>CAUYUJ010015377.1:105000-230000 GCA_963575745.1 Prorocentrum cordatum | reverse complement strand
AATACTACGAATAATAAGCATACTCAGAATAATCATATTCACAATACTACTACTACTACTACTACTACTACTACTACTACTACTACTTCTACTACTACTACTACTTCTACTACTACTACTACTACTACTACTCCTACTACTACTACTACTACTACTACTACTACGACTACTCTACTACTACTACTACTACTACTACTACTACTACTACTACAACTACTACTACTACTACTACTACTACTACTACTACTACTACTACTACTACTACTACTACTACTACTACTACTACTACTACTACTACTACTACTACTACTACTAATCATAACAACATTCACATTTGGAGTAGGAAGACACCATGACGGCGGGATCGGAGATGGAGAAGGGGAAGCTGGGGCCTCCCAGGAAGCCTCGGGAGGCCCGACTTGGATACCGGAAGAGGCTCCAGGTGGCCCCAGGATTGTGAGTGCTGTGTGGGCATGTGGGTGTGATGTGTGCTCTGTGTTGCGTGTGTTTTCTGTGCGTTGTAGGTGTTGTGTGTGTGTTCTGTTTGTATAGCGTGTGTGTGTGTGTGTGTGTGTGTGTGTGTGTTCTGTTTGTATAGCGTGTGATGTGTTGGGTGTGCTTTGTGTCTCTGTGTGTATGTAGCTCTGAGGCCCCAGGAGGCTCCAGGCGGCCTCAGGAGGCCCCAGGAGACCCCTGGAGGCTCCAGAAGGCCCCAAGAGGCTCCAGGAGGCCGCAGGAGGCCCAAGGAGGCCTCAAGAGGTTCCAGGAGACCGCCAGGAAGCTCCGAGGCGGGGTCTTGGGCACCAGAAGGTACAGAAAACACCAGGAGGCCCCAGGAGGTTCCAGGAGGCCCCCAGGAGGCTCCGAGGCGGGGTCTAGGGTACCAGAAGGTACGTCGGGGCTCGATTTTGGGAGGATGTCTCGAAACCGCCATTCTCTGAGAATCGGGGTCAAAATGTGTTTTTGAAGGTTTTATGTTAACATGTTGAAATCATATGTTTTTTTTGACCTTGACGTCACGATCTGTGTGAGGGGTGCCACCGATTTTCAGAATTTCGAGGATGTCCTTAGCGAAACGGCCAGAACAATCGCGAACGACGCGGCGCGTACGCACGAATCACTTCTGAGCTCCACTCCCTCGGAGAGGTGCGTATGATAATAAGAAGGGTAAGAACATAAACATAATAAGACGAGTAGTATTCATTTTCATAATACGAGTAAAAAGAATCAGAAGAACAAGCAGCAGAAGAGGAGGAGGGGGAGGAGGAATGGAAAAGGCCAGGGAATCCCCGCCCCCGCCCGCGCAAGCCGAGGCTCTCTCGCAAAAAGGCCCCGGGCGACGGCGCCCAGGAGCCTCCCGCCAGCGGCGTCGGGAGCGCGCCGCCACCGCCCGCGGGCGCGGCCGCCGACGGCGACGCGGCGCAGCAGGAGCGGCCCCTCGGCGGCCCCTCGGTGGCCCTCGGCGGCCCTCGGCGGGCCCACTGACGAGCCTCGGCCGCCCGTCGGCGGCAATCGGCACCTCTCGGCGGCCTTCGGCGGCCCCGTCGGCGAGCTTCGGCGCCCCCTCGGCCGCCCGTCGGCGGCCCCGGGCGGCCCCGCACGGGGGGTTCATCCGTGGACCTCCGGCGGCCCCGCACGGGGAGGCCATCGGCTGCGCTCTCGGCGGCCCCATCAGCAGCCCTTCGGCCGCCCGGGCATCCTTTGGCACCCGGGCTATGCAGAGGCGGCCCAGCGCGGCCCCAGCTCTTCTCAGGAGGGACAAAAAACACACACAGACACAATTAATCCTCGTTTCCCCAGAAAATATGGGAAAATATGGGAAGTGGGGGGGAAGAGCGCCTCGAACGCCGCTATCGACCGTCGTCTTTGGGGGCTTTCTCGTCGCCGCGGCTGAAGCCCCCTCGGACATCGGGCCAGACCGCGCCCTTCGAGAGCTCCAGGATTCGATTGTTGGGACCCGCCACACAGAAAAGGGTCCTGAGGGGAAGGGCCCTCGACCTGCACCTTCCGCACCTTCCGCGCGGCAGGTGCCGCGCTGCCGCGGCCGCCGCCGCGGCCTCAGCGGCGGCCACCGTCGACGCCGCAGCGGCAGCCGCAGCGGCCGCCGCGGCCGCGTCGCGGCGGCACCTTCCGTGCGGAAGGTGCGGAAGGTGCAGGTCGAGGGATAGGAGGCCCGTTTTTCCCCAATTGGGCTTGCCTAAGGTCGGCGCCACCCCAACATACTTATATTCGTGTGCAACTCCTGGAGGTCAGCTTCTGATTCTGCCCTGGTCCGAAAGCTGGCTTAATCCGGCTAAATCCTGCTACATCCCGCTTAATCCCGCTTAATCCGGCTTAATCCCGCCTAATCCGAGGCCCATTCTGGCGTGACAGTTCCCAAATGGGGCTTAATCCTCCTTAATCTTTCCGACGAACACCTCCCTGTAGTTGCTTCCTAACTTATACTAGATGTGCGTCGCCCCCCCAGGGGCGACGCGCGCACCGAGAAATCTGCTGCCCGGTGGGGCTCTCCCCAGGCCCTGGGGGGGCCGCCAAAAGAGCGGGCTCCGGGACGGCGGCGCTGCTGCCTCGACGGTCCTCGAGGCCGGCGGAGGCGCGCCCGGGGCCGCCAGTTCGTCCAGAGACCGCAGCGGTCCTGTCGGGCCCACGCTGGCCGCACGATCGGTGGCTACGCCTTCGCGGCGCGGTCACGAGGGCATATCCACCGATCCCGTGCCGGTGAGGGAGGGGTTTGGCCAGGATTCGAAGAAGAACAGAAACGCCACAGACAGAAACTTTTGGCGCTGCGCGCAGATTCTCTTGGATCCGCGCTGGGGCCCCGTGGCGGCGCCTCCGGTGCGGCCCCTGGTGCGCTCCGCGCAGATCCAAGAAATCCGCGCGGAGCGCCAAATGTTTATGTCTATGCCGCTTATGTTTCTTCTAAGGATCGGTGCAGGAGGTCACCGGCAGGGCCGCGCAGAGGGCCGCAGAGCTGTTTTTTTTCTCCAGGGGGCGGCGCAGAGGGCGCGAAGGTGGCCGCTTGTTTTTGGCGCGGCGCGACGCGCGAAGTTCTGAGAGGCGGGCACTTCCCGCTCGGCTCGAGCTGAGCAGGATGCCCCGCCGGCCTCGCTGCGGGCACTGCGCCCCCCGTCTGGGGGGCGGGCGTCGTCCGCCCGGCGGCAGGGCCCGGAGTCCGACGGCGCCCGCTGCTGGGCAGCGCCCTCCTCCTCCCCTGCTGCCCGCGCCTGTGCTCCTCGGGCCGCGGCCCAGGACGAGGGCGAGGCGCCCACGTGCCAGGAGAAGCAGGGCAAGGCCGCGCGGGGCAAGAGGAGGGCCAAGAAGGCCGCGAGGGCCAGCGCGGCCGAGGAGGGCCCGGGCGGCGGTGGCCGCAGGCCGGCGGCGAAGCGGAAGCACAAGCCGAAGGCCCCGAGGAGGCGGGGGAAGCCGGGCAGGGGCAGCGCCGAGGGGCCGAGCTCGTCGACCTCCCGCTCCTCGCGCCGGCGCGAGCAGGCCGAGGGGGAGGGCGAGGAGGACGAGGAGAGCGACGCGGCCTGCGTCGCCGCGGCGGTGGCCGCCGTCTCCAAGCTCGAGAGGAGTCCGCCTCGAGAAAGCGTGCACGGACACCCTCCACTGGACTGTGCCTGGGCCTCGGGGGAGGGGGGCGGTGTACAGATCACCACGGGGAGCCGGCGAGCTTGTGCACGCGGAGGTACGTGCAGAAGTGGTCGGAGGGTGTCTGTGCATATGTTTTCGTGGCGTATATAAGGAAGGCCTCCGGGGCGTCCAGGGCCTCGAGGCCGCGCCGCGATGAGGCCCGGCCCGTGGCGCCGCAGTCCGTGGGCGAGGCCTTCGAGGCCTCCGCCTCGCCGGGGCGGGCGGGGCAGGGCCGCGAGGGCGGCGAGGCCTCGGGCGCGCGGGCCGGCGCGGGCCCCCGGGCGCGCAGGAGCAAGAAGGTCAGCGGAGGGCCGATGGATCTGGACGCCCGAAATGGGTACGGAAAGAACGGGTAGAATGCCCAACAGCGGATCTGGTTCATTTTGAGCAGGACTCGCTGTCCACGCCGCCGCGGCCTGTGTCCATTCGAGACAGAAGGCCGCCTGCCCAACAGCGGCCGCTGTTGGTTCGGGACAACATTTGTTGTTGGGCATTGTACCCATTCTTTCCGTGCCCATTTCGGGCGTCCAAAATGGAGACACTGGAAGTCGGCCTTCGGGGGGCCCCCTCGTCGCCACGGCTGGACGCAGCACGGAACACTGGTACCCTGAGATCCGACGTAGCGGAAAAATTGCAACATCGCGAAAATCCGCGCCCGGAGCCCCAGACCCCATCGTTCTGCGTCATTTTTCGAGCCCGATCGATCTGTGAGGGTCCCCAGAACCCGCAACAGGGCGAAAACGCCCGGCTCGGAAACATTGAGACGCCAGGATCTCAGGGTACGTCTGGGCCTTGGGATGGGTCCAGGGGCCGACTTTTCGAGCTCCTAGTGTCTCCAACCGCCCTGCGCCGAGAAGGGGCTGTCGCTCCGGCTCGCGGAGCCCGACGGCGGCCCGGCCGCGGCGGAGTCCGTGCTGGCCCGGCTGCGCGCCAGGCCGGAGGGCACCAGCTGTGCACATGCAGTGGTTCTGGCCGGGCCTATATATGTATATGTGTATATGTATAAGTCTATACATTTACATATATATTTATACGTATATGTGTATATATGTATGTATATATGTATTGCAATGGCGTGCCATAGATTCTTTGTTGCGTGTGGGAAGCGGGAGAGGGCCGCTGACACGTGTGCTCAAGCCTTTCTTCCAGCGAGCTGGGGGCACCTGTCCAGGCAGAATCGCGGATGGTTGGCGGACCCTCCGTGCGGATCCTGGGCGTAGCTACCAACCTGCTGGCGGCCTGGATATCGCGAGCGCCGCCGTGTCCTGCGGCGCCTGTTTGTCCTTCTTCGCCGTCGTGCCCGTCGGTGTCGTGCCCCAGCCTCTCGAGCGCCGACCACGACGTGTACGAGGAGCGGTACGGTCAGGGGAACCCAGACATAGTCGCCGTGGCCTTCAGCCCGACGCGCCAGGCGCTACAGGGTGGGGACCCGACTCTGCTGTGCAGGTTCAGGCGTGAGCCGAACGCGAGGGAGACGGTCGCTATCCAGGACGCTCTCGTGCAGGCAGCCGACCAGCTGTACTTGGACCGCGAGCGCGCTGCTGGCAGGCCGCGCACGCTTCCCGCTGGTGGCTCATACCTGGAGTTCGATTTCTCCGCAGCCGCCCCTGGACCAGGCGTTCCTGGCGCTGGCCCCGCCGCTCTCGCGCCCGCGGCGGGTGCCGCCGCCAGAGCAGCGCCTGCCGCGCCTCTGGTGAGCGTGGCCGGGGCCGGCACCGTCGCCGCCCCTGCCGCAGGTCCCCTGGCGGCCGCCGCCGTGCCGGCCGCAGGCGCCCCAGCGGGCGCCGCCGGCGCAGCGCCGCCGGCCGCGGCAGGGGTGTTTGGGGCGCCCGCTGAGCTGGCCCCAGTGTGGGTGCTCATCGAGAGCACGGGTGATGGCAGTCGTGGCGATGCTGTCCAGCTCAACGGGACCGAGCGGATCGAAGGTGACATCGGCCTCCTGAAGCTGAACGCAGGCTGGGCTGCCATCCGTCGGAGCTCGATGGGCCCATCGGTGTACAGATGCTCGGAGAGCGGGGCGGACATCAGGCTGGTGGACGTACCACCTCGACCCGACGGCTCCAGGCAGCGACTGGCTTGGCATGAGGCTGTGCCGATGATGGTGGAGACTCCCATCCCAGGGTGGCCGTTCGACGGACCTCGGACCATGCTCTGGTGCGCGCAATTCATCGACGTGAGGCGGAACGGCCCCGTGGAGCACTACAACAGCTTCTTTGCCTTCTATCATCTCACAAGGGAGGACTTCGAGGTCGATCATTATGAGATCATAATGAAGATGATCAAACATCTCGGGTGCTGGGATCAGGTGAATGTTCCCGACTTGGTCGGGGCTGAGCTGGCCACTCGCCAGGCACAGCTGCACGAGTACATCTACTCCATGGAGTTCGTGGCGCAGCAGTCGAAGAGCTCCAAGGACGGCGACGAGGGCGACGGCAAGAAGAGGGGCCGAGGTCGGGGAGGAGGGCTCCCCCGATTCGGCATCGTGGACGAGGCGGCGGTGTTCACAGGGGCGGTCAAGGAGGATGGCCGTTCTATGATATGCCCGCTGCTGCTGGAGCATGTCTCCAAACAGGTGGAGCGCGACGCAGGGATCCTGAAGCAGATCAGGAAAGCCCGTGAAGAGCGTCGCGCTCTGTCATCATGAGCGACGCGGACGGCTCTCGGGTACCCCTCGCCCGAGAGTCAGCCAGGCCGAGAGAGGGGGCGCCCGTGGGCCTCGCGGGCGCAGCAGATCTACCTGTACATGAGGCTTCCGACTCCAGCGCCGATTTTCGCCAACGTGATCTCTTTCCTTTACCTTACTTTGGCGCTGGAACTTCTTCTCCTACTACGTCCTCCCCGCCTTCAAGGTCAGTGCGCAGGCGCCTTGAGAAGCGGTCGCACGTTCACGGCATGGTCGAGGAGATGACCGACGCGCTGAACGACCTGTGGGGCTGCCCGCCCGTGGCGCGCCGTCAAGCGCCCGCTGGCATGCCGGTGCCTGCCGCTGGCCGCGCCCTCGTCCTCTCGGAGCTGCGACAAGCCGCTGTGAGGTTTGGCCCGTGCCCAGAGGGCTTGGACGGTCCAGGAGCCCTCGAGGAGCTCCGGATATCTCAATCATACGAGGGTGACGCCACGTTGGTTGCCCCGGTGAGTTTCGACCTCGTCGACTCCATCTCCCTGCCTCCTGCCGGCAGCCAGCCCGCCGCCCTGGAGGCTATCGACGAGATGGCAGGCCAGAACATCGCTCACCGGCTGAAAGAGTTACTCTTGCCCCAACAGCTGGGGATGGAGCGCATCAAGGAAGCGGGTCCGAGACGGCTCTACACGGACCCTGCCCTTCGCAACCCGCGCCTCTATAGAATGGTGGTGCGGCGGCTTATGAGCGCCGGGCTGGTGGACTTCAGCAGCTCGGCGGAGTGTTACGTTGGCATGTTTTTCGTGCGCAAGAAGAACGGGTCGCTGCGGATGATCCTCGACGGGAGGCACGCTTCGCTCAGGTTTGCGCCCGCAGACCCCGTGGAGCTGGCGACGGGCTCGGCGTTCGCCCAGATCTCGGTCGACGGCGACGAGCCCATCAGCATCGGGGGGGTCGACATCTGCGACGCGTTCTACCAGATCGAGCTCCCACAGTGGCTGCGCCGCTACTTCGGGCTGCCCAAGGTGAGGGCTGGCGACCTCGGGCTGGTGAACCTGTCCGACGGCACGCCCGTGAGACCCTCGGCCTGGGTGGCACCGTGCTTTCGGTGCCCGCCGATGGGCTGGAGCATCAGCCTATGGATATGCCAGAGCCTGAACGAGGCGGTGACCGCCCGTGCGCTTCCTGGCCATTTTGGCCGTCGACTTGTGGACCGTCGGCCTGCGCCTGACCTGCAGCAGGGAATGGCGCACGCGGTCTACGTCGACAACTTCATCGCCCTGTCCCACAGGCTGCGCGAGGTGCGTGATGCAGCTACTGCAGTACAGGGGGAGCTGACTGCTTCAGACCTTCCCTCGCACCCCGTGGAGGCATCAGTCGGCGGGGACACGCTGGGCTGGCACTTTGACGAGGACAAGCCCGTGATCGGCCTCAGCGTTCGACTACGCTGGCGGCTCCGCCTCGGCATCGGCGAGCTGCTGGAGCAAGGTTGGTGCAGCGGTCACACCATGATGAAGGTGGTATCGCACTTCACTTCGAGGGCGCTAATTCGTCGAGAGCTGCTGAGCTGCCTAGGGGCCGTGTACGGCTTCATGGGCGACGGCGGCCGCGAGAGGCGGCGGCTGACGCCGGCAGTAAGACGGGAACTGGCTTGGTGCCGCGCACTGCTGCCTTTGTGTTTTCGAGACGCCGGGCGGCCCTTGTCGCCTGTCGTGTCCTGTGTGGACGCCTCGTGGTGGGGCGCTGGTGTGACAGAGAAGACCATCACCTCAGACCAAGCTCGTCGTTTGTCTATCTTCAACGAACGATGGAGGTTCAGTCGGGATGGCGAGCAACAGGTTGCCCCTCGCGACAAGGCCTTAGCCTCGGAGAGCAAGCAAGCTCAGCGTATCACCTCGTCACGCTTCAAGCAAGCCTCGTCGGAGCCCTACCGCGATCCAGCAGTCGTAGCAGCAGCCATGGAGCAGCAGGTCCCGTTCCGAGTCGAGCCGAAGCCGAATCAGGGGGAGGAAATCACGTTCGAGGAGGTGCCCGAGGAGGTCTGGGCGGATGGATGGCGTCGGGTTCTATCTACACCGTGGACCAGGAGGGAGGCTCAGGTGGTGCTGGAGGGGAGAGCCTTAGTCTTGTGTCTGAAACATCGATTGCGAGCCACTCGAAACTTCAACACCACGCACATCATCTTGAATGACTCCATGGCCCCAGTGTTGGCCCTTCTCAAGGGCAGATCATCGTCGCCCCCGCTTTTGAGAATCTGTCGTCAGGCATGTGCTCTTCTGTTGGCTTCTGGTTCATCTGCTATCTGGCGTTGGGTCCCATCAGAACATAACAGTGCAGATCCAGCGTCTCGTGACCAGGCTGGTGACACCCCCGAGGCCGCGCGGATCAAGACATCGAAGCTCGACGCGTCCTGCCCGCCCGCCCAGGCGCTGGGCCTCGGGGAGGATGACGGCGGCAATGCTGGTGTCGGTCCTCGACGACAGGGCGGCCCCTGCCGCGCCGGCGATGCGGGCTCGCAGGAGGCCGACTGCGGCTGCGGGTGCTGTGGGCGCTCGCCAGCTGCAGGGCAGGCCGCAAGCAGCGCCGGAGACTGCAGCGCGCCCAGCCGAGGGCGACCGCTGGGCGGGCCGTCAGCGGGGGGAGGCGAGCCTCTTTCCTTTCCTCCCGGCTGCGGCCCCCCGCCAGGGCTTGACCCTCCTGGAGGAGTTCTTGGACGGGGGCAAGAGCAGCGCCGTGAGGATGCTGATGGCGGCTTTTGCCTTCGTGCGTCCGACCCTCGGGCGGCGGCAGTGGCGCCAGCTGTGGGCGGCACGGGCTGCCAAGACCTGGTCATGCCTGGCGCCGCCGCGGCCGCGGCTGACGCTCTCGCGGCCTGTGGTGTGCCTCCTCGTGGTGACGTTGTGCCTCGGGGGCCTGGAGGAGTACGCTTGGCCCACCGCGCCCACGGTCGACCTGTACCCGAGGCCGCGCGAGGCGCTGGATTTCGTGCAGTCGCAGCTCATCCCGCCAAGGCTCACCGCTGCCGAGGCGCTGCACCAGTGGTGCATGGTCCTCCAGCCGTCCGACATGCAGACCCCATCCATGACAGACGTGCTCGACGAGACCCTGCGGGCGGGCCTCGCCCGCTCCCCGAGGGTGCCACGACCCGAGCAGGAGCCGCACCACCGGACGCCCGGTGGCCACCGCCCTTTGCCGGTGGCCCAGGCGCAGTGGAGCGGCCACGTCAAGGCCGTCTTGGCCGGGCTCGACCTGCAGGTCTGGAGCTACCTGATGCACGGGCACAATGGCGCATGCCACGAGCTGTTCGCGGCGGCGCGGCCTCTGCAGGACATCCACATGCGCGCCAGGTGGTCGACCGACGCCACGCTTCAATGCTACGCCGAGGGGAGACAGGTGCAGGAGCATCTTCGCGGGCTGCCGCGCGCCCTGCCGCTAAGTGCCGAGCAGGCGCTCCGCGGGCCTGGCGCCGCCCCGTCGGCGAGCTGGCATCGTGGGTGAGACATTCCAGATCTGGCGTCTTCCTGGAGGTCTTCAGCGGCTCGGGCCGGATGGCGGCAGCGTGGCGCCTGCGTTTTCATTCGCAGCATGCCGCTTTTGAGCTGGACATCCGCCACGACGCCGACAGCGACCTCCTCCTCAGGCGGATCAGGCAGCTGGTTCGAGGCTGGGCGCGGAGTCGGCTCATCGTCGCGATCTGGATTGCGACGCCCTGCCAGTCCATGAGCCGCGCCCGCAACCGCCCCAACGGGCCACCACCCTTGCGGACGGCTTTGTTTCCGCTGGGGTTGCCAGGCCTGTCGCCAGGAGATCAGCTCAAGGTCGAGAGAGGAAACGCACTTGCCACTTTCAGCTTCTCTCTTTTCTTGCTTGCCCGCAGTTTAAACATACCAGTAGTAATTGAGAATCCCAGCACATCCTGGTTGTGGCAGCTTCCAGGTGCGCGCAGTCTCATTCGAATTCGTAACACTCGTATTGTGGATTTTGATTTCTGCGCGTTCTCGACCCCTTGGCGCAAACGCACTCGGCTGCTGTACTGCCATCTCAACCTCGACCCGCTCGTCCCCTATAAATGCTCGGGTCGTGGGGTCTGCAGCTTTAGCCGCCGCCCCCATCAGGTCCTCGAGGGCAAAGATGCCTCAGGCATTTTCTGGACGCACATCGCAGAACCGTACCCAAAAGATTTTTGCAGGCTGGTAGCTAAGTGTTTCCAACAGGCTCTGCGAAACCATTCGTTTCTGAGCCTGGACAGGTTTGTGGAGGCCTAAGGCCAAGGTTTTAACATTCGCTGGTGCTCGAGTTTTCAAGGTTTCGGACTGTGATTGTCTCGGGCCACGGTTTCCTTGGTCGAGGGGCCTCGCCCGCCCAGTCAACGTTTCACGGAGCTCCGGGAAGAGTCATCACACAGAGTTGCGGATGCAAAACAAGTCTGGCCCTCGGGAGTCTCCCCAGCTTACACAGATTGCAATGGCGTGCCATAGATTCTTTGTTGCGTGTGGGAAGCGGGAGAGGGCCGCTGACACGTGTGCTCAAGCCTCCCGCCCACGCTGCGCTCCCGTCCCATTTTCAGCTCGAGCAGTGTCCTGTGGACTGTGATTGTCTCGGGCCACGGTTTCCTTGGTCGAGGGGCCTCGCCCGTCCAGTCAACGTTTCACGGAGCTCCGGGAAGAGTCATCACACAGAGTTGCGGATGCAAAACAAGTCTGGCCCTCGGGAGTCTCCCCAGCTTACACAGATGTATATATATATGTGTGTGTGTGCGCATGCCTACATACATACATGCATGCTTACATACATACATACATACATACATGCATACATACATACACACATACACACATACATACATACACACATACATACATACATACATACATACACACATACATACATACATACATACATACATACATACACACACATGCATCCATACATACATACATACATACATAACACATACATGTATATATACATTAGTGCATACATTCATTCATTCATTCATTCATTCATTCATTCATACATACATACACACATACACACATACATACACACATACACACATCCATCCATACATACATACATACATGCATGCATGCATTCATACATGCATCCATACATACATACACCACTCATATTTGTGTATTGACAGCCACCCCTTAGCAGCCATTGTTACCAGCATTCACTTGCGACGGTGGTGCTCTTCTTATCGTCCTCGTCGTCTTTGTCTGTCTCCCTCTCTCTTTATGTGTTGTTTCTCTATATGTCTCTTTCTCTCTCTCTGTCCCTCCCTCTCTTTCGCTCTCTCTCTCTCTCTCGTTCCCTCTCTCTCCCTCTCTCTCTGCCCCAGACCCAACACAGTTTCTGTAAAAACACAAGGTTTGCCATATCAGGGGTGCGGAAACAGTGTGCTTTCATTTGGACATGTGGGATTTCTGGGATGAGAAGTGAGGAAGCCATGTGTGCTCATTTTGATTCGGGGGGGATGTTCCTCCAGCGAGGATCAAGCCCAGGAGCCCTCCCAGGAGCTCCGATCCTCAGAATCCCCAAAAGTCCCCCGAATCATAATGAAAACACACACGGTTTCCTCATTTGCCATCCTTGAAATCCATAATCAGCCATGCGAAAACACAAGGGTTGCGATGTCGGGAGTGCGGAAACATTGTTTTCATTCGGATGTTTTGGAATTCAACCGTGTGTGTTCATCTGGATTTGGTGGATTTGGGGGGATTTGCTCCCCTCTAGAGAAATCAAGCCCAGAAGCCCTCCCAGGAGCTCCGATCCCCAAGATTCCAAACAATCCCCAAATCCAAATGAAATTACATGGTTTCCTCACTTCTCATCCCAGCCAGAAATCCTTAACATCTTCTGTGAAAACGGCAGGTTTGCGATGTCAGGAATGCGGAAACTTGTTGTGCTCACAGGAATGTTTGGGATGTTTGGGATGAGAAGTGAGGAAACCTTGCGTTGTCATTTGGATTTGGGGATTTGGGGCGATTTCCTTCCCTCCAGCGAAAATCAAACCCATGAGCCATCCTAGGAGTTTCGATCCGAATCCCAAACGTTTTCCAAACTCAAATGAAACATATGGTTTCCTCATTTCTCATCCCAGAGATCGCAGACATCCAAATGAAAACATAAAGTTCTTGTACCCCTGACACCGCAAACGGTACGTCTTCACTGGGGTTTCTTGGATTTCAAGGATGGAAATGAAGAAACCTTGTTTTCTCATTTGGATTTGGAGGATTTGGGGGCTTCTGGGGACCAGAGCTCCTGGGAGGGCGCCTGGGTTTGATTGTTGCCGGAGCGAGGGAAATTTCACCAATTTCCCAAATCCCAATGAAAATGCAAGGTTTCCGAATATCTCATCCCAGAGTTTTTTAAGAAACAACAAAATGACAACACGCTGTTTCCGCACCCTTGACATGTCAAGCCTTGTGCTTTCACATGCATTGTGTTGGGTGTCTGGGAGAGAGAGAGAGAGAGAGAAGGAGAGAGAGAGGGAGGGAGGGAGGGAGAGAGAGAGAGTCAGAAAGACAGAGAGAGAGAGAGAGAAGCAGATTCTAGATCCAGCCGATTAGACATATATTTCTTATTGGAATGCAATTGAGAAAGAATTGGGGGGGAGCGGATTCGAGATTGAGCTGATGATGTTGTGATTCCGATTGGAACCTAAAAGAACCGAATGAGAAATTGAGCAGATCCCCGATCCAGTTGACTCACATTGGATTCCTGTCGGGGTCTAGTTTGAATATAGTTGGAATGCAGCAGGTCCCAGGCCCAGCCGATTCCAGCGATGTATACATATATATAGATAGATAGATATGTGTCATATCATATCACAGCATAACATATCATACCAGATCATATAATACCATATCATGCCATGCCATGCCATATCATATCGTATCATAACATGTCATAGTACCTCAACTCACCTCATGACATATCATATCATACCATATCATATCATATCATAGAATTTCATAGCATAGCGTAGCACAGCACAGCACATCACAGCACAGCACAGCACATCATAGCATAGCATATCATTTCATATCACATCACATCAGATCATACCATATCACGGGGAACTGGGCCCCCGGCCGCGGGGGCGGCCCACTTCTTCAAACTGACCCCCCCCCCGTTACCCCTTGTTAGCTTCCGGGGGAGGAAGGGGGGCGGCGACCCTTCGCGGGGCGCTCCGGGGGTTGGGCCCGCTGCTCGGGGGCCGCGAGTCGCCCCCCCTGACGGAGGAGCAACACACACCCATACACCTTAGGCGATGCTTAAGAAAACCTAAGTTTTCGGCCAGAGTCTCGATTATTCTTAACGTTTCAATGTAAATCCTAAGATTTGAATGGAAATTTTGGGTTTCTACTCAAGTTCTGAGACTATGAATTTCTTACCCCATGATTTCTTAAGCATTTCGCAGGGTGTACCCATAGTGGGGTCGTTGGGAGGAGGACTGGCTCTGGGTATGGGTGCGGGTTGTCGGACCCTGGGGAACGCTCCCGTTCGAGCGGGGACCCCCATCCGACAACACGCACCCATAGCCCTCTCCGACCCCTCCATGGTTATGGGTGTGTGTTGTTGGTTCGTCACCCCCGGGGAGCGATCAGACAGCGGCTCTGGCGGCCCACGAGGGTCGGGCCAGACGAAAGGAGGGGATTGTGAAAGGGGGGGGTCGGAGGCGGATAGACCTCCTACTCTGACACGTCGAGAAAGGATTGGCCGTTTTCGGTTCGCGAGAGGGCGTCGCGGCCGTCATTTTTGCGGGTCCAGGTCCGTCGGTTTCGGTTCCAGGCCGTTTTCTCTAAAGGGGAGGTTTACTAAAGGGAGGTTTGTCCACCGCCGAGGGTTACGACATCTGCTGCATGCAGCTGGTTTCCGCCCCACCGAGGGAAGATCAGCTACGTGAGCTGATCCTCAACCCCCCCCTCTGCTATCCCCCCCTTTCGCCCGGCCCGAGAGCGCCCCGAGCCACCCCGAAGACGGCCTCCAAGGGTCTCAGACGGCCCAATAAGCTTTCCAAGCGGACCAAGGGGCCCCCAAGACGGCCCACGAAGGCTCCAAGAGGACCCCGACGAGTGCCCCAAGAGGCCAAAGCTATAGATTGTCCCAGTGTTTGAAGGATTTGGACGTTCTTACCGCTTCGGGCTTCGAACGCTCCTGGAAGGCTCCAGAGGCGCCCAAGAGCGCCCCGAGAAGGCCCAAGAGGGGCCCAAGAAAGCCCAAAGACGGCGTCAGAGACCTCTCGGGAGCCCCAAGATGACTCGAGAGGGCCCCAGGACGGCCCAACAGGCCCCCCAAGACGGCCTAAGAGTGGCCCTAGAGCGGCCCAAGAGGGCCCCAGGAGGGGGAACACGAACTCACAATTCCAGCCTTCGGCCCCCCCCAGGCCCCCAGGAGGCCCAGAGAGGCCCCGACGAGATGCCTCGAGATTCCCAAGGGGCCCCCCTAAGAGGCCTCGAGAGGCTCGAAGGTGGCCCCAAAGAGCCCCAAAACGACGCCCAAGAGGCTGTACAGCCGCCCTCGACGAGGTTCCCGACGGGCTTCCCGCGAGGTACCCGCGAACACACACGAGGCTCTTGACACGCAGCCCAGGCGCGCAGGCCGAAGGCCAATATACACATGTACAACCGTGCGTACAGAGAAAGCCATACACGCGTACATATTATGTATCTATATACACATTCACGTTCACACATATATACATATATATATATATACATATATATATATATACATATATATATACACAGATACATATACATACATGTACATATATATACACACACACACATGACGGGGGGCCGGGCCCAGGGGCCCAGAGGCCACGACCTCTACCACAACTAGGTGGCCTAGGGGCCAGGCCAGCTTTTGGGGGCCCCAAAAGCCCCCCAGAGAGCGGTCAGACGGGCGTCACGGCGCCCAAGGACAGTCGCGAACCACTTGCAAAACGGCTTCCAGGAGTGTCAGGCGGCTCACAAGGCGTCTCGAACGGCGCCTGAGGCGTCCAAGACGCTTGAAGACCCCTCTAAGAGGTCCCCATCCCCCAAGGGGACCCGACGAGCAAGACTCGCCCCATTCCTTTTAGCTAGTATAACGTATATTTCTAGCGTGTTTGCTTTTTCGGTCCTCGTACCGTCCTTGACGACCTCAGAAGCCCCCAAGACTGCCCCAAGAGGGCCCAAGAGGCCCCCAAGAGGACCCCAAGACGGCCCAATAGGCTGGAAGCCACGCGCGCGCTCGAAGCGCGTGCGTGGCCAAAGAGGGCCCCAACATGGGGACGAGATGGACACAAGAGGAGGAACTCGAGCTACCGTTTGGAGCCATCCGCCCCTAAGATCCCCCCGACGCCGCCAACAGGACCCCACGGGGCCCTACGACGCCCCACAAGAGGCTCACAAGAGGCCACCAAGAGGTCCCCAAGATGCCCCTGGGAGGCCCCCAGGAAACCCCCAGGAGACCCCCCAAACGGGCCCCTGAGAGACTTCCCAAGAAACCTTCATGTACATCTACGAGAGGCCTCTGGTCCACAACCTAGGCCCGTTCCTGGGGCGCCGCCTGATCGGCACAGGTTTCGTTTGCGTGCGTATGTATGTACATACGCGTGTATGTATGCATGCGCGATTGTATGTCTGTGTTCATGTATTTACGCATGTCGTAGGAAAGAGAAACCACTAGCTCGGCGAAGGACGCACCCCTATGCAGCTGCGTGTAGCGCAGGACGCGGCTCTCTCTTCAACTAGTGCGCGCCGCGGGGCAGACCAGATACGGGGTCGCTGCAGATCTAGCGCGCATAGGCACGCTGAGCTCATTGTGTGGCGCGATCCGCGTGAAGGGGGCGGCCGCCGCGCGAGCGCGCCCACTGAGGCCATATGTGGAGCTCCTTGTGGAGCGCGATCCGCGTGTAGCGGCGCCGAAACATTGCCCTTGGGTGCCATAGATGGATATCCTTGCGGTGCACGATCCCCATCAGGGGTGTGGCGACATATGCGGAGGGACGCCATGCGACCCCTCCTGTTGGAGCCGTCGGTGGAGCTTCCTAGGGGGCGCGATCCGCGTGAGGGGTGTGACGAAATGAGCGTGAAGACGCGATGCGAAACGTTCTCTCTGGGGCCGTAGGTGGAGCTCCCTTTGGGCCACGATCCCTGTCAGGGGTGTTCTGCTATGGGTGGAGCAGATGCGAACTTTGTGTCTGGGGTTGCCGGGACACGATCCGTTTGAGGTGTGAGTCGATAAACGCGGGGAGACGCAATACGAATCCTAGGAGGGAATGAAGAGGGAGAGCAGGAGCAGGAGCAGGAGCGCGGGGAGGAGGAGGAGGACGAGGAGGAAGAGGAGGAACAGAAGAGTGATGACGAGGGAGGGGGCGGGGGAGAGGGCCGAGGTGGATTTAGGCTCTGCAACGCCCACATGCAGCGGCCTTCGCAATGTCGCCGATCAGACGAGCGAAAGCGGGAGCCGGAACACTTGGCGCAGCTGCGACTAGAGCCTAAGCGCGCGTGGTTCTAGTTCTTCTTGGAATGTAATTGAAATTGAGCAGGTCCCAGATCCAGCTGATTCGAATTTGATTCCTATTGGAATTTAATTCGAGCTGAAGTGGAATTGGGCACATCCCAGATCCAGTTGAGTCCACTTGGGATTCCTATTGGAATTGAGTTTAAATCTAATTCGACTTGAGCAGATCACAGATCCAGCTGATTACAATTATATTCCTAGTGTAATCGAATTAGAATATGATTGGAATGGAGAAGATCACAGATCCAGCTCATTCGGAACGAGAACCTATTCGGAATGGAGGAAATCCCAGATACTGTTGTTACCAATTGGTTTCCGATTGAAGTTGAGTTGTAGTACAACTCGAATTCGGTAAATCTCAGATCCAGCTGATTCAGATTGGATCTCGATTGTAATCGAACTAGAATCTAATTGGAATTGAGCAGATCCCAGCTCCAGCTGATTCCAATTAGTAGAATCCTATTGGGATTTAATTTGAATCGAATTGAGGTGGGGCAGATCCCAGGTTCATCTGGTTCCAATTTGATTCATATTAGAATCTAGTTACAATATAAAAGGTGGTTTCAATTAAATTCCAGCACGAGAAAACTGTGGAGAAGTGATGACTCGGAAAAATGGCTGAGCAGGCACAAGTGAAAATAAGCCAGCTAATCAGTAAGAGTACGAATTAAGAACGCCAATACCGATGCAAAATGAATGGGTGCTGGGGGGAGGGGCTGCACATATTCATATAGACATCTCTAAATCAATGTTTGCATGTATGCATGCATACATGCATGCATGCATGTCTGTCTGTCTGTCTGTCTGTCTGTCTGTCTGTATGTATGTATGTATGTATGTATGTATGTATGTATGTATGTATGTATGTATGTATGTATGTATGTATGTATATATGTATATGTGTGTGCATGCATGCATGCATGTATGTACGTATGCAGGCATGCATGCATGTATGTGTATATGTATGTATGTATGCATGCATGCATGCATGCATGTATGTATGTATGTATGTATGTATGTATGTATGTATGTATGTATGTATGGATGTAAGTGTTGCGCATGTGTGTATATGTGTGTATGTATGTATATACGTGCGTGTGTTTGTGTGTATAAACGCATGTGTATTGATACACGTGTGTCTATAGAACTATGCAAATGTAAATACACCTGTCTGTATATATATATATATATATATGCATACACACGCCTTCCTGCCCAAGCCAGGAGGGCGACTGCACCGGTCCTGGGCCCAGGATGAGCCTGGCCAGGATCGGTGAGTGGTTGGTGCCTTCCTCCCGCCAGGCGCGACGGGGCCGCGGACGGGGCGAGCGAGGGGAGGCCTCGGGCCGGCGACGGAGAGGCGGAGGGGGAGCCTCGGGCCGGCGGCGGGGAGGGCGAGGCGGCCGACGGGGACCTGGACGGGGACGAGCTGGAGGAGTCAGGAGGGGAAAAAACACACAGACACAATTAATCGGCGATTCCCAGAAAATATAGGAAAATATGGGAAGTGGGGGGGAAGACAAAAACCCAGAAAATATAGGAAAATATGGGGGATCATTTTATTTGTGTGTATTTATTTGTGCGTCCCAGTTCCCCTTCAAGGAGGGCGACCTGGACGACGCCGAGGGCGAGGCCTCCGAGGAGGAGGCGGCCCCGGAGCGGCGCATCCCCCTGATCGGGTCCGCGCCCGCCGCGCGGGGCGCGGAGCTGCGGGAGGGCTCCGAGGTGCGCCTCCGGGGGCGGAAGGGCGCGCCCGAGCTCGCCGGGCTGGCGGGCGTGTGCGAGCGCCTGGATGCGGCGACGGGGCGCTGGCACGTGCGCCTGGCGGGCGGGGAGCTGAAGGCCCTGAAGCCCGAGCACCTCGAGGCGGGCGAGCCGCAGTCGGGGGAGCTCTGCGGTCCCTGCCCCCTCTGGAGGGCCCAACGGCTCCTCGATCCCAGGGCTGGACCTATAAACGCTGTTTTGCTGGACTGCGGCTGTGTTTTGTTTTTCGTCTTGGGAGGGAGGTACAGGAAAACAGGTAGAGCAAAACGAAACACAAAACGAACACAAAGCGACAAACAACGTTTAGGTTCAGCCCTGTTCGATCCCATCTCGGGAGATCGTCGATACGATGGGTTCCTCCAGGGGGTGGAGGACCACAGCTATACCCGGGCTGGGGCTGGTCGTCGAGAGGCCCCGCCGAAGCGGCGCCGGCTTGAGCAGGCTCGCAGGGGCGGCAGGAAGCGGCGGTCGGACCGCAGCAGGTCCATTGGAGGGCGCAATCTACCCAGGCTGCCTGCGTCGTTAAGAATTCAGGACGGAGGTTTTTTACCGTTTTCGGCCTCTGGAGGCCCTCGCAGGGCCCCGGGACCGTCCAGAAGCGACTCGGGATGAGAAGCCGGTGCCGGTAAAGGACCGCGCGCTGAAAAAGTCAGAGCATATCTGGGACCAGACACCGCCAGCGATCTCGGCCGTGTCCGCCCCAGCCTCAGGATCGGTGCAGATGCCTCTCGCTCCAGGCAGGAGGGCGTGTACACGGGTCTTGGGTCCTGGACGGGCCTGGCCAGGACCGGGCGGGGAGTAACTTGGCATCGCTCGGGCGTGTGCATTTTCTGCGAGAACCATCGAGGACCATCCTGGGCCATCGAGCAAAAAAACACGCACGAAACCGAAAAATGCACGGGAAGTGGACGTCCGAGCGACGGCAAGTTAACGAGGGGGTGACCTGCACGGGGGGTGAAGGAGAGGGCCCCACATGGGGCCCTTTGGGGCCTTTGTCTTCACCCCCCATGCAGGCCACGCGCAGAAGGGGGTAGGGGGAGGGGGAAGGCTTCTTTGAAGCACCCCTGCTTCTTAGAAGGCGCGGGCCTTCTTTGTAGATGTAAGGCCGGCGCCTTCTAAGAAGCAGCCTCCTTCTAAGAAGCCTTCCCCCCTCCCCCTACCCCCTTGTGCGCGCCGCCAACCCATGCAGGCCACCCCCTCAGTACCCCCGCCCGGCTGGCCAAGATCTGTGTACGGCAGGCTCGCGTCGTGTCGACTGGCGGCGACGCCGCCGCGGGCGTTCAAGGTTGAACGCCGCCAGTGGCCCACCATCGGCCTACATGGACGATCGGGCGATCGGAAACCCGCCGATCGTTCAAGGTTGAATGATCCACACGGTGTCGGAAACACGGCACGACACTTCACTCCCCCCCCGTGAGCCGTGAGGTCTCTCGGCTGGATTTGCGGACAACTTCGCTCCGCTGGCTTTCCAATGGCGACAGTTGCGCACTTCGCACCTCCCCAGTGAGCAGCAAGATCTCGGCTGGCGTACAACTCCACACTTCCGCGGGACCTCCCAGGAAACCCGGGAAAATGGCGACAACTGCGCAGCTCGGGCAAGACAGCGCGAGCCAGGGTCGTCACAACACGAAGCTGCCGTATGCATATAGTTGACGCCCTCCCAGGTCCAGGGACGATGGCGCGCCGCCGCCCGCGGGAGGCGGCGGCAAGGCGCCCACGGCGTCCCAGGGCGTCAAGAAGAGCAGGAGCAGGGGCGAGTCGGCCTCGGACGGGGAGGGGACCGAGTTGTTCTCCGAGCTGAAGGGAGGCAGGACCCGCGGCCACCTAGGAGGAGGAGGAGGAGGAGGAGGAGGAGGAGGAGGAGGAGGAGGAGGGAGGAGGAGGAGGAGGAGGAGGAAGAGGAGGAGGAGGAGGAGGAGGAGGAGGAGGAGGAGGAGGAGGAGGAGGAGGAGGAGGGGGAGGGGAGGGGGGAGGGGGAGGGGGGGAGGGGAGGGGAGGGGGAGGGGGAGAGGGAGGGGGAGGGGGAGGGGGGAGGGGGAGGGGGAGGGGGAGGGAGGGGGGAGGCGGAGGAGGAGGAGGAGGAGGAGGAGGAGGAGGAGGAGGAGGAGGAGGAGGAGGAGGAGGAGGAGGAGGGGGAGGGGGAGGGGAGGGGGAGGGGGAGGGAGGAGGGGGAGGGAGGAGGGGGAGGGAGGAGGGGGGGGGAGGAGGAGGAGGGAGGAGAGGAGGAGGAGGAGGAGGGAGGAGGAGGAGGAGGAGGAGGAGGAGGAGGAGGAGGAGGAGGAGGAGGAGGAGGAGGAGGAGAGGAGGAGGGGGAGGAGGAGGGAGGAGGGGGAGGGAGAAGGGGGAGGGAGGAGGGGGAGGCAGGAGGCGGAGGAGGAGGAGGAGGAGGAGGAGGAGGGGGAGCAGGAGCAGGGGGAGGGGTGGAGGAGGAGTTGTAAACCTAAGACGCCTCAGCGATGTTGCAACATACGCTCCCTTCAAGTTTCTTGTTCATTGGGTTCTGCAAGAGTTGTTCTCCATTGCGTGAAAACTTTTCAGACGAATGCGCGCGACGATTATGCGAGAGCCACATTTTGCAAACAGCCCGCCCTCAATCCGTGAAACTGTTGCAACTTTCAAGCTTACGGATCGTAAGTGGTGAGGAAGTCCCAGGCGAAACGCCCGGCCCGCGCTGCCAACACTTCTGGGAGTGCGACAGGGAGGAGTTATTCATAAGGAAGAGGGATGGACCAGGGGGAGGAGGAGGAGGAGGAGGAGGAGGAGGAGGAGGAGGAGGAGGAGGAAGAGGAGGAGGAGGAGGAGGGGGAGCAGGAGCAGGGGGAGGGGTGGAGGAGGAGTTGTAAACCTAAGACGCCTCAGCGATGTTGCAACATACGCTCCCTTCAAGTTTCTTGTTCATTGGGTTCTGCAAGAGTTTTTCTCCATTGCGTGAAAACTTTTCAGACGAATGCGCGCGGCGATTATGCGAGAGCCACATTTTGCAAACGGCCCGCCCTCAATCCGTGAAACTGTTGCAACTTTCAAGCTTACGGATCGTAAGTGGTGAGGAAGTCCCAGGCGAAACGCCCGGCCCGCGCTGCCAACACTTCTGGGAGTGCGACAGGGAGGAGTTATTCATAAGGAAGAGGGACGGACCAGGGGGAGGAGGAGGAGGAGGAGGAGGAGGAGGAGGAGGAGGAGGAGGGGGAGGAAGAGGATCATTGTAAACCCCAGACGCACCAGAGGTGTTGCAATACACCATCCCTCCAAGTTCCCTCTTCCCAGGGCCCTGCAAGAACTGATAGCCATTCCCGGAAATGCCCCATTGGAAAACAATTGCCTCATAATTCGCAGTCGTGCCAGAACGCCATTCCTGGACTTCAGAGTCGCGAGTCAAGATAACTGCTGCGTCCTGACAATCCTCAACCGTGCCAGACCACCATTCATTTCTGGGACTTGAACACCGCGCAAACAACATGTCGAATGCGCTCTAGCAGTCCTGAATTTTGCCAGAACGCCGTTCTTGGGACTTCGATCGTGCTCATCCCTGAAACTGTTGCAAACTTCAAAACGAATGAGCGCTGCGCGAAGGCAAGAGCCAGCATTTGGAAACAAGCGCCCTTCATCCGTGAAGCTGTTGCAAACTGTACGACTACTGTGAGCGGCGCTAAGGCGAGAGCCGCATTGTGAAAACGGCCCGCCCTCCATCTGTGAAGCTGCTGCAGCTTTAAGACGAATGCGCGCAGAGATCAGGTGAGAGAAAGAACTGGCAAACGGCACACCATCCATCCGTGAAGCCGTTGCAAGTCCCAAGCTTCAGGATCATACATGGTGGTGAAGCCTCAGGCGACACGCCCAGCCCGCGCTACCGACACGCCTGGGGGTGCGACAGACAGGAGTTAGTTATGAAGACGAGGGGTGGAGGATGCCGAAAACGAGGAGGAGGATGATGAGGGGGATGAAGAGGAGGAGGACGACGATGAGGAGAAGGAACAGGAGGAGGAGGAGGAGGAGGAGGAGGAGGAGGAGGTTCGGGAAAAGGAGGAGGAGGAGGAAAAGGAGGAGGAGGAGCAGGAGGAGGAGGAGGGAGGAGGAGGAGGGAGGAGGGAAGAGGGAGCAGGGCAGGGAGCAGGGAGGCGGGAGGCGGGAGGAGGGAGAAGGGGAGGAGGGAGGGAGGGAGGAAAGGATTGAGGGAGGGAGGAAGGGAGGGAGGAGGAGAGGAGGAGGAGGGGGAGGAGGAGGAAGGAGGAAGGAGGAGGAGGAGGAGGAGAGGGGAGAGGGAGGAATGGAGGAGGAGAGGATCCCCGCAGGAGTGCGCAGGCAGCGGAGGCCGCAGGGGCGGCGGAGTCCCCCGAACAGGGCGAGGAGAGCGAGGAGGCCGTGGAGCTCTTCGTGGACATCAAGAAGGCGGCCAAGGAAAAGGCCGCTCGCACGGCCGCCCCTCACCCTCCTCGCCCTCCTCGTCCTCCCCGCTCTCCCCGCTCCCCGCTCCTCGCTCCTTCCTCCTCCTCCTCCTCCTCCTCCTCCTCCTCCTCCTCCTCCTCCTCTTCCTCCTTTTGTCGATCCTCACGTTCTTACTGAATTAGGTCTCGAATTTCAGCAAATTTCGCCTGGCATCTCTTGGGAGCTAGAAGAGTTCGAGCTTCGGTCCGTTATTATGAGTAGGAAGGACTCTGCCACTGGTCCCGATGGTATCCCTTACAGTGGATGGAAAAACGGAGGCCCCATGGTACATCAGTGTCTGTATCAAGCTTATGCTGCCCTTCTCCGTGGTCTCGCTCCCCCTATTGGCTTCAATCATGGCTTACTCGCTATCCTTCCTAAGGTTGACGCTGCTGACGGTGAGGCTAAATCTATCTTGGAGCCCAAGCAGACCCGCACTCTCACCCTTAGCAACACGAACAATAAGTTGATCTCTATTGCCCTGGCCATCCCGTTCCAAACACAAGCCCAGTTCTCCGTAGTATCGTGTCAACGGGGGTTTCTTGGAGGCCGCAATCTCTTGGACAATGTTGCTGAGTTGGAGTCTTGGGTGGTTGAATGGGCCTGCTATCGTGGCCTCAGGTATCCTGGCATGCTCTTTTTGGATATTGCTGCTGCGTTCCCGTCGGTTCATCACTCCTGGATCTTCAGGGTCTTGGACGGTTTCGGTGTGCCTTCCAAGATCGTGAATGCCATCCGCATGCTGTACAACAACATATATGTGTCCGTCGCTTTTTGTGGCTCCGTATTTCCAGGTTTCCATATTTCCCGTGGGATGAAGCAAGGGTGCCCTCTCTCTTCCTTGATTTTTGGTCTTAATATTTGACCCTGTTGTGCGTGGTCTTCGACGCCGTCTGGAAGACCACCCTGCTTATCCTCTGGCCTGTGCTGATGATATTGGCATTGCATCCGGTGACCTCTCTAAATCAGTTCCCGTGGTGATAGATTGGATGCAGCATACAAGTCACGCCACAGGCCTCAACCTCAATTCCCGCAAGTGTTGGATCGTCTTTGCCATGGATGTCGACCTGGCCTCCGTCATCAATGAGTTTGTTTCTCTTCATGTGATGGACTCCCGTGTTGGGAAGTGTGCAAAGTATCTGGGTGTTTATCTTGGAGTTGACGGAGCCGATGAATCCTGGAAGGCTCCATGTATTAAGCTGCTCGAGAGGGTCGCCCACATCCGCTCTCTGAAGATTTCTATGATCCAGAACATTCGCGCATACAACGTTCTCGCTCAACCTGTGCTATCTCATATTGGTCAATTCTATGTTGTCAATGATCGTGTCACCATGACAGAACATACAGCCCTGCAGAGGCTGGCGGCCTCTCCCAGACACGCCATCTCCACTTCGCTACTGAAGAATCTGGATCAGCTTGGCTTTGATACGGTGCCTCGTGATATCACTTGTGAGAACCGTGCTGCTCTATTTCGATCTGCGCTGCGTAGCAAGGTCTTCGATGACATCTCTATTCGATTCCACCAGATTGAGCATTATGATACTGATGTCCTGCTGCTTCCCCGCCTTCCTCATTGGCTTCAGCAATCTGTCACCCATACATGGCTTGAGAACTATAAGAGGCTGGTCGCCATTGCCCCTTATATTGCTGAAGATGATGTGCACGAAGTACAGAAGAAAGTTTTCAGGCTCTTGGGATCCCAGCGCGAGGTTCCTCCCGTTGCACACCTTCTCGGGCCGCGGATTCGATACTTCTGGCCTGAGGCTCCCTGGGAGATCGCTGATGCTGCTTTCAGGTACATTCACTTCCTGGTCAAGCTCGCTGGCCCCTTCGCGGACGTCTCGTATATCAAGACTATCTGTAATGCCTGGCCAACAACTCGCAGGTTCCGTCAAGGGACCCAGATTTGTCGTTTTGGTTGCCAGGCCTTCTTCGGTGATGCTGTAGATCACTACCTCCACTGTCCTGCTTCTCTGAGTGTCCTGCCTGTAGTTTTGCCGAATCTGCCTCCTGACTACACCACTCGAACCAGACATGAGCATATGTTTTGTTTTTTGGAGGCCCCCGGACCAGTCAGAACCTGCTATCGACTCTCCTTGTGCATGATATTCTGCTAGCTTCTTACAGCACTTTACGCGCGCAGGACAGATTCGGACCTGTGTGCCTCTCTGCTCTCTTCCGCGCGCGTGCGCGGGTGCTGGCCCGCCGACGCGCGGGCATTCGAGATCTGCTGCAGCGAGCTGGCCCAGCAGGCCCGCCCACCGCTGCCGCCGAGAGAGACTGATGGACTGCTTGTCCTCTTCTCGTCCTTCTCTTGTCCGCCTGCCCTCGTCTCGTCGCTATGCCCTTGCGCTCCTCCTCCTCCTCCTCCTCCTCCTCCTCGCTTCGGCTCGCGAGGAGGAGGGCTCCCTCTGGGTGTCTGCGTCGCAGGCAAGGGGGCCCCCCCCTCGTCGCTCGCTGGCCGCGGGGGGCGGCGGCGCACCACAAGGCGCGCTCGCGCCGCGCGGAGGGCCGCGCCCTCTCCCGCGCCTGGTCAGGCAGATCATCGCCCGAGCTGCAGGAGCGCCTGTGGCGCGCGGCGCGGCGGCTCCAGGAACACCCCGCGGCTCGTCGCCAGGCAGGGTGGCGCCTGGGCCGCCCGAGCTGCGCGTGCTGCGGGGCCCCAAGATGCCGTTCTGGGGCTGCTCGTGCGGCAAGGAAAACAATAGGGCATCGCGCAGCACGTGCTCACGCGGGAGGTCGGCACCGCGGCGCGTGGTCGATGCTGCCAGGCTGGCGGGCCAGGGCCGTCGTGCCGAAGGGGGAGCCCGTCCTCCTGCGCGAGCAGGCGCTGCCGCCTCAGGAAAGCTGCTGCGGGAGCCGGCCCCGTGGTCCAAGGAGTACAACGGCGGGCTGGAGGAGCAGGCGCGGGCGCTCACGAAGCAGATGGCCAGCCTCACGCAGCGTCCTTCGACGACGGCTCCTGGTGGCCCAGCGGCAGGAGGCGGCGGCAGCATCAGGAAGGAGCACGACGATGGCGACAAGAGCGCGTTCCACCAGAAGACGGTGCTGCAGGAGAAGATAAACTACCATGAGAAGGCCCTCAAGGAGCGCAGCAAGGTGAAGGAGGACGGCGGGCCGCTCCATCTTCTCCACCGGAAGGCCTTGGAGGAGCTCCGAGGACAAGCTCGCGCGCTGCGGCCCCCAGAAGCTGCTCACAAGGCGACGGCGCAGAAGCTGGCGAAGTGCAGGCAGCAGCTCGACAGGTACGAAGCCGACCTCAAGGGCCTCCAGGAGCAGCTCGCCAGCATCAGCCAGAAGATCACCGACAAGCAGGAAACGATCGCGGCCAAGAGGGCTGAAGTGGAGGTTTTCAAGGTCGAGGCGTCTCGGCAGGAGCGCGAGCTGCTGGAGGCTCGCGGTGAGCTGCCGACGGCGCAGGCGAAGCTGGCCAGGCTCACGGCGAAGGACCTCATCGCCTACGACACCGACGAGGATGAGCTGCCGGTGCAAGCACCTGAAGCTCATGAGGCGCTGGCGGTGTTCAAGGCCGGCCCCCACTTCGCCAGGGTCCAGGAGGCCCTGTGCGAGAAGGTCGATGGGCATCTGGCTTCGGTGGTTGCTTCAGTTCCTGTACCTGATCGTGACGATGACGATGATGATGCCGACGGAGGTGCGACCCCACCCGACGGTCCACTGCGGCGGCGATGTCGATATAGAGCAAGGCACACCCCCTAGCCGAGCTGACATGCGAGACGCCACGGCGGTCCAGCTGGTTGAGTTCGCCAAGGAGGATGTCGAGGCCCTCTGGAACATCCTCAGTCAGCAAGAGCAGCCAGCCTCGCAGTGGACCAAGGAACAGCTCCACACCGCCATCGGGGGCGTCCAGAACACCAAGCACCGACGAACGGATGGAGGGTCTGTTCGTGCTGGGGGATCGGGTGGGCGACGCGAAGACGCTCGTCAGCGGGATCTGCCATGGGCCCAAGTTCCCTGTGCAGGAGGTTCCCACGATGCTCGCGACGACGCACATTTTGAGACATTCAATGCGCGCCAGGGTAAAATGACTCTGCAGCGCAGGCTCCGCACCACGACTGCCATGGTCGTCCTGGCGCAGGAGATCGGCTATGGCGCTCGCGGCAGCGAGGCCCTCAGCACTTGGGCGGCAGCAAATCGCTGGCAATGTCTCGTGGTTCCAGGGCGCGCAGTGAGAGGGCATCTTCCCTCAGCTGGGCTTGCAGTCTGCGCCAGGGAAGGGGTCGGACTTCGAGGGCCGACTTGCCCAGCTGACGCCCTTCCGAGGCGCGCTGGCGCCATCGGCTCCACGGTGGCCCACGGCTCGGAGTAGGTGGCGGGCAGGGCGCAACGCGTAGCGGTGGAGTTGCCCATCCGGCCGCCCATCGACGTCCACAACCTCTACTTCCATGCGGCAGAGGGGATGAGCGCCCGCAACACGAAGATTCTCATGACGATTGGGCCGGCGATGGCAGGCCAGATTCACCCGTGCATCATGGGGGGCGACTGGAACATGGAGGCCCAGGTGGTTCGTGATATTACCTCCCCTGTGCAGGCGCAACTTGAGTTAGCGGTCCCAAGGCGCATCGCCTGCAGGGCGGCGTCTTCCGTGTCCACGCTGGACTACATCGGGCTCTCGACGGGGGCTATGCGAATGTTGGCGTCATGCAGTGTGGATCTCAGCTGGGTCGCCGAACCTCATCGGCCTGTCCAACTGCGGCTTGTGGCAGAAGGCTCCAAGGTCAGGTTTCTGACCTGCGCGGGAGGACCGCGGCTCGCCTCCCAAGTCATCAGCGGCCCTTTTGTAGAGGAGGGCAGCTGGTCGATCGAGCGGAGCTTCGCGACAGAGGCCTTGAGGATGGCCAAGGAAGAGACGGCCATGGTGGCATGGCGCTTTCTCTCCAAAGCTCGGGGTCGGTGGGCGGTTCGTGCTGCGGAACGGATCGGACACCTCACCGGCACGGAAGCACGCGCCTATTCATGCGCGCGAGCCCTCCGGCCGCCATGGGTTGAAGGAGCGCGAGAGCGTCGCGGAGACGGAGCTGCAGGCCATCGCTGACGGATGGAGGCGGCTACAAGACAGTTTGCAAGGGCTGGTGACTGCGCAAGGCGGTCGCAATGCAGCTCGGCATCAAGTTTTCCAGGATGAGGCGCAGGGCTTCCTAGGCACGGACTACATTAGGCAGAGCCTGAGCGCGAGGCTGGATGCCTCCGTTCAGCAGGCAAGGAGATTGCTCTGGCACTGCTGCTGCATGGGCGACCTCACCAACCGCCTTGAGGGTTTCGACGAGGACATCAATTTCGCGATGCAGCAGGCCAACGAGGATTCCAACATACGCTGGAAGGGGCGGTGCGATGGCGCGCGTGCGGGGGGAGCTGGCAAGTTCCGTCGACTCACCAAGGTCCGCGAAGTTCAGGCACCCGCGAC
Organism: Prorocentrum cordatum; assembly: GCA_963575745.1. NCBI lineage: Eukaryota > Dinophyceae > Prorocentrales > Prorocentraceae > Prorocentrum > Prorocentrum cordatum. The sequence continues at coordinate 201,621 of CAUYUJ010015377.1, read as the reverse complement.
GGCCGATGACGCGGAGCACGGCCTCATTGGCCACCCGCGCTACGTCGTCAAGGACACGGGGGACAAGCACGCAAAGTTATGGAGGGCTACGGCGGAAGCCCCAGAGGCCTGGATCCCCGACCGATCCACCGCGCAGCGACCGCCTCCAGCTGAGCTCCGTCGCGCAGCAGGCACCTTCAGTGTCAAGACCTCCAGCAGCCTTGACGGGTTCCACCCGACACGCCCCCGGCACTTCAGTGATGACGCGCTCGAGGGACTGTGCGGCATCGCGCTCGCATGCGAGGCGCTCGGGCTCTCCCCCGCGCAACGTGCGCGGATGGCGATGCCGATGCCCCCCAAAGCGGCTGGAGGACACCGGTTGATCATGCTGCACTCGATGGCGCGCCGAGTGCGGCAGCGCCTGCGGAAGCCTGCCATTCGTCAACTACAGCAGTCCCTATGGCGACCGTACGGGGGAGCTGCGACGAACAGGAGCGCGATCGACAGCGCGTGGATCCTGTTTGCGGACGCGAAGCAGAATGCGGCAGGAGGACGCCACACCACCATCATCGCCGACTGCAGCAAGTACTACGAGACGATATCCCTGGATGAGGCCCGCGACAAGCTCCAGCGCCTGGGGGCGCCGATGCCGATCACCAGAGTTATTTACAACCAGTGGCGAGGACCCCGCATCATTCGTCTTCGTCAGCATCATGGCCCCCAACCTCGACGCGCCCGAGATGGACTGCCAGCAGGCGACGGCTGCGCAGACGTGGTCATCAACGCGCGCGCTTTGGAGCAGTCTGACCTCTACGTGACGCTCCATCCCCTGGTCCGTTTCTCGTCCTACATCGATGACACCTCTCTCGGCCTCAACGGCGCCGCCAAGGAAGGAGTGATAGAGCAGGCGGTTCAGGCGGGACAGGATTTCTTTTGTACAGCGCGACAGTTAGGTGCTCGCCTCGACGAGAAGCTCGCGGTGGCCGCCAGCTCTGCGGGCATAGGCAAGACTGTCGCGCAGCGACTGGGTCTCCCAGCAGATTTGCACCAACGAAGGGCAACCTACTTAGGCACCGGCTTCGGGGGCCAGATCACGGGCAGCCGGGCGCACCAGGGCCAAGCACTGGGACAGACTACGGGTTTACCGTCTTCGATTGCGCAAGCTAGGGCGCTATCGACGACGCCTGCCAGGGCAACGGACGGCGCGGACGGGCAAGATCAACCGTGCAGGAGCACGGCCAGAAGCCACCTACGGTGTGGAGATCAATGGTCTTTCAGATTCGGATCTGCACAGGCTACGCACCGACTTTGGGCCGCATTGCAAGCCTTGCCATGGCGGGGCCCCAGCTGGCATGAAGATTGCGCTCCTGGGAGATCCCGCAATAGCTACTGCCATGGAACCTGCGCTACAATGGTCGCGGGTGATCTGGTTAGCGATATCGCAGCCACAGCGTGCTCCAGCCCCCCTGGCCCTACTTACTACGTGGTGGCGACGAGCTGTCGACGAGCCAGGAGCATATAGCACTTGGAGACAAACACGAGGCCCCCTGAAGAGAGCAGCCCTGTCGATTGCAAGGGCGGGCTGGAGCCAAGTTTCAGGCATCCTGTGGCGTAGCCACCGTGGCGACGATGTGCATGTGGATCAACTTACGCTGAAGGGAGGTGTTCAGTGTCACGAGAAGGCCTTGGCCAGCAAGATGGGGCTCGGCGAAGGCATGCGGATGACCATTTACATCCTCAAGCCGCCCATCTCCTCCAAGAGGATACACGGCCCACCAGGTCTTCTGCAACATGAATGTGGCGTGCAAAGGAGCGTGGACGCAGCTTCGTGCACATCAAGCGGGTTGCCGCACCGATGGGGCTCTGCCGATGCGGAGCACAGGACACCCTACTTCATCGCCTACTCGAATGTACGCGACCTGCAGTTCTGCAGGCCCGTGAAGATGCTGAGGTCCCTGCTCACCTAATGGAGCAAGTTTGGTGGAATGGGGATGACCCTGGGTGCATTGAACGGGGCATTCGCCTATCAGTCCTCCTCGGTCCCGCATCTGGATCCAGGGCTGAGCTGTGTCAGTCTAGATAGCCGAGGTCTAGACAGCTGCGCCGCGCCAGAGTCAATGGCGCGGAGCTACCTGCGCGACGGTGATGGCAGCATGGAAGTGGCGATTGACGGGTCCCGCACCAAGCCGCTTGTACGGACATTCCAGCGTGCAGGTTGGAGCACCGTTGTCCCCGACCCGCGATCAAGCACCCCGCTCTGCTCGATCCATGCGCTTGCCCCAGCATCCCTGCCGCAGCCCTCGGCCATGGGGGGGCACCTCGGCGCGGCCTTCGCGCCCCAGGTCGCTGACCGCCCTTGCCAAGCCCACGCCGACCTCATGGAAGTCATCAGGCTGGGCAGCAAGGGGAAGGAGCAGCAGCTCGCCAAAAAGACGCCCTACGCGTGCGTAGTTCGATTCGCGCAGTCGCTTGAGGCTTTCCAGCGCATCCAGCGGTGCCACCATGTGAAGGCGCACAGGTCAGGCACTGACTACGAGGCGATGGATTACGAGCAGCGTCAACTCACTGATGCCAACCTAATTGTTGGTGCAAGGGCACAGACGTCGACATCCATGCACCCGAAGCCTGATGATGACATGATATGATCGAGGCCATGGAGGCGGCCGTCAGCAGGATCGGTAAAGTAGCAAGGCTGGTGGCGAACGCGATGCCGATCTTCGATAAGGACGAAGCTGGGATGGGCGAGGCGAACCCCAGCACATCGGCGTGCGGCTAGCACGCGCAAGGCTACATGCCATCAATGACATGATGGCGATCTCGGGGTGCAGCGCCGTGCTTGCCTACAACTACATGTACCAGGAGCCCACTCCCACTGACGGGGTGCGGGGGCACCCCGAGATTCCTCAAGGAGTGCCAGCTCACCCCGCCAGGTCACAAGCTAGTGGCGGTCAACCAGTGCGGGGCACTGTTTGGAGACAGCATCGAGAGCGTCAAGACTGTCGTCATATGCGTAGGGTGCGGAGCCTGGGCGCAGCAACGGCGTCGTATCAAACTGCGACTTCCCTGCGTGGCGGTCACAATCAAGGGCCTGGATGTCTTGCATCTCAAGAAGGGAGTAGGACCGCGCAAAACTTTGCAGTAGTTCATCGGCTCCACCTCCCCGCTCAAGAGAGTCAGGACCGACACGGTCACCAGCTGCGCCTACACGAAGGTCGACGTCCCCAAGGGCGGCGACATGGTGCAGGAGGACCACCACACATTCGAGCACAGGATGGCGGCCTTGCACCAACGGGCACGTGAGCGAGAGAGTCAACTGCGCGCTGCACGTGAAGAAGGCAACACCATGTTCGGACATGCGCTGAGACGAGGGGGGCCCACCTGAACTGCACAGGGCACCTGCAGGAACAGTACGCAAGCATGTTCGCGAAGGTGAAGGTGCCCTCCAGCGAGAGGTGCTGGAGGAGACGAGCGCCTACCACGCACTGCGGCGCAGCCGTGAGGGCCTACCGGAGGTGCAGCCCATGGGCAGCCAGCGCGATGACAGCGGGGACCAGCGGAACTCCCTGCGCGGCTGCCCCCTCGACGGGGCACCTCCCAGCCAAGGGCGGAAGCTGACTAACGAAGGCGATGGCGCCCTCCAGCGAGAGGTGCTGGAGGAGACGGGCCCCCGCCACGCTCTGCGGCGCAGCCGTGAGAGCCGGCCAGAGGTGCAGCCCGTGGGCAGCCAGCGCGATGACAACAGGGACCAGCGGAACTCCCTGGGCGGCCGCTCCCTCGACAGGGCCCCTTCTGGCCTAGGGCGGACGCCGACTGAAGAAGGTGGGCTGGCGGACGATGCCCTCAATGATGTCCTTTTCCCAAGGGGCGCGCCTTCTGATGGCGCGGATCCCGCCCCCGCTAGCTGGGGGCGCCAACGCGACCACCTACCTGGACAAGGCGCGCGTCTGGCTGAGGGGGCTGGAGGGCGCGGGGGGGCGCGGGAGATTCAGCCCCCGCCCCCCCCCAACCGCAGGCGCAGGGGGCAATGCCGCAGCCTCTGCGCGGGCGAGAGGCCAGCCAACGACCGGGAGAGGCACTCCGAGCAGTGCCAGTGAAGGATCTCGAGGAGAGTCCTGGTGGAGATCTGCGACTCGCTGGCGGAGAGGGAGTTCCAGTTGGCTCGATGCGAAGGCCCTGCGGCCTCGGGCCTTCTTCCAACGTGAGGAGAGGTTCGCGGAGAGCCAGAACCAGCGACGTGGAGGATGCTGGGTACTTGGGACCCCCAAGCGGAGATCGATGACGCGGAGATGATGGGGTTGGCGCCCTGCCGAGCATTCGGGACGCAGCCAAGCATCCCGCAGAGCGGACGAGGTTCACGCGCTCGCAGTGCGGGCGCGGCCGCGAGAAACCCCCGCAGGAAGCCCAGCCCTGACAACCCGCGCGCGAGGCGCACCTGCGGCGAAGCCCGGAGCACCCTGCACGCAGCAGCTGCAGCGGCTGCGGGAAGTCACCGCGCAGCTCGTGGAGCGAAGGGACCTAGGCAGCCCTGGCGAAAAGCACACGGCTCCTTGCTGTTCTCCGAACCCCGCAGGTTTTCTGAGTAGTCTTCTGCGTCTTCGGGGAAGGCTTCGAGAACTTTTCAGAAGAATGGAGGCCGTCCGGGGCCCGCCCCCGCTGACTTCCCCCCCTTGGGCTCGCCGCCGAAGTTCCGGCGAGGTGCCCGCGGAGCTGCCGCGGTCGGGGTGCCCAGCCGCCGCCCCTGGCCGGGCCCAGCCCTGGGCCCGCGGAGCGTTGCGCGTGCCCTCGCGGCCAGAAGCCGGAGGAGAAACAACACGCAGACACAATTAATCGTCGATTCCCACAGAAAATATTGGAAATATGGGGGTGGGGGGGAAGACTAAAACCCCGAACACATGGGAAAGTATGGGCATATTTTTATTCGTGCGTCCAGGAAACAGGAGATATAACACTGGAGATGAGAAGATAGGTGATGGAATCTCTGAGTGAGGTTGAATTTGCGAGGTTGTTGTAATTATGACAGTTGTGTACTGTGGAGAGCCAGTTTTGGCTCAACTCACGCTCGAGGTAGGAAAGAGTTTCTACCAGCCCTTTCGGGCAAGGTCCGTGGACCCCCAGCTCCGCTACTAGAAATTATCCAGTTAACATGCACCTATCGCATCGGGTACTTTCAGTGCGTATGTACTTGTGTGTCCCAGGGCCCCTTCACAAAAGCCGGGGGGCCCGGGTGGCGCACGCCGCCGCTGCTGGTCCCAGGGCAGGCTTGGCCAGGGGGCAGTGGGCCCAGTACCGCTCGGGCGCGTTCCTCGCTAGGCCTGCCAGGTGGGGTCCGAGCAGACGGGGTCGGAGGCTCGCGCCGCATCGCCGATGCATCGCCGATGCGGCCTGGTGTCGAGCGCGTTTCGCTTCACGTCGGCGTCGCCCATGCATCGCCCACGTCGACGATAGATCGTTGGTGCATCGCCGATGCATCGGCGATGTATCGGCGATGCGGCGCGATCCTCCGACCCCATCTACTCCGTGCCCATCTAGGAGACCTCAAGTGCCCGCGTTCCTGGGCGGGGACCACTGAGGAGCATGTTGGGTCAGGGCTGGACCTCAACGCTGTTTTGCTGGATTTCGGTTGTGCTTTGTTTTTTTTCGTTTTGGCAGGGAGGCACAGGAAACATGTGGAACGAAACGAAAAACAAAAAACGGACACACAACGAGATCCAGCCCTGTGTTGGGTCACGTTCGAACAATCAGCGCTGGATAAGGAATGTGCCCGGAAGGCTTGATTCACCTGGCCTCGCTCGGATGTGTGCGTTTTTTTTTCTTGGCGGGGACCAGTGAGGAGCATCTTGGATCATCCTGCGAAGAGAAAGGCGCACGAAACCGAAACAGGATCGGGGAGTGGACGTCCGAGCGATGGCGAGCTCGGGCCTTGGAAGATTCTTCCTCTGACGAGGGCGCGGCGGTGATCTCCATGGCCAGGCCTCCAGTGACGTTCTACCAGGGCTCACACCCTGGATTCCTGACCCAGTGGTTCTGTACCCGATGCCCACCCCGTAGGTGAAAACGCGTACAGTCGGACCGAGGAAAAAAATCGAGCTCGGTCCGGGGAGCGTGCCTGAAGGTTCGTCGTGGTTGTCGGCTGTTCTTATGCATCCTGGGGAGGGCACCCTTGAATGTTCTGTGTATTTTGGCCGTCGGAGGGTGCCATGTTCTTGAGGGAGCTTCTTCTGGCCCAGGTCCCAGTGCAGTCTGTCCTACAATGCTGGCAGCAGCGCGTGGGAGGTGCCAGTCGTGGCAAAGCCGGGAAGGGCCACCGAGGGGGGGCCCGCCGTGAGGGCCCTGCGCCTCGCAGACAGCCTGGCCTCGCCGAAGAGGCCGCCAGGATGCGGCCGAGGGTGGCCTCAAGACGGCTCAAGATGGCGTCCAGGCGGCCTCAGATCGGGTATAGCCAGGACCCTGGGTAAGGGGGACCCGGTTAGTGGCTGGGGCCCTGGGGCCCCTCAATTGGCCAGATTCACTAAACCAGGTTTGCCGTATCTGGTGTTTTTCGGGTGACGGCAGTTCCGGTTAGTGGAAATGGGGCGGGGGGGCGCCCCTGGTACAAATCCGTAAACCAGGCTCCACTAAACCCAGTTCTGCCAACGCCCGATCAGAGGGCCCCAAGATCTCGTCCCCGATCGCCCCCCACCCCGCGGTGGCGGCAGGCCGTGGAGGACGACTTCGCCTCTCTCCTGTCCGAGATCGGCGGGCTCGGCGACGACGGGGCGGCGGAGGCGCGGCTACCCCCCCACTGGCGGCGCCGGCCTGGCCCCCGAGGTGAACGAGGAGGAGGATTTTTCCTCGAGGGCCCGGAGGCAGAACGTACGAGGAGGAGGGAGAGGAGGGAGAGGAGGGAGAGGAGGAGGAGGAGGAGGAGGAGGAGGAGGAGGAGGAGGCGGAGGCGGAGGCGGAGGAGGAGGCGGAGGCGGAGGCGGAGGCGGAGGAGGAGGCGGAGGCGGAGGCGGAGGCGGAGGCGGAGGCGGAGGCGGAGGAGGAGGCGGAGGCGGAGGCGGAGGCGGAGGCGGAGGCGGAGGGAGGGGATGGACATAGGGCGGGATGGGTAGAGGCCCAGGGGAGTTTCGGCTTCGAGGCTCGAGGTTTTCGGGCGCTCTCGTCGGTTCTCGGCTGTCTTCTGGCCCCCGGGATGCTTCCCAGCAGCTGCGCCTCGCCGAGAGCGTTCTGGGGATGCCAGCATCGTCATGCACGGCCGCCGGAGAGCCGAGTTATGGCCCGAAAACCAGCGGGCACGGGGATAGGCACAGGGGGGGATGCATCGACCCCCAGTCGCCCGTTGGTCGCCGATAGGGGCCCGATAGCCCCGCCCTGGCCAGGAGCGTGCGTATTCGCTAACGGGGGCCTATCGCCGATCTATCGGCGATGGATTGCCGATCTCAGGTCGATGTGCCCAGTCCCCCCTCTCGTTGCCCGTCAGTGGTTCGGGCAGTGCCGAAGAGCAAACAGCAGCATAAGCATGCACTTTTGGAGGTCCGCGCGGAATCCTTGGAGCGGCGCGGGACCCCTCTCCCTTGCGCGGGGGAAGGCGAGGGTCCAGGATGGCGAGGGGTGCTCGTGTGAGGATCGACTTCGATGAGGTTTGGGACGGTTTGGGAGCTTTCTCGAGAGTCCTGGGGGGAGCGGGGGAAGCCGAGGGTCCAGGATGAGGGGGAGGGGTGCTCATGGAGGATATCGAGCGTCCATCAGCTTGCGGACGGCTCGGGGCATCCTCGAGAGCCCTGGGGAGGGGGGGTCCCGGGGAGGGCCGCTTCCCAGAGGAGCCGGCGGCCCCCTCAGTGGTGACCCTCCTCGGCATGGCCTGGGCAGTGGACGGGGAGGCATCTGAGGCGCGAATTCTGCACGTCACCCTTGCCTGGAGAGCCGATCTCGGCGGACCGCCACAGGCGGTGGTTATGGACAGATTCCAGCCCCCGCGGGCCCGCGCATATATATATATGTATATATATACATATATATATATATACACATAAATACATATATATACATGTTTATATGTATGTCTGTCTGTCTGTCTGTCTGTCTGTATGTATGTATGTATGCATGTATGTATGTATGTATGCAAGTATGTATGTATGCATGTATGTATGTATGTATGTATGTGTGTATGTGTGTATGTGTGTATGTGTGTATGTGTGTATGTGTGTATGTGTGTATGTGTGTATGTATGTATGTATGTATGTGTGTGTAGGTATGTGTGTGTATGTGTATGTATGTATGTATGTATGTATGTATGTATGTATGTATGTATGTATGTATGTGTGTATGTATGTATGTATGTATGTATGTATGTATGTGTGTATGTGTTGTATGTGTGTATGTATGTATGTATGTATGTATGTATGTATGTATGTATGTATGTATGTATGTATGTATGTATGTATGTATGTATGTATGTATGTATGTATGTATGTATGTATGTATGTATGTATGTATGTATGTATGTATGTATGTATGTATGTATGTATGTATGTATGCATATATATATATATATATATATATATATATGTATATATGTGTATATATATGTATATATGCACATGTCTATATGTACAACTGTATATATATATATATATATGTATCCATCTCCACCGCCTGCTCGGGCGCCAGGACGTCGGTTCCCAGGCGAGGGATTCCTGCGTCGCAGAGGCGAGGACGGGGAAGGGCCAGCGTCACCCCGACACACCACGGTCGGACCGAGGTCTAAGATCGAAGTCGGTTCGGTGAGGTACCCTGATATTCCTCGTGTGCATTGGATGTTCTTGAGCATCCTGGGGGAGGCTACCCTCGAGCGTACTTCAGTTTGGCCGGCACAGGGTCGCATGCTCTGCAAGGATGTTCTTCTGTCATAGGCACGACTGCAATGCAATGCGTGCGTCGACCCCCCCCCCAGGGGGCGAAGCGCGCACCTCGAAATCTCTTGCATTGTAAGCTCCGTGGCGGGCGCCTCCTGGCCCTGCCGCTCGGGAAGCGATGCAGTCAGGAAACCCCAATAAGGACGCGCGACTTTGCTCTGGCTAGCCTTGCGTCCTTGCTTTTCCTTGCTCTTGCGTCCTTGGGGTCGTCGTCGTCCGCCGCCCCAGAAATCCCAACTTCGGCTTCCAAGGGTCTTGCGTCCTTACCGCGCGTCCTTATTAGGGTGTTTGACTGTGCACTGGAAGACGGCGATACACTAGATTCATCCGGGTCGGACGCACGCCTCCAAGGGGGACATGCAGTACTAGTATTAAGCCGGGCCTGTCCCTCTACATGGGGAATATTCAAGAATAGTCAAACAATAGCCAGGGGACCATTTTTCGATTACTTTTTGATCATTTTGGAGTATTGTTTGAGTATTTTTTATTCTTCGTCGAACATCCCCCTATATGGGGGACACGCCCGACTTAGTACTAGGTATGTCCTTGTGCGTCCCAGAGGGGGGAGAAGACCAGGAAGAGGGGCAGGGGGAGGCCCTTGCTGTACCCTGGCCCCCGCGGGGCGAGCGAGGGAGCGGCGGCGCCTCCCGCCGGCAGCCGCCCCTCGGGCGCGGCTCTCTGGGCGCGGCGGGGCGTCGAGGAGAGGGCGCGGGTCAGCGGAGGGGGGAGCGGGTCCTGCAGGGAGGCGGGCCCTGAGGTTTTCTCGCCGTTCTCGGGCCCTCGGGGCCCTCCACGGTCTGGGGTCCCGAGGGAGGCGGGCCCTGAGGTTCTGCCGTTCTCGGGCCCTCGGGGCCCTCCACGGTCTGCACGAACGGGATGGGCACGGAGAGAATGGGCACAATGCGCAGCAGCAGTTCCTGTTCCTTTTGAGCGGGACTCGCTGTCCGCGCCGCCGAGGCCCGTGTCCATTGGAGACAGGAGGTCGCTTGCCCAACAGCGGCCGCTGTTGGTTTGGGACAGCATTTGTTGCTGGGCATTGTGCTTATTCTTTCCGTACCCATTTCGGGCGTCCAAACACGGGCCAGGGGGACTGGCAGAAGACGGCTCAGGATGAAGATTCCGTCCTGGTGGAAGGCCCCGAGGGGAAGGGCAGGGGGCGGGGGCTACGCGCAGAGCCATCTCTGGAGCGCGTCGTCCTCGTGCCCTATTCCAGTGAGTCCTGCGATCGAGAGCGGCCTCTCCGTGCCCGCCCGGTCCAGACGGGACCACAGCGGAGGCAACGACCTTCGTTCGCTCACTGCGCTCGTGCGCTTGGCGCCCCCCCTTGCGCAGCTGATGGGGCGCAGATGCGGCAAGTGCTCGGGTCGGCGCTGGCATTGGGAGAGGCGGCTCGGGGAGCGAAAGGGCGGAGAGGGGGGGTGTAACAGGAGAGCAGATTTCACGATATAGGTTTTGCATGTAGTTTATCACTCCAGAGCGTCTCTCGTAACTTGACGCTTTGGCTCAAGGGAAAAGCATCTGCGTGCCTTGCTGCTGCCACAGTTGGTAGCGGAACCTGGTCCAGCTGGAGAGCCATGGGCGGTGACGACCGACTGTGAAGGTCGAGGTCGGTCACCGTTCGCGCGCCTCCGGCAGGCCGGGCTCGCGCCGACGGGCGGCGCGAACTGCGAGATGTCCGCAGAGGAGTTCACGGCAGCGGTGATCCCAGCCATCGGCGAGGAGGGCGTGCGAGGCACGCCGGGAGCTGAGGCAGGAGCGGTCACCCTCTTTACGGAGCAGCTGAAGCAGATGGTGGCAGGAGTCGTGCGTGAGACCATGGCCGAGGCCGCAGCCAGCAGCAGCAGCGGCGGCGGCGGCATCCTCATTCCTCCACCCGTGCCGAATGCGAACACGCCTCGAAGCGGCTTCGCAGAGATCTCTTCTTCTCACAGCCGTCGGTGACGGCGTGCAGCGCTTCAGTGCCACCTGGTCTCTCGCGGCACCGATTGGGAACACATGCTCGAACAGAAGAGTCACGGGCTCAGCACTCGCCTCATAAGTCAGTCCGGGCCTTTATATCCGGGGGGAAAGCTAAGGATACGATCCAGAACGACAATGACACTAAGGAGGTCTCGGAGCTTTCGAGCTGTCGCCAGGGCCCGCGTTCAGAGATTCCGAGCCGTCCTCGTTCCGTGGCCTATTTTGGCTCGAGCCAGGCTAAGTGACTCAGAGATATCTCGTCAGCCAGCGACGAGACCGACCTCCACGATTCACCTATCCATACGAGCGATGATGGCCCGCCTTCTTGCGCTGGCAGTCGCGATCCGCCTTGCGGCGGCAGGCAAGAAGAACTCAGAGGGCAAGCGGGCAGCACAGGAGGCGACGGAGAAGTTCCTCGCTCGGCGCGAGGCGGCACTCAACAGCGTCGCGGACGACAGCATCTCCATCAGCTCGGCAGAGCCGGGCGCATCGAGTGGTCAGCAAGAGGCCACGACAGCAGCTGTCGCAGCCGGGCTCGGTCAAGCCCTACCGCCCCAGCCACTGCACGATCCAGAGCCTCTCGGCCCTCCTCCGGCAGTCGGGCCGACGGGCGCACTAACTCAAGAAGCGGCGGCGGCGCAGCCGAAGCCTGGGCCTGTCCCGTGGAACGCAGCTGCAGCAGCAGTCCAGTGGCCTCCGGCACCACCGAGCCATCCTCCTCCAGAAGATCAGGTGCATGGGCCGCAGCCAGGGGCAGCAGCGACGGCAGCCTCACCAGCGCCATTGCGCGGTCCAGCAGCCAGGAAGCCTCCGCCCGTGTCACTGACCCAATCCTACAACCAGTGGAACGGCCAGCCACCGCAGGCGTGGCATCAGGCGCTACTGCCGACCCAGCTGAAGCCTCCACCGGAGCCTCCGCCAGCATGCGATCATCCTCGCTCGGCGGCGAAGTACTTCGGCAATCAGCACGGATCGGGCTCGAAGTGTTCTCGCTGCGGCGAGCGTCTGACGTGGGTACCTCGCCACGCGATTGGGTCCGATCCCAACCACCTCAGCAGACTGCGACCGAGGCCGCGCGGTCGGCAGCAGCATCAGCCCAGAAGGCAGTGGACCTCATGCAGCAGAGTCCCCACTTCGTCGAGAACGGAGCAGCCCTCACCACGATCAACAGCCTCGGAGTCCTCCTACAGTCGGTGCAGTGGCAGCTGCAGTCGATGCCGGAGAGCGTGAAAGCTCTGGGTCGCGCGCAGGAGATCCTCGACCGGATGGTAGAGGTAGCCACCACCAGATGGCGCCGACGCAGCTGGAGGAAGGCATGCAACAGATCTACCAGGGGGTGGTGGAGATACGGCGCTTGATCGCCAGCTTCGAGGAGTTCGCCGAGACCCTCGACAGGGTGAGCAACGTAGCGACTCAGATGCAGGGGGCCCTCACCCACGTCGATGCAGCAGTGGGGCAGCTGGGCCAGATGATGGTTCAGATCGGGACCGCTGTTTCCGGCTTGGTGAAAATTGCGAACGCACAGTACTACCAGCAGAGCCAGCAGATCTACGAGTCGGACCCGTGGACCCCCGGAGAAGGAGGATCGTCAGGCAGTGGAGGGCCAGGCGGCGCTCAGGGGGACCCGACGACCACGTCGCTTTCGCCAGAGACGACAACGGCTCCGGAGCAGCTCCACACGGCTACGACAACGCCGACCTGGTGGATTCTCGGCCCGTTCCCGGAGAGCGGGCCAGGATCGCCAGACAATTGGGAGATCATCCCGGACATCATGCCCTGAGCAGGTACCATTGCGAGCAGGCGGCAAGAAGTCCCTCCGGACTTAATTTAGTTGCGTGCTATGGGCAGCGCGGCTGCCAAGCTTCGGAGGGCCTCGAGGCCCAGAAAATGCATGCTACACATTTTTAACTTTCCGTCGTTACCTCCCGTTCGCCCCCAGACCCTTGAAAGACAAGAAGGGGTTGGCACCACGGCCCGAGACCTGGGATTCCTCGGCCCCGGGTGGCTGGACGGAGACGTGTTTAACGATGACAGAGAGGTCTCGTGTCCTCGAGCGGTTTCGGGAGCCGTCGAGCAGGAAGCTCAAAGGAGGATCGGAGAGATCCAGGGAGCTCCAGAAGAGGAACCTCCCTCCACCTTCCAGGTCGGGTTCAGGAAGCGAGCCAAGACCTCCTTTATGGAGGTGTTCTCCCCTTCCGAGGATCTCTCCCGAGGTCGGCGAGTGTGGAGCTCCTATCGGAGCTCGCTCGAGTTGGGACATCAAGCAGGGTTGGGACTCGTCCAACAAAAGGCACGTCGCGCAATTGTGGGGGAGTATCGAGCGAGAGAAGCCCGAGGTTATCTGGGTGTGTTCCGAGTGCAAGGTTTTCTCAGCCATCAATCGCATCAATCGCGATCGTCGGGATCCTGATGGGTGGAATCGGCAGGTGGTCAGCGGTCTGCGGGATCTGATCATCTGCGTGGAAGTAGCTCAATATCAGCATGCTCGGGGAAGGTTTTTCGCGTTTGAGCACCCCCAGTTCGCGAGCTCCTGGAACACCGATGTAGTGAGGCCCATAGCCGGACTCCCCGGAGTGAAGAGACTTCGGATCGACACGTGCTGCCTCGGACTGCAGGTTGACGAGCGCGGCCTCAATAAGAAGCCGACCGGGATTCTCACAAATCACCCTAGCATCATCAGGGCTCTTGACGGTCATCTGTGCACGGGGGGGGACTTACACGCCGTTCTGGAGGGAAGCTGGCAGACCTCCAAGGCAGCGAAGTACCCTCCTAGGTCCGTGAGGCTTGTGGCGCGCGCGGTGGCCGAGCGCTGGAGCGGGACGCATTCAAGGTTGAAGCCGACGTGGGCTGAGCTCACCGAGCAGGTGTTTCCAGCGGTCTCTGACGAGGGCGAGCCCCACGACGATGAAGGTGCCGACGAGGTGGGGTCGGCGGGCAGCGACCAGGATCAGCCCGAGACTCGTGGGCCAGCCGGCAAGAGCACCACTCCACCAGACTCCGACCCCAATGAAGAAGAGAAGCGACTGATTTACAAGCTTCACGTCGATATGGGTCACCCTGACTCGAGGAAATGTTGCAGGGTTTTGCGGGCGGGAGGGGTCAAGCGTCACCTAGTCAGGTGGGCGCGCGACAAGTTCAAGCGTTCAGAGTGTGTCGAGCGTCAGAAGGGCCGGGAGCCACAGAAAGGTCACCCTTCCCCGCGCTTTTCGGTATCATTTGAATCGACCTGTTCTATCTTGAGTTCCAAGGTACCACAGACCCGCTTCTGAACGTCGTCGACCACGGGTCTAATTTGCAAGTGTGTGTCCGTCTCGAGCACGCGAGGGCGGCCACGGTGTGGTCGGCTTTCTCCGCCTGTTGGATCCGCCCATTCGGGGCCCCAGATTTTCTGATATCGGATGGAGGCCCAGAGTTCGGAGAACGATTTGCCAGGGGGACTGAGCAGTGGGGGTCCTCCACCACGTCTGCGACGCAGACAGTCCCTGGCAGAACGGCAGGTGCGAGCGCCACGGAGGATGGGTCAAGGAGCGGGTGAAGTCAGAAGTGGATGCGGGCGCCTCGGTCCCGAGCTCTCTGGAGGAATTGGACGAGCTTGTACGTGAGCTCGTGGCTCACAAAAATCGCTTTTGGCACCGCGGGGGGTTCTCGCCGTTGCAGTTAGTGTTCGGTCAGAACCCGAGGCTTCCTCACGATCCTCTGAGTGGCGATGTGCGGGGGATCTCAGGCTGGAGGGACATGATCAGCCCTGCGTCCGAACAAGACGCAGCCGGAGCCGAGTTCGCCCGCTCTCAGAGAGTCCGAGCTGCCGCTCGCAGGTTGGCCATCGATGCGAATGCCCGAGACAAGATAACTTGTGCCTCGCTTGCTCGGACCCCCTCACCTAAGGAGTTCACCCCAGGCCAGTGGGTGTTTGTTTGGAGAAACCTCAGAAGGACATCATCTCAGGCAGACGCCCTGGGAAGACGCCGAGCGTGCTGGACCGGGCCAGGGGTGGTCGTGCTCTGCGAGAAAGGAGGCACCGTGTGGGTGGCAGTTCGATCTCGGCTCTGGAAATGGTCGGTGGAACAGGTCCGCCTGGCCAGTCCAGACGAAGAGTTCGGGGGTCAGTTAGCGCAGAGCCCCCAGTGGAGGGAGCTCCTCGCTCAGGCGCAGACCCGCCGGGCCTCTGCCGTCGACGTCCAGCGAGAGGGGCCTCCGCCAGACGATGCCTGGGACGAGCCTGCCTGCCATGACGCGAGCGAGGCCCCCCAGGTTAGGGCCCCAGGTCCCGAGACGGTCGACGAGCCCGACGAGGCTCCTGTGAACCCCTTTCCCCCCTCGGTGCTTGGGCCTCCGGGGGCCTCCCGGGTCGAGGGCCCTCGAGAGGCTCGTTCAGACGCCGACTCTATCGAGGCGCGGGCCGGGAGCGAGCGCGCCCGCCTGCCATCGATCGCGGAAGAGACTAGTCCTCCGGGGTTGTCCCCCGATGAGACCCCTAGACAGGTCTCGAGCGATCAGCCCCCAGGCCTCTCGAATCCCGAGGAGGCGAGAGGGTCCTCTCCGAGTCGACCGGAGGAGGACCCAGGGCGCCTTAATTCTTTCTTCCCCTAACCCTTCTCCTTTTCCAGTGCCCGGGGCTCAGGGGTCAAGAGGCAGGCGCAGGCTCTCGCAGCCCGAGGACGTCCCAGCATGTATCAGAGCTGCCAGAGCAGCTAGCAGCCCTCCCGAGGTGAAGCGAGCGAGGATGGAGCCGGGAGAGAGCGTTCCTCCTGGTCCCTCTGCCCCTTTTCCTCCTCCTCCTCCTCCTCCTGCTGCTGCGACTGCCCCTCCTCCGGGGAACGACGACGACCCGACGGCCCCCTCCCCGTCTTCATCTGGCCTCGGGCCGGGAGGCGCGCCCGAGGGAGGTGAGGCCAGGGCCATCACCACCGGCGAGGAGCAGCGGCGCTCGGCGGCGGACCGGGTCCGCGACCTCGAGGCCGGAACCCGGGGCCCCGTCGGTGGCAGGAGCCGGTCACCACCCAGGGACCTGGCCGAGGATTTTTTCCTCCTCATCTCCTCCTCCGGCAGTGGTGGTAGGGGTGGAGCCCAGGCGATCCAGGCTTCCCGGGTCCTGGACGACTGGGCTGGACTAACTGAGGCTGGCGAGAGCTCGACGCCGGCCTTTGCTGCCAGCCGGGGAGGCGAGGTCTCTCTCAAAAACCTCGCCCCAGCTGAGCGCGACAAGTTTTCGGTTTCCGACGACGAGGAGTGGGAATCCATGATGGGCGCCGGGGCCGTTGAAGTCATGCCTCCATCGGATCCGCAAGGCTTGTCCTGAGCGTATCATTTCGAGTCGGATGGTCCGCAGGTGGAAGCCCGTCGAGGGCACGGGATCGGAGCCCATGGCCAAATCTCGCTTGGTGTGTTCACGGCCATAGAGATCCAGATTCGGGATCGCCCCAGGTGCACGCCCCCGCCCCACAAACATCGAGTATCATGATGTTCGTACAGGTGCTCATGAATTTGAGCATGCTGGCAGACATCGCCGATGTCAAGAACGCCTTTTGTCAATCGGATCCCATGGCCAGGACCCAGGGGTGCATTTACGTCGAGCCCTGCGAGGGTGTGAACCTCCCCCGGGGCTCCTTGATATTGTTCAAGGTGAATGTTTACGGCCTGGACGATGCCCCTGTCGCCTGGCGGAAGACAGTGATCAAGTTTCTTGTGCAGCTGGGTTTCTGTAGGAGTCTGTTGGAGCCGTGCTGGCGGGTGCGTTACGGTGACAAGGGTGATAATCTGAATATGATATTGCTCGAGGTAGACGCTTTCTTCATAGGAAGTTCCTCGTCTGCTTCCCGGGCCTGGTTCCGTCAGCAACTGGAGAGTCGATTCAAGTTCGGCAAGCATCGGGGCTGTCACTCTGGGCCCGTGGAGTTCGCGGGGCGCAGGGTAGTCATTGGGCCTCAGAAGGCCACGCTGGACATGGAAAAATACATCCTCGAAGAAGTCAAGCCCTTGTCCATGGATGCGGGCCGTCTGTCCAACAAGAACTCCTCCCTGGACCAGTCCGAGTTCCGGGCCCTGCGTTCCTTGGTGTACAAGTTTAACTGGGTGGGCAGGGAGACTCGTCCGGAGGCCGCTGGAGTTGCGTCCATCCTGGCCAGTCGTCTTCGAGCCGCGGCTACTGGCGACGTGGCGCTCGCCAACAAGTTGGCAAGACATCTGAGGGCCACGGCCTCGAGAGGCCTGACCGTGTGGAAGCTGGACCCGAGTCAGATGGCATTCGTCACCTTCTCCGACGCGGGTGGCGTAGGCGCGTTCGACGGGTTGGCAGATGATCGCGGTTTGCCCGAGGACCCGACCCAAGGGGCCTGGACGGTGTGTGCGACAGACAAAAGCATCATCGAGAATCGGTCAGTGCGAGCTTCAGTTCTAGGGTGGCGCAGTTCCAAGCTCCGCCGCAAAGTCCCATCCACGTTGGCCGGTGAGACACAGGCACTAGCAGCAGCCGTCTCAGAGGTTGAGTATCTCCAGATTTTGCACCGTGATGTAATTTTCCGTGACGTGGACATCAGCGATCATCATAGAGGCGCAACCCCGTTTACCACTGTTCTTCGGAGTCTCGGGGCTCGCGAGCCCCAGGTTCACGTGGTGGGCGCCAAGAGTATATACGACACCATGTTGAAAGAGGGCAATGCGAGCGCTCGGGACCGCCGCACTGCTATAGATTTGGCTATTATCTGTGAATCTCTCGAGCGAGCCCGTGGTCATGTGAGATGGATCCCGCACGGACGCATGCCGGTGGACACCCTCACAAAAGACGATGTCACGAAGGCCAACGCAGCTCTCTTCGATTTGATGGTGAGCGGCCGACTCGTCTTGGTGGACGAAGGCGAGGAGGTCGAGCTCCGCAGGAAGACTCCAGGTCTCAAGAGCAGGACACAGGCGGCCTCCAGAAAAGTCCTGGACGGCGAGTTCATCACCTGGCACGAGTTCCTGGCCCGGGACGGTGGCGGTGGTGGTGGTGGTTCTCCTTCCTCATCTCCCGTCCTTCTGCCATCCGACCCTTTCCAATAGTTTGTACTCTCTGTTTCAACCCTTTACTTTGGGGCAGTCTGTAAGGTGACTGCGAGCTGTCTGGCATGACTGTCAGACAGCTGGGGCTGCAAAACCTAGGAGAAAGTTCTACCTGTGTAACAGGAGAGCAGATTTCACGATATAGGTTTTGCATTTAGTTTATCACTCCAGAGCGTCTCTCGTAACTTGACGCTTTGGCTCAAGGGAAAAGCATCTGCGTGCCTTGCTGCTGCCACAGGAGGGCAGGGGGCGGGGGCAGGGGATCCGGCAGCCGGAGGGCAAGGGGGCGGGGGCAGGGGATCCAGAGAGGTGGCTCGGGGAGCGCGTCGTCGGCGTCGGCGTCGGCGGGCGCGCGGGCGGGCGGCCAGAGAGGGGCGCCGTCGAGGGGCGCGGGGCGCCGCCGCGGGAGGGGCAGGCCGCGCCCGATCGGCGGGCGGGGGGGGGGGCGGTAATTCTTTACGCTTCGCGTATCCCCACCAGCCCATCTCAAAACAGCAACTCTTGCGAAGCATGCCGACAGTCGTGTTTTTCAGGCGTGTTTCCACCTGCCCCCGCATATCTCCCCTGTTCCTCCTTCCTCCCGCCTCCTTGCACATCCTCCTTGTGGTGGGGGCGGGAGAGGGACGAGGCGGGGAGAAGAGACGAGGTCCTGGTGTGAGTCGTTCGGTGAGTGGTGTGAGTCGTTCGGGCTCTTCGTCCTGGTGTGAGTCGTTCGGGCTTCTCGTGGTGTGAGTTGTTCGGGCCCCTCGTCGTGGTGTGAGTCGTTCGGGCCCCTCCTCCTGGTGTGATCGTGGTGTGAGTCGTTCGGGGCCTCGTCGTGGTGTGAGTCGTTCGGGCTCCTCGTGGTGTGAGTCGTTCGGGCGCCTCGTTCTGGTGTGAGTCGTTCGGGCCCCTCCTTCTGGTGTGAGTCGTTCGGGCTCTTCGTGGTGTGAGTCGTTCGGGCCCCTCGTCCTGGTGTGAGTCGTTCGGGCTCCTCGTGGCGTGAGGCGTTCGGGCACCTCGTCCCCTTTTGGGGCGTCTTGGAGGCCTCTTGGCGGCTCCAGGGGCTTCTAGGAGCGTCTTGGGTGCATTGGGGGAGCCTCTTCGGGTCTCTTGGGGGCCTCTTGGAGGCCGTTTGGGGCGTCTTGGGGGCCTCTTGGCGGCCCCAAGGGTTTCCAGGAACGTCTTGGGTGCCTCGGGGGAGCCTCTTGGGGCCTCTTGGGGGCATCTTGGGGGCCTCTCCGTAGCCATTTTGGCTCAAGGTGTGCCGTCCCGCGGGGAGCGGGTCGGCCCTTGGCGGGCAGCGCGCGGCCCTCGGGTTGCGCATCCGAGGCGGCGCATGGTGCGCATCGGCGGCGGGCGCGGCAGCGGCGGGCGGGGCTACTCTGTCCGCCACGGCATGTCCCTGACGACCGTAGGGACGCTGCAGGAGGCCGCGGAGCTCATGCGGCTCCTCCAGGGGGGGAAGGCTCCTCGGCCGAGCGCGCGAAGGAGGGGAGCACCGAACATGTGGCGCGGGCAGCGCGGGTGCCCGCCGCGGCGCGCCCAGCCCTGGGCGCGCGGGCGCAGCAGCTGCTCGGCGCTGCGGCAGACATGGTCGCCCTGGTGGGAGGACGCACGGTGGCGGCGGGCCTCCAGGAGATGCGCACGGGCAAGGTATGTATCCCGACGCCGCTGGTGAAGCGTTGCCGCGAGCTGGACGCGGCTAGCGCATTGCTCCGGCACCCGGGCGCCGGCGAAGAGGACCAGCCAGAGGCTTTGTTGCGCAGCCTGAGGGCGTGGCGGGCGGAGCAGATCGAGAAGGCGGTGGTCAAGCAGAGCTCTGAGACGGTGTGCGACACGCTGGGCGACGATTCCGAGGAGCTGCAGGACTACCAGTACAGCCAGGAGGACGAGACCGAGCACGAGGGCCACGGGTCGGACTCCTCCTTGGAGAAGGGCATGGAGCAGGTGGGCCAGGTGGAGAAGGTGACCGAGGGCTACGGCGGCGCGGGGCAGCCTCCACCTCCAGGACCTGCTCAAGGGGATGGGCCCGTCACAGCCCGATCGGCGGATTGCGCCGACGAGGGCGAAGGGGCGGGGCCCGCGGTCTTCGAGGCGATCGTCGAGGCGGAGCCGCAGACCGATTTCCTTGACCACACGTTGCCGCACGTGATGGGCGAGGACAACGAGCACTACCAGGTGGTGACGACCAAGAGCGCGGCGAAGCGCCGCCGACGGGCGGAGCGACGCAGGGCAGCGCAGGAGGACGAGGACGAGACCGAGTCCGAGGTCAAGCAGGGCCCCGAGACGGTGTGCGACGGCGTCGAGGAGGGGCTCGAGGAGGTCGCGGAGACCGCGGGGGCCCAGACGGCAGAGCATGCGGAGGAGAGGAACCTGTGGAGGCCAGGTTGGCAGCAAGATGAGGACGAGCCTCCTCCAGCACCTCCCACGGCACTAGAGCTGCGAGCGGGGCGCCAATGGCTCACGCGGATCGCGGTGGACCGCAAGCCGAGGCGAGGGGAGCGTGCGTGCTGGCAGCCAGTGCAGATCGCAACCGAGGTGGCCTTCGAGAAGGCCTGAGGGGCAGCGGTCGGCGGCTACAGGGTGCAGGGCAACGGCTTCTGCGCCCAGCTGCGGGGACCAGTGCGGCGTCAAGCTGAACTGGGAGAGCAGCGTCTTCGAGGCGCTGCAGTGGGCCTTCGAGGAGGCCTGAGAGGGGCTTGTGGAGCTGCTCCAGAAGCTGCCGATGCCACTATGTGAGCATGGTGAACGTGATGCTGGTTTAGGCCTGAGCCAGGTCTTTCGGGCCATTCAGGCCAATCAGGCTAGCTGTGCCAGGCCATACAGGGCATGGCGTGCCGCCGTCTGCGGCGAACGGGCCTCGTGGCGGGATCCGCTGGAGGCTTGGGGGAGCAAGAAAAATGCATCTTGGGGGCCTCTTGGAGGCCTCTTGGGGGCCTCCTGGGGGCCTCTTGGGGCCATCTTGGGGCCTCTTGGTGCCTCCTGGGCGCTTCTTGGGGCCATCGTGGAGGGGATGGATCAAAGAAGAGGGGAGCTTCAATGAGCGCTGCCCCCTCATAAGGGCGAAATGAGCCCAAACCCTTCGTAAAATCAATGATTTTGCCTTGAAGGAAGAGGGGAGCTGTAATGAGCGCTGCCCCCTTCAGAAGGCCAAAATGGGGCCAAAACCGTAGTAAAATCAATGATTTTGGCTTCAAAGAAGAGGAGAGCATTTTTTCTGGTCCCCCCCGTCGAGGCCAGAATCCTCGTGAGGGGTGTCGTTTTTTAGCCCTCCCAGGAGTCGAAAAGGACCCCCCTGACCACCCGCGAAAGGACCTCTCCAGGCCCGGGGGGAGGGGGGAGGGGGAGGGGTAAACCCCTCCCCGAAGGGGAAGGAGGGTTGAGAACAGAGCGGGCTCTCTAAACCACTCACGCCCAAATGGCTGGTGGGATTAGTTAGGGGGGCTCCTCCTCCTCCTCCTCCTCCTCCTCCTCCTCCTCCTCCTCCTCCTCCTCCTTCTCCTTCTCCTCCTCCTCCTCCTCCTCCTCCTCGGAGCTGCCGCGGGGCCGAGGGGGCAGGCGCGGCTGGAGACGGGGCCTCGAGAGGCGAGGGGCGCCGGCGCGGGAGGGGAGGGGGGTCGCCACGGAAGGCGGCCGGCCAGGCCGCGCCCGATCGGGGGGTGGGGGGGCGGCGAGGGGGGACGGGGGAGGGGTGATTAGCTAGGGGGGGCAGTTCGAGGAGGGAGAGGCATGCCCGGGCCACTGCCCTGGCCGCGCTCTCCTTCCTGGTCTGGGCCTCCAGGGGGGGTTTTCCGTCGCTGGCCAGGCGGCACGCGCGCGAGCGCACAGGCCAGGTGGCCCGGCCCGTGGGATTCCTGCGCGCGGTGCAAGGAAGCAAAGCATCAGCATCATCATCATCATCATCATCATCATCATCATCATCATCATCATCATCATCATCATAATCATCATCAGCATCAGTAGCATCATCATCAGCATCAGCATAATCATCTTATTCTTTTTCCATCATCATATTCCATCATCCATCATCCATCATCATCATCTTCCATCATCATCCTCCATCATCCATCATCATCATCCATCATCCACCATCTATCACCATCCATCATCATCATCCATCATCATCCATCATCATCATCGTCATCGTCATCATCATCATCATCGTCATCATCATCACCATCATCATCATCATCAGAGCGCGTGGGCATCGTCAGCTGCATCGCTAGGCACTGCTTCTCCTTCTCCCCGCCAGCATCTTCCTGCTGCTCCCTTGTATCACCTTCCTTGCCCTCAGCCTCTCTTTCTCTTCTTTGTTTAGTTCTCTCTCTCTCTCTTCTTCATTCCTTCCGTTCCTCTCCCGCTCATGGTGCGACATCTCCTCCCGCCTCTCTTCCGCATCCTCGTCTCAGGACAAGCCTGCGCCGGAAGAAGGGGCAGAGAAGGCGTCGGCCGAGGAGGCGGCGAAGGACTTCCGGGTAGACGGGGGAGGTCCCCCGCCCCCTCTTTCTCTCTGTCTGTCTGTCTCTCTCTCTCTCTTCCCTCTCGTCTTCATCGTCTTCCTCCTCCCAGGACGAGCCAGCTCCCGAAGAGAAGCCGGAGACGGGGCGACCTGCGGAGGAGGCGAAGGACCTCAGGGACGACACATACTTCCCTCCTCCTCCTTTTCCCTCCTCCTCCACCCATCCCTCTCAGAGCGTTGGTGCCGTAGGTGCCACAGCTCAGCCTCCAAAGACAAGAAAAGTCAGCGGATACAGACATGATGCAGAATGTTATGCGACCCCCTCGGGAAGCAATTGTATGCAGCTGGTGGGGGTGGGCTCATCTAGCCCATCATAGGCGTTTTTGGTTCATTCTGGGTTTCGACATTTGGCCGAAGGGTGGGTGGGGGGAGGAAGGGGTTTGGGGCCAGTGCTTAGTCGATCTGCCTGCGCCAGCCAACGGCAGCCGCCAAAAGCAGCCACGGTCTGGTCTATGTGGGGGGGGGCGGGGGCCCGCGCCGGTCGCCGAAACAATTACTCACTGCGTGGAGCTCCCCACGTGTGCATCCGTTGGCATGGACCTGTCCGCCGTGAGCGTCTGAGGCGCGAGAGTTTTCGAATGTACACGGGCTTGCGTGTTGACGGTCTGGGAGTGAATCTAATTGTGAATGATTAGCCCGTTTTCCACCACCACCACCATAAGTTGGAGGGGGAAGGAAGAGGAGGAGGAGGAGGAGCAGGAGGAGGAGGAGGAGGAGCAGGAGGAGGACCCCCTCCCCCGCCAACTTATGGTGGTGGTGGTGGAAAACACGCCCATCATGAATGAGTTGGAGTGTGAATGGGTCTCCGTAGTACGAGTGCGTCTCTCCCTGGGGCCTCCGTGGGCCCCTTAAGCCTCATGGGGCTTCCTGGCGCCTCCGGGAGTCCAGGAGAGGCCCAATATGTAGGAACATGATTACGTGAAACACTTGAGGCCGCGCTTTGGCCTGATGCCGGAATTTGGAACACCCTTCCCCAGACAACGCAAGCGTCGCCGCGTTAAGGTAGGTTTCACGTGCTGGCTCACCTATTGCAGGTTGGCCTTCGCGAGACTCTGGCTCAGCTTATCGTGACACAGGCCAGGCGTTTGGCCGGAAGGAAATTCGAAGAGGCCACGACAACCGCTGAAGGGTCTAAAAAAAAAATGATTACGTGAAACAGTTGGGATTGGAGCCACAGGAGAGGGACAATGTATGGGAACACGTGTAAATCACCAGGGATTCGTGCCCCAGGGGAGACCCAAGCTGCAACAGACGTAAAGCACCCAGGATTGCATGCACAGGAGAAGGACAACCTGTAAACACATATGTAAAACACCAAGCATTCGTGCTCCAGGGGATGCCCAATCTATAGGAACATACGTAACACACCAGGGATTGGAGCCACTCCTGTGGCCTTCTGATGCCTCCTGCTCTTGGGGCCATTTGGAGCCTCCTGGGGTCTTCCCGGGCCTCCTGGTGCCTCCTGGCGCTTCCCGTGGCCTCCTGTGGCCTTCTGTGGCCTCCTGGGGCATCCTGGTGGTTCCTGGGCCTCCTGGACCCTTGGGGCCTCCTGGGGCCTCCTGGGGCCTCCTGGGGCCTCCTAGGGCCTCCTGGACCCTCTTGGGGCCTCCTGCGGCCTCCTCGGGCCTCCTGTGACCTCCTGTGGCCTTCCGTGGCCTCTTGGGGCCTTTCTGTGGCCTCGTGAGCCTCTCTGTGGCCTCCTGATGCCTCCTGGGGCCTCCTGGAGCCTCCTGGGGCCCTGTGGAACCTCCTGCGGCATCCTGGGGAGGATCCGCGCCCACGAGCCTGGCCTGCAGAAGAGGCAAACCACTCGATGCATCCTCGCAATCTGGGCCCACCAGGGGTGCGAACGCCAGCGCCTCGCTCGAGGCATCCATCTGCGCCGAAAGCGGAGGACGTTGCGGGCATAAGCAGGCGAATCGCTGGAGACGTCCCCGCAATCTGGGGCGCGACCGGGGGAGTGAGGTGCCCCCCTGGCGCCCCCCCTGTGGGGAATGTTGAAACCAGCGCCTCGCCAGGCCAGCCACAATTGGGGGAGCTGTGGTCCTTACCCCCCTGGGGGACCCATCGATTTCGACACCCCTCTCGAGAGATCGTCGATGCGATGGGTTCCCCCAGGGGGGTAAGGACCACAGCTCTCCCAGTTATGGCTGGTCGGCTCGCTCGAGGCATCCTCAAACTCTGCTCCGAGAGCGGAGGATGCTGCGGGCATAAGCAAGCAAGCCGCTGGAGGCATCCCCGCAGTCTGGGCGCCGACGGAGGAGTGAGATGTCCCTTGGCGGTCCCCCCATGGGTGTGCTGAAACCAGCACCTCGCCCGAGACATCGTCAACATCTGTTCCGTCGTCATCATCATCATAATCATCATCATCATCATCATCATCATCATCATCATCATCATCATCATCATCATCATCATCATCATAAGCAGCAGCAGCAGCAGCAGCAGCAACAGCAACAGCAACAGCAACATCATCACTAACAACAGCAGCAGCAGCTGCAGCGTCAGCGTCGTCATCATCATCATCATCACCATCATCATCACCATCATCATCACCATCATCATCACCATCATCATCATGACTATCAGCACCATCATCAGCATCGCTATCATCATCGTCAGCATCATCGCCATCAACATCATCATCAACAACAACATTGTCATCCTTTTGGTCGACATCATCATCAACATCATTATCTTTATCGTCGTCATCATCATGCTTATTATCATCATTGGCATCATACTCATCACAGCATCACCAGCATCAGCATCATGACCATCATCAGCATCATCATCAGCAGCATTATCATTTTCATCATCATCGACATCATCAACATCAGCGTCATCATCAGCATCGTCGTCATCAGCATCACCATCATCAGAATCGTCATCATCATTGCGATCATCATGCGCTTCTCTATTCTCCTTGCCGCTCGCGCCCGTTCAGGTCCTGCAGCTTCTCGGCCCCCTAGCTTGCTCTTCTCGCCCCCCGCTCCCCCCGCCGCGCGCGCGCGGCCAGGGCGCCAGGGGGCTTGCGGTTGCCACCGCCGCGCAGGTTCCTCTTCACCTACGCGGCGGTGTTCTACTTGCTGGGCTACGAGCTGCTTTGGGCCACTGCCGCAGGCAGGGGTCCCAACGCTTCCTCCGTGATCTGGCTGGTTCGGGGTCGCTCTTTCACCCCGCCAGTCAGAGCTCGGGTGGGGGTGGGCCGGCTGCCTCCTGTGGGCACCCGGCAGCGGCGAGTGTGCACACTCTCCGCTCGGGCGCCGCTGCCCCCCTGGCAGTGCGCGCCCGTGTCATCTGGGCGTGGCCCCAGCCAGGCCGTCCAGGCAGGCGTCTGACCTGCTCGCGGGTTCCTCCCGCGCCTGCCGCAGCTGCTGCTCGTGTGACGCTGGCTTCTGAGCCCCGTCCCGCAGGCTCGGCATCCGATGGCGCCTGCCTCCCTTTCGCCGCTACAAAACTCCCCTCCTTCCTCTTGCCTCTTCCCCTTGGACCCCGGAGCGGACGCCCATCTGAGGAGAGGAGTAGGAGGTGGAGTTCCCTCGCATCACGAGGAGGCCGCGCCATCGGCCCGGAAGAAGAGTGCTCGCGCTACGCCCGTTGCCGGCGCCACTCAAGGGTCGAGCCCGCCCGCCGCCGAACGGTCTATTGCTCGCGCCACGAGTGTCGCCGCCGCCTCTCGGAACACCGCCCGCCTGGCAACAGGCGGAGAGGCCACCGGCGCGAAGATAACGGCGTCCAGGACGGAGGAGTCGGAGTCGGTGGACCCTCTCTTTCTCCACTCCCCCTCTACTCCTCCCCCTCCAGTCGCCGCTTCGCCATGGCTCAGCTGCCGTTCGCGGCATCGTTTCCCTCGCGTGGGCAACGACAGGCGCGCGCGCGCCCAGGGCCCTTCGGGCGGATCGGGACCCAGCGGATTTGAGGGGGTTGGCATGCGCCCTTCCAGCGATGCTGCTACGGCCCCGCAGGGGAGGGGTCGTGCCGCCCACTCAACCGTCGGCCTGGCTCACCAGTCTGGCCGCCCGCCGCGAGCAAGTTTTCTGGCCGCCTCGCCCGCTCCCGCGGGTTTTCGGCCCCCTCCAGGGTCGGAGCCGTCGGTTGTCGAAACCAGGCGGGGCGGGAGCTCTGTTCGTTTGGCAATCACCCACGAGCTGTCGCGCGCGGTGCCTCCCCCGCCTACTGTAGCGGCGGACGCTGTGGATTCTGGCGGTTTGGAGGGGGTGGGTATGCGCTCCTCCAGCGATGCTGTTGCGGCCCCGCAGGGAGGGGTTCGTACCGCTCCCCCAGCCGCCACCGCAGTTAACCAGCTTAGCACCCCGCCGCGAGACGGTCCCAAGGCAGCTTTGCCCTCGCTTTCGGGACTCCAGCTCCCTTCAGGGTTGGAGCCGCCGTCACAGACGCGTGCCGAGCGCACAGGGCCACCGCGGAGCAGTCCCAGAGCCGCCTCGCCGACTCGCGCCAGCTTCCGGCCCCCCCCTGGGTTGGAGTCGCCGTTACAGCCGCGTGCTTGGCGGATGGGCCCACCGCCTGGCTTTGATGCACGAACACCAGCACTGCCGGCGGCAGCACCAACGCCTGCGCTTACGCCGGCACCAGCGCCAGCGCCTCCTCCTGCGCCGAGGCCGGCACCGATGCCTGCACGAGCGCCAGCACGGACAGCGGCAGCACCGACGCGTGCGCTTACACCAGCACCAGCGCCAGCGCCGCACCGACGTCAGCATCAACGCCAGCACCTGGCGGCGTCAGCACCGACGCTTGCGCTTACGCCGGCACCAGCGCCAGCGCCTACGCCAGCACCGAGGCCAGCGCCGACGCCAGCCCTGACGCCAGCACAGACGGCGGCAGCACCGACGCCTGCGCTTCCGCCGGCACTAGCGCCAGCGATTACGCCAGGGGGCGCTTCGACAGTGTTGCCCTTCCACCCGCCACCTGGGTTTGAGGCGCTGTCGGGCCCTGCGGTCTGGCAGGTGGGGCCATCTCCCTGCCTCGCTAGCCTGGAGGCGGGCGCTCGGGTGCCGCCGCCGCACAACCGTTGCGCGACCGACGCCGCGGTTGGGTTTCCTTTTCCTGACAGCGGAAGTGGGCAGTCGGCGATCCCCTGCCTAGGGGCCTCACCCCTGCCTCCAAGGGAGCCGCTTGCGGTCAGTGCCTCCCGTGCGAGCGCCCACGCCATCTTGCACTCGCTCGGGCTACTCGGGAATCCAACCTCGGCGTCGACGGACCCCGCGTCCCTGCCAGTGTCGGCCCCCTTGTTGTCAGGCGCTACGCGACATGTTTCTGCTGCTGCTGCAGATGGTTTCGGGGTAGCTGGTACCTGCCTGCCGGGCGCCGCTGCTTCGGCGCCACAGAGCACGGGTCGCACCGATCCCTCAGCCCCCGCCGCAGCTCGCGATTTGGGCACGCCGCCGCAAAGCTGTCCTATGGCCACTTCGCCGTGTCTTCCAGGCTTCCTGCCCCCACCAGGGCTGGAGCCGCCGTCACGGCCGTGTGCCTCGCGTCGCTCTGGGGGCGCCCTCCGCGAGGCTAGAGGCGCTCCAGCCCTTCGCCGACGTGGCGGTTCGTCTGGGTTTTCAGCCATTCGGGATCGCGGCCACGTTGGCCAGGGCACCTGCGCCACCTCATCGCGTCCAGCTGCGCGCTGGGACCCCAGCTTCGGCGCTCGTCTCAGCGTGGGGGAAGGCTCGGTCGAACGCCCCTCCGCAGGCGCTCCCGCCTGCCCCTCCCGCGCGCGTCCCCCCGCCACTTGGGCGGGCCGACCCCGCTGCGGTCGCCGGCTCCGCCGAGGGGGTCGCAGGGGACGCACTGGGGCTGCCTGCCGAGGCGCCCCAGAGGGCTCTCGATCTGGCTTTCATCTGCCAGCGGGAGGCGCTGCAGCGGTGCATGTTCATCGTCCAGCTGGTGGGGGGCCGCGGCTACCTCGGAACCGCATGGTTCCTCACGGGGATCAAGCCCCCCCCGTGTCGCGTGACCTGGTGCGGGTGGCGGCAGGCCCTTGCCGCGCCCGTTCCGCCGGCTCCCAGGCCGCCGGCGGAGCCGCCCTCCACGGCGGCGCATCCCACCACAGGGGTGGACGCACGCGAGCTGCGTGCACCGGCCGAGGGTTCACGCAGCGGCGAGTCGCTGTAAGCGACGACGCTGCTGCTGCCAGGCGTGCCTGGGCTGAGCGAGGCCGTGAGAGTAGGCACGCGCTCCTCCAGCGATGCTGTTGCGGCCCCGCAGGGAGGAGTTCGTGCCGCTGTCGCGACTCTCGCTCTACCCCTGGCTCCCCTTCAGGGCCGAGTGGCCATTTTGGCAATTTTCACCGTGCTGCCGAAGCCCCTTCCGACGGGGACTCAGGCGCACCGCCCGTCGCTTCCATCGGTTCTGTTGCCAGTGGGAACCCCCCTCGAGTCGACTTGTCCTCCGGGGTCACTACCGTGCCACCGGCCCCTCGAGTTGACCTGTCCTCAGGGGCCGCTGCCAGTTCCGAAGCCTCTCGCGTTGACTTGTCCGCGGGGGATTCGAGGCCGTCTGCACCTACCGGCACCACGCCTTCCTTTCCCAAGGTCGCGCCCTTTGTCGCTGACCTTTCTGCCTTGCTGCGCCTGTTTCCTGGCGCGAACATCGATATCACCCATTGGGCTGCTGCTTTAGCTCAGGTTGGGATGGGTGCTCGTTGTTCTCTGTCGTCTTTCACCCGCACCTCCCTCAGCGCGTCGGCCCGGGACGGCTCGTGCGTGTTGGAGCCGCCTCCCCGCGATCCTTGGCCGTGCCCTCCAGCGCCTTCTCTGCCGCCGCCTCCTGTAACCTTGACGGGTCGCGCGCGCGAGCGGTGGCGCTTGAGGCGCGCAGCGCGCACCTTAGCACAGCACGCCGTTGTTGCGCTAAACTGGCTCACCTTGGGCCATCCCAGCCTCGCTCCCATCGAGGCCCATGTGTGCACAGCGGCCACGCCCTGCCAGGAGGGTACTCGCGACCGCCTCGAGCGGTTGTGTCGGATCGCAGTTCGCCTTGCCCGCGGCGGCAAGAGCGACTTAGGTCGGGCTTTCTCCAAGTTCGACGCCACTGAAGTCTCGCTCCATGGCCTGGCCACCCATGTTGCAGCTATCGAGGCTTCCTTCACCTCCTCTTCCCAGGTGCCCGCCCCCATGCGGCAATGCCCGTCCAGCGCGCCTCCTGTGCCTGGATCGTTGGCTTCAGCGGCAGGCTGGGACTCCACCCAGTCTGAGCCCTTCGACCTCCGAGTCAGGGCGTCCCGCATCAAGTGGGATTATTCTCCGACGTTTGATCCCACTCCCTTCCTCGCCGACGCGCGGGTCCGCAAAGCTTTTCACGACCCCGAAACCATGCGTCTTCCGTCGGCCGAGTGGCCATCGGGCCTCCCGGGGGCCCGCGTCCACATGGACCGTGATCAGCTGTGGGAGCTTCTTCGGAAGTGGGACTCCTGCGGCGCCCTGTACTTGACTCCCACCTCAGACCTGGCTTGGGATGAGGCTTGCGGAGCGTTCAGGGTCCCCAAGGACAGCGAGTACGATCGGCTGATTCTTAATCCCACGGTGGTGAACAGTCGCTGTCAGAGCATTTCTTCCAGCACTCAGCGCCTTGGGCAGGGTTTCCTGCTCTGCCGCATGGGTCTCGCTGCAGGCGAGTGGTTGGTGGTGTCATGCGATGACTTACGCGAGTTCTATTACACCTTTAAGGTGCCACCAGCTCGAGCGAAGCGCAATGCCCTCCGCGTGCGGCTGCCCAGTGCGCGGTTCAAGGCATTCAATGCGTGGCGCCCTGACCTCGAGGGCGTGGATGTTTCCCCGTGCTTGAACGCGCTGGCTATGGGCGACAACATGGCCGTGGAAATCGCAAACTCTGCGCACGAGGGTGTCCTTCGCAGCTTCGGGGCTCTTCGCCCCCATGAGCAAGCTGTGCACAGGACTCCGTTTCCGCGTGGCCATTTCGTCGAGATGTTGAACATCGACGATCACACGGGCTTCCAGAAGCTGTCCTGGAATGGCCTAGCTCCCCGCCCCGACGACCCAAATCGTCGTGATAAGGAGGTGTTTGCTGCGTGCGACCGCGGCTACCCTCGCGTGGGGCTGGTCCAGCACCCTGGTAAGCGGACCCGTGGCGCGACTCATAAGGTCGTGGTCGGTGCCGAGGTGGAGGGTCGGATAGGCATCGCGTGCGCGCCTCTTGTGCGCACCGTGGCCCTGTGCCGGCTAACCCTCATCCAAGTGTACCTCGGTCATTCGACCCGCGCGGTGCTAGCGTCGCTCGTCGGATGTTGGGTGCAAGTGTTTCTCTTTCGCAGGCCCATGCTGTCGATTTTCACGCACGTCTACAACTTCCTGTCGTCGTTGTCGACGGAAGATGGGTTCGAATACGAGCTCCCCGTCTCCGTTCGCGACGAGCTGCTAGCCTGCACTTACCTGGCCTTTGTCGCCATTACCGACCTTCGCGCGGGCTACTCCCCCGAAGTGTTCGGCACGGACGCCTCCCTCGGCTGGGGGGGAGTGGTCCGCTCCTCGATCAGTCCACATCTCTCCCAAGAGTTGTGGCGCCGGTCTGAGCACGGAGGGTGGCACACGGTCCTCCACAACCGAAGTTTGCTTGCCGTGCTGGACCGGGGAGTCCCATTAGGCCCCGAGCTCACCCAGCTGCATCGCGATTTGGGGCTCCCTTCCATTGAACCCCCAGTCGCGCCGCACTGGATAAGCGAACTGTCGGAAGCGCTGCACTTCCGCCTGGCCTATAAGTGGGAATTTCGAATGCCGCGTCACATCAACATCCTGGAGGCCACTGTTTTCAAGAGTCTGTGCAAGTACTGCTGCGTTCGCATGCCGGACTCTCGGATCCCTGTGCTGCTCGATTCTAAGGTCGCCTTGGGCGCGGCCGCCCACGGTCGCAGCAGCTCTCCAGGGCTTTCCCATGTCCTCAGCACGGCTTTGCCTTACATCTTGAGCGGTGGCTTATACATGGGTGGCCTCTATGTGCCCACCGACGTCCACAGGGCGGATGACCCCACCAGGAATCGGCCTGTGCGCCCCCCCTCCAGGGAGGCTCCTGCGTGGCTGGTCGACGCTGAGGCGGGCGATTTCGGTAGGTTCGATTGGGTCGCACTTGCTGACGCGCATTCTCCCTACCCCACTTGCCTATGGGGACGGCTCGCCGCGCTAGTCCTAGCACAGGGGCTCCTTGCGCGGGGGAATGCCCGGGCCGCCCATGGTCTGGCGGCACGTCCCCCTCTCTCGCCCGCCCCCGCGGCCGACGCATGGTTTGCAAGCGCGGCCGCCGCAACTGGGGTCGAGGCGCCGGTTTTTCTCGAAGCTCCCGGCACGCTTCCGCAGCCCGACCCAGCGCAAGCCGAGGCTCCAGAGATTCCTAGGCGGAACGCCTCTCCCGCGGTGGGCGGCGGATGCCTCGGGGGAAGGAGCGCCGAAGGTGCCGCTGAGCTCTCCGCGCTTCCCCATGAAGCCTCCCAGGGCGCGTCGCCTTTCGAAGCGCCCTTCAGGCCGGGTGCGGCCCCCGTTGCCGCTGGCCCGCCCGGCGCGCCCGCCCAGCTTTCGGCGGCCAGGCCGAGGCTCGCCGCCCGGACCGATCCCAAGCGACCCGCCAAGGTTGCAAAGGTGCGGACGGCGCGCGAGCTCCTTCAGCTCAAACCGGGTGCCGACCGGTCGGCCATGGAACGCCAGTTCCGGCGGTTGGCCACGCCGCACCGCCCGGACAGGGCGCGCCATCGCCCATTGTCCGCATCGGACCGCGCGGACGCCTCTCCCCTCTGGCCCAGGTTCTGCGACGCGAAGTCGCTCCTGCTTGGCGAGGCTTCTCGTTGCCAGCCGGGAGCGGGAACCCTACCTTGCCAGGAACGGGAGCACGGGACTTGCCGCGGAGGCGTTCGTGCGGGCCCGCGCCTATATGCAAGAGCGCGGCCGTGGCCAGACGGGCGCGCCGCCGGCGCCTGCCAGTGCTTGCAGCCCGAGCTGGGCGGAGCACGGCCGGATTTCGGGGCCTCCGCCTCTGGGACTCCCTCGGCGCCCTGCTCTTCGCGCGGAAGGCGCCATCGGCCAGCTCGTCCAGCGGAAACGGTTCGCGCTGAGCGCCCCCGTCGTGCGCGCGCTGCTCGTGCGCCCGCGGCGCTGCTCTCGGCGCCTGGCGCGGCCGCGCCGCCCCCGGGTCGTAGGGCCAGGCGCACTGCCAATTTCGCGCTGTGGGGCCAGCCTTGCGCGCGCCATCGCGCCGCCGCGTCGGCGGACGAGGGGCGTGAGCCTTTGCCTTCGCGCTCCTGGAGCCCGGGCCTTGGAGCAGGCGCGCCCGGTGCCCCCTCCAGCAGCGCCCGGCTCGGCAGCACCTCGAAGTGGCGCGACGCGCCGCTTGCGCCGGGGGACGGCGCCCGCGTTCCGCATACTTTTTCCGACCGCGCCCCGCGACGCCAGTCGGACTCGCAGGACGCGCCGCCAGTGGCGTCGCCGCGGGGCTCCCGCCGCGCACCGCCGCCGCGGGGCGCTCGCGCGAGCACCCGCTCGGCTGGCCCAGCCGCCCGCTTCGCGGCCGCTCCGCCGCCGCGCGGCTCCGGCAGCGACCCCGCTTGCGACCTCGCTTCTGGTGCTCGCGACCCGCCCACGGTCACCGGCTCGGCGAGTTCCGGGAGCTTGCCGGTTGGCGCATTCTCGGCGCGGGGCGCCAGGATCAGCATGGGCCCTCCTGCTCGCGCCGCCAGTGCGCCACCAGCATTACGCGTCGACGGTGCACCCATGCGGGTTCCTGCGGATCGATTGCGGCCGAACGCGCTTGCGCGCATACCCGCGGCCTCGGGGCCCGCCGCCGCCTCCTTCGCCATGCTTGAGGCCGCGCCCCGTGCCGGGGCCAGTCCGAGGTCTCTTGGCCCCGCGGCCGCGCCTCGCGCCGCACTTCTGTCGGTGGACTCGCCCGTTGATAGCGCGGATCTCCCCCAACCTAGCGGAGCCGCGCACGAGAAGGGCTCAGACGCGTTGGCGGCTGCGCCACACCTTCTCGACTCCTTGGAGCCCTCTGCGCGCGCGGCTCGAGGCCTGCCCCAAGACGGGGCGTGCGCTACCTCGGTTGCGATGCGCACCAGCCGAGTCGCTGGCCCAGCGGCCGCGGTTGCGCGGCGCGCGCGTGCCGACCGGCGCGCTCGCGCGCGATTCCTATCCTCGGTCGCCGCTGCCGAGGCCGCTCTCACCGAGGTTATGCTGGGAACAGGCGAAGAGACTGGCGAGAGCGCGGGAGAGCTGGCGAAGCGAATGCAGACGCTCTTAGCCGAGCTCGAGCGGCGCAAGGATGCGATGCGCATCGCCCGCTCTCGTCTTGCTGATTGCGTCAGAGAGGCCGCCTCCGCTGGATTCCCTGAGGCGGCGGCGTACTCGCCCTCGCCTGTGGCAGCGCCAACTGCCCTCGCGGAGGTGGACAGCGCCGCCGAGGCGGAGGCCAGGGTTGGTACGGGCTTGCACAGCGAGGCTGAGCCGGCGCGGCATCGCGACGAGAATGCCACCCTTGCCTGGCCTCGGCGAGTCCCCCACCCCGCGCGCCGCCGCCGCCGCAGGGCGGCAGAGACGGAGCCTCCCAGCGCTCCCTGGTCAGGCGCTGTTCTGACTTCGGCCGGCGATCGGCGCAAAAGAGCTCTCTACGCGTTCGAATTGCGGTGCGCCGAGGACGCAGGGGTGGCGCCACTTCCGCTGTATCGTAGTGGGATCCTGCTGTCGAGGTTCCTCGCAACGTTCGGCGTGTGGCTGCACGACGCAGGTTTCCCGCTCAACATCCTGGTGCACGCGATCATAGGCGCCCAGGCACGTCTCCCTCATTGGAAGCCCTTTCTCACCGAGGCGTGGGGAGTGGCGAGGGCCTGGAAGCGGTCTCAGCCACCTCGCCTTCGGCCGCCAATGCCACGAGCGCTCTTGCGCGCTATGGTGGCAGTTTGTTTCACTTGGGACTGGCCAGTCATGGCCGCCTTGCTGCTGGCAGGGTTCACGATGTCCTTGAAGCCCGACGAGCTGCTGTCAGCCCGTCGCTGTGACCTTTTGTTGCCTTCGGATTGCCTTGAGTCCTCAGGCAACGCTTGGATGACCATTCCCGATCCAGTGAGCAGCATGTCTTACCCGCCACAGCACGCCTGGTGCTCTGACAAAGCGGTGGTTCGGGTTTTGGAGATGGTCTTTCGGCATTTGGGTCCCACCGATCCTCTGTCGACCTTTGGTCAAAGCGGCTTCCGTACTCGGTGGAACCATTTACTTTTGGCGTTAGGCGTACCGCTCGCCGAGACGCCAGCGGGGTTCCACTTGACCCCTGCTTGCCCCCGCGGCTCAGGCGCGACAGACTTTCATACGGCCACAGAAGATATTGGTCGTATCTTCTGGCGTAGTCGCTGGCGCCAGGCGTCTAGCGCGGAGCGCTTCTTGCACGACGATGCTTCCGCCGCGATGCTTTCCGCCTTGCCTGATGCCGCTCGGGCCCGTGTCACCTACTTCGATGGCGCGAGCGACTTCCTTGTCGCTTCCTTTCTGAACTGTGGCCCCACTGCGTGGCCCCTTCTGCTCGCGGCCGCCCGCCAAAACCTTGTCACTTCGCAAGGGCTTTGAGCCTGGGTATGGCTGCTACGGCCACCTGGCCGTCCAGATGGCCTCGTTGGACGAGGTCGTCTGAGGGCGCCGCACGGCTTGGGCGCGGCGCCCCGTCATCCTTTACGGGTCGCCGCGCGCGCGCCGCGCGCCCGCCTCCGGGACCTGATCGCTTGCGCTGCGTGCGGGAGAATGCGCTTCTCTATTCTCCTTGCCGCTCGCGCCCGTTCAGGTCCTGCAGCTTCTCGGCCCCCTCCCCCCCTCCCCGCCTTACTCAGGCAGGCCTGCGGCGCTGCTACGGCCACCTGGCCGTCCAGATGGCCTCGTTGGACGAGGTCGTCTGAGGGCGCCGCACGGCTTGGGCGCGGCGCCCCGTCATCCTTTACGGGTCGCCGCGCGCGCGCCGCGCGCCCGCCTCCGGGACCTGATCGCTTGCGCTGCGTGCGGGAGAATCATTGTCATCATCATCATCATCATCATCAGCAGCAGCATCAGCAGCAGCAGCATCCTCTTCATCATCATCGGCATCATGATTATCATCGTCATCATAGTCCGCGTCGTGACCCTGAGTGTGACCCTGAGTATTGATGGACTCTGAGTGAGGAACAGGACGAGGGGTAGGAGGAGTGAGTGGGAGGAGCCGGCGCGATCGGAGTGATACCAAGAACCCCATCCTTTGGACATGGGGAATGCAACAAAACAGCGACATTCAAGGTTGCACGAGGGGCCAGGGGTTCTCGTCGCCCGTCGCCCGAGGACTCCGCCGGGCCGCCGAGCCCCGACAAGGCGCGGGCGCGGGCGCGGAAGGTCAAGATCCCAGCGGAGGAGGCCTCGGACGAGCCGCCCAGCGACGGCGGCGAGGCCGAGGAGCGGGAGCCCGGGAGCCCGGCCGAGGACTGCGGGGGGGGGGGGGGGGGGGGGGGCGGCCTTCCGGGGAGGTGCCTGTGCGAAGCGGGTGTGCTCGGAGCGACGGCGCGAGCCACGTTTGGAAGGTTACGTGCCCTCCACCCGTGTAGCGGGTGGACACATTTGATCATCTTAGACGTGCGCGACGTGGACGCGCGAGCCGCATGTTGAACACCATTCGCCCTTCATCCGTCAAAGGGCACATGGTGAGAAAGTCTCGGGCGAAACGCCCTGCCCGTCCTACTGACGCGTCCTGTGGTGCGGCAGGGAGGAGTTCGTTAGCTCGCTGATGAGGAAGAACGAGTGGGTACGAAGCAGGGGGGGAGGAGGATGAGGAGGAGGCGGGGAGGGCGAAGAAAGCCGGGACGGAGGGAGGGGAAAGAGAGGAAGGAGAGGGTGGAGAATGGCGGAGAAAGAGGAGGAGGATGAGGACCAGTGTAAACTACAGGCGCATCAACGATGTTGAAATAAACTCACTCTCCGAGTTCCCTCTTGATAGGTCCCAACAAGAAACTGTGTTTCTTGCGGGAGGTGGCCCAGTAAAGGACATCTGTCTCAGAGTCGTCAATCGTGCCAACACATAGCACAGCTTTTCGGACTTCAACGCCGCGGATCAACGTGACTGTTGCGCCTTGACGGTGCCAAGTCGTGCCATAACACCGTTCCTGGGACTTCAACAACGCGAGTCAACATGACTGTTGCGTTCTGACAATCCTAAATCATGCCAGGACGAAACTTTCCATCCGTGAAACTGGCGCAAGATTTCACGACAAGTTTGCCCGGCGCTAAAGCGAGAACCGCATTCTGAAAACTACCCACCCTCATGCGTGAAATTGGTGCTACGAATGGGCGCGGCGCTAAGGCGAGAGCCACATCCTATAAAAGGGCCCGTCCTTCCTCCGTGAAGCTGCGGCAATTTCAAGCTTCAAGATTTTGCAGGACGAGGAAATCTCAAGCGAAACGCCCGGCCCGCGCTACGGATAGGTCAGGGGGTCCGACCAGGAGGAGTTACTCATGAAGATGATTAGGAGCTGCATCAGGAAGAGGGCTGGAGGAGGAGAAGGAGGAGGGAGCCGAGGTTTCGATCTGGATCCGTCTGCAGCGTCAGTGTTAGGAGGAGGGGGAAGTGGAGGAGCAGGAGGGGGGCGGGGCCCGGCGGAGGAGCCCTCGGACGAGCTTCCCAGCGATGGCGGGGCGCAGACGCGAAAGCCCAAGGGCCAGGTGGAGGAGCCCGTCCCGCCGTACTCCCTCTCCTCCGCTTCCCCGCCCCCTCCACCTCCCCAAGGCCAGGTTGCCCTGGCAAGCAGGCCTCCGCGAGGCAAACCGCTCCGCCTCCCCCGTGTCCTTCCCCTCTCCTTGGCCTCCCAAGCTCAGCTCGCTCTTTACGACCTCGCCCAGTGAGCCGGAGAGCCAGCCTGCTGGCCAGATTCGCACCTTCGGCCACGCGCAGAGGGGGGTGGGGGGATGGGGGAAGGCTTCTTAGAAGCGCCCGTGCTTCCTGAGAAGGCGCAGGCTTTGTCTGTAGAATTAGGGCCGGCGCCTTTTGAGAAGCAGCCTCCGTGTAAGGGAGGGGAAAAAACACACAGACACAATTAATCGTCGATCCCCCAGAAGATATGGGAAAATATGGGAAGTGGGGGGGGAGACAAAAACTCA
This sequence comes from Prorocentrum cordatum, assembly GCA_963575745.1. Classification (NCBI taxonomy): domain Eukaryota; class Dinophyceae; order Prorocentrales; family Prorocentraceae; genus Prorocentrum; species Prorocentrum cordatum. The sequence continues at coordinate 164,140 of CAUYUJ010015377.1, read as the reverse complement.
GAAAATATAGGAAAATATGGGAATTCTTGTTATTTGTGTGTATCTATTTGTGTGTCCTGGGGCCCCTTCAGACATCGTCTCCTGGGGGCGGGAGGGCCGACAAGCGCTCCCCGGACACACCTTCCAGTACAGGGAGGCGCCCCCTGGGGCCCCCCCGCCACGGCCTCCGCGCCATGCCCCGATGGTCACGGGTGGGCTCCCCGGCGGAGCCCACACGATGCCGGCGCTCCGTCCCGTCTCGTTGTGCCATCTCGTCTCTCCTCGCCTCCCCTCGCATCCCCTCGCCTCCCCTCGTCTCGTTGTGCCATCTCGTCTCCCCTCGCCTCCCCTCGCATCCCCTCGTCTGTTGCGCAGGACGGGGGGCACGGGCCCTCAGGGAAGCGGGTCCTGGGCCCCGGGCCTTCCCCCCGGGACCAGGTCTGCGTCGAGAGCCGTGTTCTCTGCCAGTCCCGGGGCCCGCGGAGGGCTCCGAGAACCCCAAAACAGGGAAGCAGCTCAGGACCCGTTTCCCCCTGGCGAGTCCCGTCTTTCAGATGCGCGTCCCCCCCCCCCCCCGCGGGGTGTCATACTTCGGGATCCGACTCGTTTCTCGTCGTCGCCTTTCCTTTCCTGTTCCTTCCTCCGCCTTCCCCTGGCCCTCCGGCTCCTCCTACTCTCGCTGTTGCTGCCACTCCTCCTTACTCATCCCCTGCTCTTTCTCTCGCTCATCTTCCTGCTTGTCCGCCACCTCCTCTTCCTCGTCGTGTGATTAAGGCCCCCCGTTCCTGATTGCGCATCGCGCGATGGGGCCACTGGGGACCAGGGCCATGTATCCAAGACACCGCGGATTGAGAATATTGCGAAGGCCTTACGGCCGGTGCCGCCGACCCTGAAGACGAAGCTGTCTGTGACGCCGTGAAGGCCGAAACGTCGTATATGCTAGAAATGTAAGTTTCCGATGGGAAAGTAATGAATGTGGCCTCTTGGGCCCTTCTGGGGGGTGCTCTTGGAGGAGGCCCAAGACACCGCGGATTGAGAATATTTCAGCGCAGTGCGAAGGGATGGGCGGGCGGGGTAGTGTGTTACACCTCTCCTCCCCTGCCCTGCCCTCCCCTGCCCCTCTCCTCCCGTCGCCTCCCTCGTTTTCCCCTCGCCCCCTCCCCTTTAACCCCCCCCCGCTCCACTTTCCCCTCGCCTCCCCCCCCCTTCCTCTCCCCTCCCCTCCCGACCAACCCTCCCCCCCCTTCCTCTCCCCTCCCCCCCCTTCCTCTCCACCCCCCTCCGTTCCTCTCCCCCCCATCCCTTCCTCTCCCCTCCCCCCCCCTTCCTCTCCCCTCCCCAGCCTTCCCCTCTGGAGGACTCTTCGGGTGAGCCTCCCAGCGACGACGCGTCGGAGGAGCGGCTGCGACAGAGCCTGGCGAAGGCGCCTTTCTTCGTGGGAGGGGCCCGGGGAAAGCAGGGGTCTGGGGGCGTCGAGGGAAGGAGGGACAAGCGGCTCCAATATGCACTCCTCCTCCTCCTCCTCCTCCTCCTCCTCCTCCTCCTCCTCCTTTTGCATCTCCATGCCCCCCCCCCCCTGGGACTAGGACTGGGAAAAGCAGAGTGCGAAAGGGATGAAGGATGAGGGGAGGGAGGGAGGGGGAGGGGGAGGACGGAGAGAGGAGGGAGAGGCGGAGGGAGGCAGGGGCGAGGCACCGAGAGCACTCGCGAAGGGGAGGGGAGCCTGGATGGCGGGAAGGAGGAGCGGAGGGCGGGGGGGGGGCGGGAGAGAACTGGGCCAAACGGCGTGAGTTTCTGAGGCCTTGCCACCGCGGCACGCCTTGGGGATGCACCCCTGCCCCTCCTCTCCCCTAGCGGTGAGGACGTCAACCGTTCGATGGTCAGGAGGGAGGAGGAGGAGGAGGAGGAGGAGGAGGAGGAGGAGGAGGAGGAGGAGGAGGAGGGAGGAGGAGGAGGAGGAGGAGGGGGGAGGGGAGGGGGGAGGGGGAGGGGGAGGGGGAGGAGGGGAGGGAGGGAGGGAGGGAGGGAGGGAGGGAGGGAGGAGGAGGAGGAGGATGGAGAAGAAGAGGTGGAGGAGGAGGAGGAGGACGAGGGGTTGGAGGAAGAGAGCTGGAGATGGGGAGGAGGATTGGAGACGAGGAGAAGAGGGGACATACTGGGGGGGAGGGTGAGGACGAGGAGGAGCGTCTTTGTGCTAAAGGCGTCGACCGCTCATAGAGGTCGCCAGACTCCGACTGACCAAGCGAGAAGGAAGAGGGGGGAGCGTTGACCGACTCGGCTTTTCCCCGCCGGCGGGCAGCGGGAGGGAAGCCGTGGTCAGGCGGCTCCACCCTGACTACACCCTGGGCGATGCTTAAGAAAACCTAAGTTTTCGGCCAGGGTCTCGATTATTCTTAACGTTTCAATGTAAGTCCTAAGATTTTGATAGGACTGTTGGGTTTTTATGCAAGTTCTGAGACTATGAATTTCTTAACCCATGATTTCTTAAGCATTTCGCAGGGTTAGTGCTTGGTCGCCGTGCCGACTCGTGGCTCGCTTCTCCCCGTCGTCGCCTCCCGGCCTGCCAGTCTGCCAATCGCCTGCCTGCGCTTGCGCAGCCTGGCTAGGCGACGGGCCACCGCCTGGACGCCGAGCGGCATGTTGCCGAGGTAGGTGTGGTGACGGTGATGGTGATGTTGATGCTGATCATGACGACGCCGACGACGACGACGACGACAACCGACGACGACAAACGACGATCACGACGACGACGACGATGACGGTGGTGATGATGATGTTGATGTTGATGCTGATGATGAAGATTGTGATGGTGATGTTGATTGTGATGATGATGCTGATGTTGATGATGTTGGCGATGATGCTGATGACGATGATGATGATGATGGTGATGATGATGATCATGCTGATGATGATGAGGAGGAGGAGGAGGATAATGATGATGCTTGTGATGGTGATGATCATGATGATGATGATGATGCTGATGATAATACTGATTGTGCTGATGCTGATGATGATGGTGGTGGTGATGATGCTGAAGCTGATGATGCTGTTGTTGATGATGCTGTTGATGAATAGTATTGTGTTGGCGATGTTGATGATGATGGCGATGCTGATGATGGTGATGATGAAGACGGTGATACTACTCATGGTGATGCTGGTGATGGTGATGGTAATGGGTTTGATGTTGGTAACGGTGGTGGTGATGATACTGTTGATGCTGTGTTGATGGTGATGGTGATGATGATTATGACGACGACGTCGATGATGATGAGGATGGTGATGATGATGGCGATGCTGATGGTGATGATGATGCTGATGATGGTGATGATGAAGAAGAGAATGGATGATGGTGCTGAGGACGGGGATGGTGATGGTGGTGATGATGATGCTGATGATGGCGGTGATGATGCTGAGGATCATGATGTTGTTGATGATGATGGTGGCGATGTGATGTTGATGGTGCTGTTAATCATGATGATCTTTTGATGGTGATGATGATGATGACGATGATGGTGATGGTGATGATGATGCTGATGCTGATGCTGATGATGATGATGATGATGATGATGATGATGATGATGATGATGATGATGACGATGGTGGTGGTGGTGGTGGTGGTGATGATAATGATGGTGATGATGAGAAGAGAAGGAACAGGAGGATGGGGAGGACGAAGTGGAGGAGGAGGAGGATGTGATGAGGAAGGCATCGAAATTATCCTCGAGACGGCTTCGCCGAGGCAGTCCGCGCCGATGGCGGTCGGCGCGAGTCGGTCCAGTCACGCGGCGCCCCTTCCGTCGTGCATCCGGGCCTTGTTCGCCAGAGCTTGGGCGGGAGGGGAGGAAGCTTCGGGCGAGATCCGGCACGTGACATGGTGGCCCATGCCTCCGCGCAGGTAGCAGCTGGATCCACCAGTGCCGTTGCCTTGGGCATGACTGGAGCGCTGGTGTCGCGCCCACATGCCGCTGCACGAGTGGCGGGGGGGGGGCGAGGGAGGGGAGGGGTGGAGCAGGGAGGACGCGGGCGCAGGGCCGAGGGTGGTGCAAGATGGGGAGGGCGGAAGGGCGGAATCAGGGAGGGGGCGATGAGGACAGGGGAGGAGGCGAGGAGGGGCCCCCAGGAGGGCGCTTCGGCGTGTGGGCGGCATGTCGGAGCACCTGGGGCGAACTGGAATCCGCCAAGACGTCGCACATGCGGGGGCGGCGCGGCGGGCCAGGTGCGTCGGTGCCCTGACGGGCCAGGGGCGGCCCCCCCGAACCCCCGTACTCTAGCGGTGGTCCCGTTGTTGCACGGGTCTGCCGTCTCAGCCTCGGGGACCTGGCGTTTTGGGGCCGCGAGGGTAGCAACCCCCTTGGGCTTGCGTGGATCTCGATCCGCGTCGGCTTGCGTGGTACCTGCCCGTTTGGGGGCAGGCCCCAGCCACTGTAGTGGCCTTCGTGACGTCGCGGGGCCAGGGTGTGCATGGGGGAGTCGGCCAGGTGGGCACGGCTAAAGACGTGCACCGCCTGCCCCCCTCTTGGGCAAGGAGGCCTGCGGGGGCGGGCCAGGTTACCCGTGCGAGGAAACACGCGCCGCGTGCCCCGCGCGGCGAAGTGAGGTAACCAGTGCCCCCTGGTAATCGAAACCAGGGAGGCGTGGGGGCCGCCCGCCGTCGGCGGACTGGTGGAGCTCATCGTGCCCTACGTGGTGAGCCTTGCGCCTTTTCTTTTGCCTCTTCTCGTTGTCTGGCTCTCCCCCCCCTCGGGCCCCGTCAGGAGCGCGGCGGCCCCTACTTCAGGGGGCCGCGGGGCGCGGGGTTTGCCCCGCCCGACTATGAGCAGGCGCGATAAGCTGGCACTGCGCCTCAGCTGGGTCGCAGGGGGGGGGGAGGGGAGGAAGGGGGTGAGTTTGGGTGGCGCGGGCCCACGGCGCTCCGGAGGCGTGCCGGCAGGGGGTCGGGTGCCTGCGCAGCTCGTCTCCCCATCGGGCGCCCCTCTGCACGGCCTTGCGGGGGCAGGCGCGGTCCCCGTGGAGGCGCCGCGCTTGGACGCGGACCTCGCGGAGGAGGCCGGGGCCAACCTGCCGCCATCGGCTCGGTGACGTCGGCGCCGCTTCGCGCGCCTCGTGAAACGGGAACGCCGTCTGCCTGCTTCGAGGCGTGAGCGGACCGTGCTTGAAATCATGATCTCACCACCCACCAAACCACCCCAACCCAACCCGAAGGGTCAGATTTACTCTCGATTTCTAGTGTGGGGGGGTCCGGGAACATCGAAAAAACACGTATGGAGCCCATACCCCCCCAACCCGAAATTCGGGCCTCCGGGTTGGGTTGGGGTGGTTTGGTAGGTAGTCAAACGGGAACGCCGTCTGCCTGCTTCGAGGCGTGAGCGGCCCGTGCTTGAAATCATGATCATCGAGGAGGTTGAGGTCAGCCTGCCGCCGTCGGCATGCCGAGATGGACGTCGCCCCGCGCGCTTCGTGGAGCGGGAGCGCTGGCAGCTCCGAGGCGTGAGCGGGCCGTGTTTGGAGCCGGACCGCAGTCAAGAGATCGGGGCCAGCCTGCCGCTATCGGCTTTCAGGAGGAGAAAAAACACACAGACACAATTAATCGTCGACTCCCAGGAAAATATCGGAAAATATGGGAAGTGGGGGGGAAGACAAAAACCAAAAAAAATACGGGAAAATATAGGGGAATTCTTTTATTTGTGTGTACTTGTGTGTCCCAGGGCCCCTTCAGGTTTGCCCGCATTGGCGTCGCCTCGCACGCGTCGCGGGGCGGGGGCACCAGCAGCTTCGAGGCATAAGCGAGCCGTGCTTGGAGCCGGATGTCATCGAGGAGGTCGAAGCCAGCGAAAGAGCCGCGCTTGGAGCCCGGCTTCGCCGAGGAGGTCGAGCCTGCCGCCGTCGGTTTGCCGGCGTCGGCTTCGCCTCGCGCGCCTCGGAAATCCAGGACGGCGGCGCGGAATTGGCCACTTTGGAACCGGCAGCTTCGAGGCGCGAGCGCACCTTGAGCATCGGCGAGGGCGGCGCGAGGCCGCGCGACCTCGTGCTGGGATGGCGGCCGCTCGCAGAGTCGGCGCAGCCGTTTGTTCGGCGGGGGGCCGAAGCCCGATCAGGAGGTCGGTGCCGACCGAGCCACGCGCTCCTGCCCAGGGCGAGGAGTGGAGCTCGAAGCGCACACTTTCGGAGCTCCGGGCGGGTTTCTCAGATCTGCGCCCCGGGGTTTAAGCCGAGGCGGGCTCTGGGCGCCCCCTGGCGTGCTCCGCGCGCCAGGGCCCTCTGGGCTCCCGCTCGATGAGGCCCGGGGTGTGCGTTCTATCGCGGCGCAGCGCGCTACTCGATCGCAGAACGCTTTCGTGCCTCACGCGTGGTCCTGCAGGGTGCCAGCGACGCGCCCGCGAAGGTGGACGGGACCCTCCTCTTGTATATGCCACCATGTTGCCGGGCGCGCGCAGCTCTCGGCAGTGTTCTTGTTCCTTGCGCTCCAGGGGCGGGGCTGGCTGGGTCCAGCTTATGCCTCGCATTTCTTTTCGCGCGGCTGGAGGGCCAGCGTGTGTCCCTCTGGGCCTGTTGCGCCCTGGGGCCACGGCTGGGACCTGTGGCTCGCGGTGGAGGGGTCCGTGAGGGCGCTCCTCTCCACACATGTGTCGAACCCTTTTGCGAGAAAAGTTGGACAGACAGGGGCCGACCCCTCGGCAAGAATGGCGCAATCGAATCGGAGGACCAGCGCATCCGACTGAATAATGCATTTGCCTGCCTGCCTTAACCTGAGCTTGAACCCCCTGACGCATCTTGCGGCGCCTTGAGGGTTGAGGAGGAGAAGGAGGAGGAGGAGGAGGAGGAAGAAAAGGAGGAGGACGACGATATTCAAATGAGCCAGACGATAGGGAGGGAAGGAAAGAGGTGGAGGAGGATAAGGAAAACACGGACTGACAGCGCTGCCCCTCTTGCCGCCAGAAGCGCGTGGCGCGCAACTGCTTCGACGTCGTTCCGCGGAAGCGCGTGGCGGGCAACTGCGCGAGTACAGTGGGCAAGGAGCGACCATAGCCTTTGCGAGATGATGTAATACCAGCAAACTCATTACATTCTGGAGGTCCGCACGGGTTTGTTGGCTCAGGAGGGGAAGGATGTGGGATGGGGGGGCAGTGGTCAACGCCGACCTGTGGCTTCCTTGTGGCTTCTTGGGACGGAAGGCTTCCTTGTGGCTTCTTGGGACGGAAGGCTCGAGTCGTTGGCTGATGATCCCCCTCTTGGGCCCGTCCTGGGGGCCCTCATAGGCCGTCTTGGGCGCCTCTAGGGCCGTTTTCGGGCTTCAGGGGAAGGGTGAGGGGAGGGGGGGGGGCAGAGGTCAGCGCCGACTCATGCACCCTTCGTGGACCTCCGTACGTAAGTCAGATTGATTGAAGGTGCCGATTGGTCATTCACTGTCCCTGGGCGCGTGGCTGCAGTGAGGTTCCGCGGTGCGGGTTGTTGCTGCCGTTGTTTGTTGCCTGTTGTTCGTTGCTTGTTGTTGTCGTCCCACCCGCGACCCACCCCGTGATCCACCCGCGAACCACCCGCGACCCACTCGGGCGAAGGGAACTATGCAAATGCACCGATCCTGGCAAGGCCCATCTTTGACCCAGGATCGGTGCATATGCCTTCCTGGCCAAGGTAGGAGGGCGTATGCACCGATCTTGGGCTCAGGATCGGCCTGGCCAGAATCGGTGCATGTGCATAGTTCTTTTCCCTCTACCCACCCCGCGACCCACCCACACTGCAGCGGGCTCGATGCAAAAGCATGTAAGAATTGGGCGCCGGCGGCGGGCTTCTTCAGAGCCTCGCGGGCTGCCGGCGTCCCCGCCCCGCCGCCCCCCTAGCTCTTATTCAGGAGAGGAAAAAACACACAGACACAATTAATCGTCGAGTCCCAGGAAAATATGGGAAAATATGGGAATTGGGCGGGAAGACAAAAACCCAGAAAATATGGGAAATCATTTTATTTGTGTGTATTTATTTGTGTGTCCCAGGGCCCCTTCACTTATGTGCAAGCGGTTCGTGCATCGGGTGACCTTCGCCCCACCCCGCCACCGTGCTTTGTGGATGGGAAGCCCACTGGATTCAGGAGGGGAAAAATGCACAGGCACAGTGAATCGTCGACCCCCAGGAGAAGATGGGAAAGCATGGGAAGTGGGGGGGAATTCGAAAACACGGAAAATATGGGAAAAGATGGGGAATCCTGGTATTTGTGTGTAATTGTTCGTGTGTGTCCTCGTGCTCCCTGATGGATGTTCGTTGGGGTCTCGTGGGCGGCCCCTCGGGGGCCTCTTGGAGGCAGTTCTGAGGCCTCTTGGGGGCCGTAGGCCTCTTGGGGCATTCAACTTGGAGGCCTCTTGGGGGCCTCTTGGGGGCCTCTTGGGGGCCTCTTGGGCGCCTCTCGGGGGCCTCTTGGGGCGGAAGCCTCGGATGTTCGGTTCGTGCTCCCTCGCTTGGGCCCCTTTTGGGGCGGTCTTGGGGCCCAGTTGGGCCGTCTGGGGCGCTTCTTGGGCCGTCTGGGGCGCTCTGAGGCCGTCTTGGGGCCCTCTTGGAGGCCTCTTGGGCCGTCTTGGGGTGGTCTTGGGGGCCTCCTGGGCCGTCTTGGAGCATCGGAGAGCCGAACAGGCCAGAGCTTCAAAAACCAATGGACAATCAATGATTTGTGCCTCGTGGGGCCCTCTTGGGAGGCCTCATGGAGGCCTTTGGGGGCGTGTTGGAGGCCTCTTGGGCCATCGTGAGGCCATCTTGGGCTTCTTGGAGCGGTCGTTCCGCGACTCGTTTCTTGGACCGTCTAGTGAGCCTCTTGCGGCCCTCTGGGCTCATCTTGGTTGGGCCCGTAAAAGTCAAGCGACAAGTCGTGATGGGTCGGTCCCAAAGGGCACGCGGGAAACCCGGGTAGATTGCGGAATTTGGTGTCCGGGCACCGTAAAGACTCCTCAGGAGTGAGGGTTGAGGTTCCATGGATTGGGCAAAGGACCTGAGGACACGCCTACTCCGTGCCCAGCGGCACTGGCGGATCCTAGTTGCAGCGCCATGTCCAGCGCAATCGATTGATCCTTGCATCTCGAGCTCTGGGAGGCAGTCAAGCTTCTGCCTCTTGGCAACGTGGGTGATTCGATGCGTTGCTGCCATTGTGAATGCTGCCATCTGTGCTTTACAGCTAAGGGACCCACTCATTGAAGCTGTCGTGCTCACCCTTGCATCTTCACTGTGTCGAAGAAGCCTGCGCCGAGTCACACCCGCCCCCCTGCCTTCTGGAAGTGCCTGTGTTGTGCTATGTCGACTGCTGGTGCGGCCACGCTGCTGGGCTGCATGTTCCCTCCAGCGCATTGGAAAACGGCCGGGGCGATCAATGTCGGCGGCGAACTCAAGTGGCAATGCAGATTGGGTGGGCCTTCTCAGAAGGCTCGGAAGACCTCGGGCTTTTCTGGGAAGTATTCTGAGCGAAGAGCCGAGGTACCCACGACGACGACGACGACGACGACGACGACGACGACGACGACGACGAGGACGACGCGGACGACGGACGACGGACGACGGACGACGGACGACGGACGACGGACGACGACGGCGACGACCACGACGACGACGACGACGACGACGACGACGGCTCCTCGGAAGGCCCGAGGGCTTCTGCGAAGCCAGCCGCCGCCCCCTGCGACGGCGTGCCCCTCTCACTTCAAGCCCGGGCTCGCCGCCGGCTGGCTCTTCCTGCTTCTTTCTCCTCCTCCTCCCTGCTCAAGCTTCCGTAGTTGGTTGCAACTTGGAAGTCGCTGGCGACCCCGCCCTCTGCAAGCATCGAGATGGGCTGCTGCATGGCGTCCTACCGGTCGCTGGCCGCCGAGCCGCAATTGCCCCCGCACATGCCGGAGCTGGAGGAGGTCCCTGTGCCAGCGGATGCGCAGGAACGGTGGGAGAGGAACGGCGGCCTGGAGCTCGACCCCGTGCTCGGCAGTGGAGCGGTCGTCCTGATGGACGCGGAGTGGATGGTGAGGCGAGCGCGCACTGGCGGCGTCCTCGAGCCGCGCCAGGCGTTGCCGCCGACGGCCTTCATTTCCCACAGCGCCGTCAAGGCCGACTTGGGTCATTTTGCAGAGTCGCTGCACGTCGCGTGCATATCACACTGCTGGCTGCAGGCGAACCACCCGGATCCACGCGGGCACAACCTGCGCATCGTGGGCCAGGCCCTGCAGCTACACGGGCTTGAGTCAGAGGGCCGCCGGGGTGTATTCATGGACTTCTGCTGCATCCATCAAAACTGCAGGGACCGCGAGGGCGTTCCCCAGCAGCGCACCTATCAGCGGCTCGAAGGCTCAGATTCGTTCGAGGACGATGCCCTCGGCCGCTTCGAGCTGGAGCATGCGCTCTTCAAGGAGGCATTGGGGAGCCTGGGGAGCTTCTACTCCCACCCCGCCACTGTCGTCTTCATGCTGACGCGGTTTCCAGATGATTACGGCGATGCTGCAAAGTACACCCGGTCGGGCAACACGGAGCAGTACTTCAACCGTGGCTGGTGCTTCTGCGAGTCCTCCTGGGCAATGCTGACGAAGCCGTCTGGCAAGCTCTTGGACCTCGGCCGATCCACCGGAGCGGAGACCCTCTACATCGCGTTGGTGCACAACTGCGCCGCGGGGCGCCGGGCGCCCCTCCTGCCCGACGCCTTCGACGTGGAGCTGCAGAGCAAGGGCTTCACCAACGGCAAGGACGACCGGCCCCGGGTCGCCGAGCTCTACCGCTCCGCCTTCGCGCAGCGCTTCGAGGCCGCGGAGCACCTGCGCTACGACGGGCTGCAGTGGGGGGACGAGGAGGCGCAGCAGCTGGCCGCCGTGCTCGCCTCGGGCGCCGCGCCACGGCTGCTGGAGCTCCACCTCGTCAGCAACCGCGTGGGCGACGAGGGCGCCGCGCGGCTGGCGGAGGCCCTGCGCGCCCCGGGCGCGCTGCCCCAGCTGCAGTGGCTCTGCCTCGACATCAACCGCGTGGGCGACGAGGGCGCCGCGCGGCTGGCGGAGGCCCTGCGCGCCCCGGGCGCGCTGCCCCAGCTGCGGAAGCTCCACCTCGCCGATAACCGCGTGGGCGACGAGGGCGCCGCGCGGCTGGCGGAGGCCCTGCGCGCCCCGGGCGCGCTGCCCCAGCTGCAGGAGCTCCACCTCGCCGATAACCGCGTGGGCGACGAGGGCGCCGCGCGGCTGGCGGAGGCCCTGCGCGCCCCGGGCGCGCTGCCCCAGCTGCAGCTGCTCTTCCTCCACAACAACCCGCTCGGCGGGCCGGGCCGGGCGGCGCTGCGCGCCGCGTGGGCGGAGGCCAGGAACCGGGAGGTCGGCCTGGAGCTCGACTGAGGAGGGCCGGGCGCGGCGCGGCGCGCGGCCGTCCGAGGCGCGCGGCGGCGATTGGCCTCGCCGCCTCCGCCGCCCTCCCGGGCCCTGCCCCGCTGCCCTCCTCCCCTCCTCCGCGTCTCCTCCTTGCGCTCCGTCCGCTTCCCTCCTGCCTTCCTCCCCTCCTTCCTTCCTTGTCTTTGCTCCCCTCCTTCCTTGTCTTTGCTCCCCTCCCCGCGCCCTCTTGGGCCGTCTCGGAGCCGAGCTCTTGGGCCGTCTTGGGGCCCGTGGGCCGCGTGATTCTAAAGAATACGAGGAAGCAGGCCATGGGAGCCGCCCGGGGGCCGCTTCACTCGAACAAAAACGATGGAAAACGGTCAAGTAGACCGATTTGACCGTTGCCCCCTCCGCCGGACCCCCTCTCCAAAATGGCTTCGACCCCTACGAAATGTCTCTCGCTCCGCTCTGAAAATCAGTGAAAGAACGAGCGCTGCAGGAACTTGACCGAAATTACTCATGAAAACCGACAAAGCGCAGCCAACTGCCGCAAAGCGACCAGGAGGGGAGTCGGGGCGGATGAGCGGGGCGTGCGCAGTAAGGTCATCAGCTGCTGTCACTGCTGCTGGTACACGCCGATCCTATTTCAAGAATCGATATGCTTTTGCTGTGGCTCGTTATTCCTAGGATTGCTTTCGACGCCTCGCCTCGCAGTAGCCTTCATCACAATTGCAGGCTGACCACGTGGCCTCAAGGTAGGCTGAGCTTGGCTCCAGAAGTATTTTCCATGTGCTCATCTGTTTCCATTCGTGCGATGAGAGAAGTCGGTGTCGGTCGAGTATCTCTCTCGACGCGTACCGAGCACGTCCGTCTCTTTGCCACAGGGGAAAGGAGACAGAGCTCGAAGGGCAAGCTTTCCCCAAAAAGTGAGTGCCGTACCGAGGAGGACTTCGCTCGACGCTTGAACATTCACAGTGCAACAACTTACATTTTGGGGTCCACGCTGGTAAGCATGTGTCCTTCACTCTCCTCCTGCCTCTCCAAGTTGATGGCCTTGCACGTCAGCAGGCCGCTGACGGGAGCATTAGTTCGCCAGCAAGGTCGAGGGATCTTCGGCGCCAGCAGTGATTGCGTCAAGCGTGTAAACTTGGCCGCATACCTGCGGTATTCGAGGTGCCGGCGTGTGGAAGACGCTCTCCGTTCGTCGTCGTCGTCGTTGTCGTCGCCGTCGCCGTTCCCCCCCTTTCCCCGGGCCCTCCCCCTCAAGCGCGCCAGCCAACGCGAAATTCAGCAACGCCGTAGTTGAGTGGAAGGGGCGCATTGCGGAAAACGCGGGGTCGACAGAACCTGCAGTTTGGCGAAGGGCACCTTTGTGCAACTGCGTGTAGCGCGCAGGGCGTGGCCCTCTCCTCGTATGCTGCACGGCGATGCGTGGTAGTTCGATGAGGAGGAGGAGGAGGAGGAGGAGGAGGAGGAGGAGGAGGAGGGCGCCAGGCACGACGTAGGACTGGGCGGTTTCAGCGTTTTTCAGCATGGCGTCGAGGAAGCAAGAAGAGGACGACGAACATCTGTCGAGGGGCCCAGGGGCTCCCGAGTCGAGCGCAGGGTTGGGGGCACCCTGGGCCATGGACACCCTCGGCAGCCCCCCGAGAGCATGGCTCGCTCTCCAGGGGTCCCGCTCGTCTGGAAGCGAACCGGCTCCTTCGGGGGCCCCCAAACGGGGTGGCGACCACACCGTGTGGTGAGTCGGTGGGGCTTCGGGGTCCCCCCGCAGTTTTGGGACTCGAGGCCCTCTCCGAGGACGTCTCGGGCGACGGGGGCCTCCGGGGTCCCAAGAGACCGTGCGGCGACAGACCGTGCGCTGAGGCTTTGGGGGGGTATCGAGAGGTCACCGCACGGCCTGCCGCCGCCACCGTTTCGGGACTCCAAGCTCCTCCGCGCTGGAGGCCTCCTGTCGCCGTCCGAAGAGGGCTCCCCGGATCCCGCTCGCCGTGGCTGCCGCGGCGTCTCTTTTTCGGCCGCCGCCCCTCCCTTGAAGGCCCGGCGGGTCCCGCTCGCGCGCGCCGTCGTGCGATGTTTGCGCCTCGTTGTTTTAGTGCTTCTGGGTCCCTGGGTCCCGCTTGCTCTGGTTGGCGCGGCTCGCCCATCGCCTCCGCCGTAAGGTCCCGTGTCCCGCTTGCTCTGGCCGCTGCGATGTTCGCATCGCCGCCCCAGGGTTCCTGGGCCCGTGGGTTCCGCTTGCTTCGGCTGTTGCTACAGAGCGCCCTGTTTCCGCTCGACCTGTCTGCCGCGTCAGTATGCCCGGTCCCCGCCCGTGGGGGTCCCCCCGTCCCGCTCTTTTTTTGGCTGCTGCGAGTGTCGCGTCGTGGCCCCTGGGTTCTCTGCTCGGGCTTGCCCTCGGCTGCCGCGCCTCTCTCCGGCCGCTGCCCACCAGGAGGAGGAAGGAGGAGGAGGAGGAGGAGTGTAAACCCAAGTGCAGGAGGAGGAGGAGGGAAGGAGGAGGGAGGAGGGAGGAGGAGGCCCTGGCTCCCGCCTGCCTTCGGCTGCTGCGACGTGCCTGTCGCTGCGCGCGAGGCCCCGGGCCCCACGGGGCCAGGCCGCCCGGCCCTCGCTGCCCCTCGCCCTTGCCGGCTGCTCCTCCTTCTCCTCCTCCTCCTCCTCCTCCTCCTCCTCCTCCTCCTCCTCCTCCTCCTCCTGTTCCTGGGGGGGCGCCCCCTGCTGGGGGGCGGCTGCCGGCCGCGCCCTGGCTGGCGTGCCTCGTGCGCTCCGGGTTGCCTCCTCGTGCCTCTGCGCGTCCCGCTTGTCTGCTTCGGGCTGTCTTGGCGGATCTGGAGCGCTGGCCGGTGAGCTTGCCTGCCCCCAAGGAGGAGGAGGAGGAGGAGGAGGAGGAGGAGGAGGAGGAGGAGGATTTGACCTGGATCCTGGACCCCATGGGCCAGGTCCTCTTCCTCATTCTCTAGGCCTCCTAGATGGGGTCGGAGTAGATGGGGTCGGAGGATCGGGCCGTATCGGCGACGCATCGCCGATGCGGCTGGATGTGGAGCCCGATGTGCGCCACGTCGACGTCGCCGACGTCGACGATGCACCGCCGGTGCACGATCCTCCGACCACATCTACTCCAACCCCATATAGGAGGCCTCTATGGTGCTGGCCTGCTTGCCCACCCTTCCCGCCGTCTTTCGGCTCGGCTGCGCCTCTGTACCTCCCGGGTCTTTCGTTCGTTCGTTCTGTTGTCGATCAGTCGGCATGTCACCGACCCGTCCCTGGGGTCTGTGCAAGGTCTGCAGGCTTAGGCTTGACAGCTCCCATCGCCCAAATCGGATGAGAGTGCCAGCCTGCGCAGAGCATCGTGCTGCCGAACGTGTGTACGAGCGAGAGCGAGATGAGCAGACGGACGAGAAGGCAGGCTGACCAGGTGGTAGCAGTCCACAGTCATTTCAAGCTCCTCGCCTTGTATCTTGCCTGGCCTCTTCTGCCGCGCTTGCCGTTGGCGTGGCGGCATCAAGTTGGTTGCCGCATCTGTTTGTAGGCATATTCGCATGCAGGTGGTGAGTTCGTTGCCCAGCTGGAAGTTTGTCAGGCGGACGGATGGTGCGGTATTCACCTTCGCATATGACGTCTGGCGCCCCGCAAGTCCTCTGATGATAGTTTGGCCCGGCTCCCAGCTGCTGGCAATCCCCTGAGGCGTTGTCATGCCTCTTCTCCCTCCTCCCATCGTGTTTTCTCCTCCCTCCTCCCCCTCCTCTCTAATCCCCCCATGGTGCACCTTCTCCTCGATCCTCGCCCCTCCCCTCTCCTCCTTCCTACTCTCCGTCCTCTCCGTCCTCCCCGGGCCCTCTCCTCCCACAGTGCCTCGTGCTCCCTCCTACGACAATGACAGGAAAGACAACGAGAGGCAACTGGATTGTGAAACACAACAGAAACATGATGTTCGCGCTCGCGGGCCAGGCGCTAAACGGTAGGTGATGTCGCATGCGAGGTAACCTCTTTTCTCTCCTCTCCACATCCTCCCAGCAGCTTGGCAGCGTGCAGCTAAACATCTGTTCAACTTCTGTGTTTAAACCAGCTGGAGGCGCAAAGTCCGGCCTCACTGAGAGGATCAGCTGGGATAAACATTGAGCAGTTGTTTGCATGGCTAATTTAACCTGTGTATTCAGTCGGATCCGCAAAGGACGGCCTCACTGAGAGGATCGACTGTTTAAACGCAGATTTTAAACAGTTGAATTCGTTTCGCTTTTAACCTTTCGCTGTACGCTGCGCACTGGCGCAAGCGGTCTGGGTACATGCCCTAACGTCCTGCTCTTCTTCTTTCTCCTCTCGTTCCTCTTCGTCTCACTCTTCGACGACGACGACAACAGACGACGACGACGACGACGACGAAGTCCAGCGGCCTGGCGGTTTGATGGCGTCGCCGCGCCGGTCGGCCGAGCTGCACGCAGCGGTTCCGAGGGGCCCCGGGGGGCACAGAAGCTGCCTCCGGCCGCCCTCTCCCTCCTCGTCCTCCTCCTCCTCCTCTTAACCTCTTTTCTCTCCTCTCTACATCCTCCCAGCAGCTTGGCAGCGTGCAGCTAAACATCTGTTCAACTTTTGTGTTTAAACCAGCTGGAGGCGCAAAGTCCGGCCTCACTGAGAGGATCAGCTGGGATAAACATTGAGCAGTTGTTTGCATGGCTAATTTAACCTGTGTATTCAGTCGGATCCGCAAAGGACGGCCTCACTGAGAGGATCGACTGTTTAAACGCAGATTTTAAACAGTTGAATTCGTTTCGCTTTTAGCCCTTCGCTGTACGCTGCGCACTGGCGCAAGCGGTCTGGGTACATGCCCTAGCGTCCTGCTCTTCCTCTTTCTCCTCTCGTTCCTCTTCGTCTCACTCCTCGACGACTCGTCGTTCTCCTCCTCTTCTCCTCTTCCTCCTCCTCTTTCCTCCTCCTCCTCCTCTTTTTCTGCTCCTTTCCTCCTCCTCTCCGCTGGCGGAACCGCTGGCGTCGCCGCCGGTGCCGCGGCTGGCCTGGGTCGCGCGGCGGTAGCGCCGCGCGGCCAGCGGCCAGTGCCGTGTGCGGGCAAAGACCCGCGAGGCGCACGGCTCGCCGTGGAGAAGGGAGGTCTTCAAGGGCATCTCCATCCAGACCCCTTTTCTCCACGCGCAGAGATGCACGCCCCCTCCCCCTGACATCGGGGCAGCTCCAGTCGATTCTTGCCACTCTACGCTGTGGCTCCTTCAAGGCGTCGGGTGTCGTGTGGTGCCCCGATCCTCTTTTTGCCGCCTCCCCTCTGTGGGATCGCCGCCGCGCTTGGACGCGCCGGCGAGTGGCCAGCAGCGGCGCGCCGTGTGCATGCCGAGAGCCCGCGAGATGCGGCCACAAGGGCCGAGACGCCGCGGTGCTCCTCCGAGCGGAGCAGAAGCCGTCCGTGCTCGTCTGGAGAAAGGCTTTCCTATCCCTCGTCTTCCCCCGCGCTGCCTCGTCTGCAAGGTATGCGGTAATTCGGTTCCTTCGGCGATGGCGCGCCGGCGACGCCGGCGACGGCGTTCAAGGTTGAACTCTGCGACGCGGAGGCACCGAGTGACGCGGTACAGTGGGGGCGTGCATCAAGAAACCATATGCTTTTCGTCAGGGTATTCTGGATTTCTTCGCTCCCCGCGCTGCCGGGTGACTTCCCGCAGCCGTTAAAGAACTTGTTCAAAGGCTTCTTAGAACGCAGCAGCTTCTTAGAAGCTGCTGCGTTCAGGGTGATCCGGTATTCCCCTCAGGTGCACCTTGCGCGCGGGTTTTTTGGTTTGGGTTTAGCACAGCACTGCACATCACAGCACAGCACAGCACCTCTGGACACCATAAAGGGGTGCGCGGATGTCTCGAAGCGGCGTTGGGCAGCTCTCCAGATTTCTCTGCAGCATGACTGTCACCCACCCACAAAAACATATGCTCAAACACAGTTGCTGCGTGCCCTCCCTGTCGCAGTGTCTGCAGCCTCAACTTCGGCGAAGCCTCTTGCCCAGAGGGGGGCATGCCGACCCTTCGGCCACAGAGTATGGTCATGCAGTTTTGTGACGCCAGCACGGGGTGCACTCGATGAGTACAACGAGAGAGCGGCCGAGGAGGAGGAATATTCGTTGGAGGAGGAGGAGGATATGGCAGAGGAACGCGGAAGTAATGAGGGTGAGTGGATGGACGAGGTTTCAGACGCTCTGGCCCCTGCCCTGAAGAACTGGGTGAGCGAAAGCTCGCAGCACCAGTACGATCGCATCATCTTCAACCAGAGGAAGAGCGACCGCGCCAAAGGCGCGTGGCAGATCGCCGGCCACGGTTGGAATCGCGCATTGAAGCCGCAGCGTCCGATCCGCCGTGGAAGGCAGTAGATAAATGAACAGACCTTTGAGTGACAGAAGGGGCTCTCTAATCTTGGCCGTGGAGCGTTGCGTTCGCAGAGCTGTCAGGCGCCCGGCTCCGCCCAACTTCCATGCCGAGGCTGCCTGGAATGTCAGGTGCTGGGCCTTTAGGGCAGGGCACCACGCAGCTGGTTCGAGGGCTTCGGATCGGACGCTTTCAGGACGCTCCAGGACGCTCTGAGAAGGCGGCGGCGCCCGAGACATCCTGCAGAACCGCCGAATCTCCGTGATTCTCGATGTGTCCCCACCCGATTTGATTCTCGTCCTGGCGGCGTTTTGCAGGGGCAGCTCTGGCTCTGGAGCGGGGCCCCTCATTACGTGACGACCAACAAGGGAGGACCGAAACGGTCTGATGTTATCCGACGTGTAACGATTAACCTGGATACCAATGCGGTTATCCAGGATATCTCAGTTGCCGATCAACCAACAGGGTATGATTGGCATGCACCACTACCTGCAGGAGTTGCCAACATCAGCACTCGGTTGCATTGGCAACCCGAGGAACTGGTCTTGCTCGGAAACGAGCCTACTCAATCACCACAGAAACCTCGACGCGTCATCATAGATGACTGTTCTCTCCCCCTCCCGACTCTGGCGATTGACGCATGTACCCACTCAACCACGACAATGGGCACACAAACCGGCGAACAAAACGAGCAAGTTTTGCCTACAGAATCGCGTATCAAGCAGAAGGAAAGGCTCAAAGCCGAAAAGGAAGCAAGCATCAAGCCTCGCCGCATTAAAAAGCACGTTGAAGACGGAAACGACGATTGCGGCGACGATTTGTCAGGACTCGGACAGGATCTTATGGCGACCTGGAGTACTGACGTCCCTATTGAGCTGATAAGCTCCGATGAGGACGATGACTTGTCCCTTACCCTCCCCGCATCTATGCCCGACACACGCGCTAACATATACAGCATAGTCGCTACACTATGCTATGGTCATAACAACTGCGTGGATATGTTGGAGCTTGGTGGCGGTGAGGGTGGTATCTCAGAGCTTGCCTTCTCAGGGGGGCTCTCCTCAGGAGGCAGCCTAGACAATACCGCATATGTCGACCTGGGAGACCCCTCGGTGCAGCGGGTTGTAGATCATTACTTTGCTATATGCTACGTGCGAGTTGCCATGCTACAACCCAGCTGCCGCACCACAGGACCACCATCCCACTACAACTACAAAGTCACTTACAACGCTTGGGAACAGCACCACGAAGAAGATTTACCACACATAACTTACTGTGGTCAAGTTGCTGCTGCCCAAGATGACGCTCGGAGGTGGTTTATACGCGAACAACCTACAGGAACATGGGTGGATGATATTCCCCCATGGAAGAAACTTGCCGACCGACCGCACATTACAACCGTACGCATTGATCAGCGTGCTACGCGACTCAAAGATACGGCTGGTGACTATTTTAAGAAGCCGAAAAATATCACCAGCAATGACGAGACAATTCTTAAACCCTTTGAGCGACTCAAATGCAACGGTCAGCATGCGCGCGCACGACCGTGCAACAAAGAGCTTTCACTTGCACAAAAATACACTCCACGACTGCAGTCTGCCTTTGTGGAAGCCGTCTATCTGGCGAAAGCCATTGATACTACGCGCGGAAACGCGCCTACAAGTACTGCACATGCTTACCCTGCCGACCTTCCCGATCAAGCTGAACCAGGCGAAGGTATGAGACGCATCGGCGATCGTATCATCCCAAAGGTGGCCACCTGCCCGGCATGCATCGACAACGTCCGAAAGGACAGTCCTAGCCATAACAGAGACCCTACGCAGTGTAAGTATCATGATTCCATCTCTGTATATTGGCCATGTCCCGCATGCCAGAGGGATCTTACGAGAAGCAAAGGTGTTAAGAACCACCTTGATACCGAACCTGGTAAATGTCGTTTTGCTGAACCATTTAAACTTCCAGACGACCACGACCCCGAAGGCAAAACCGTGCCAGCTTGGTGGAAACCCTTACCTAAACCTGGTGAGGGCCAAGCTTCAGCTTCAGGTGGCCGCCAAGGCGCACGCGCCAGGCCACCGCGACCACGATCCTTCGGTAACGTTGATCCGACATCTGGTGCCAGCAGTTACGACATGCTACGAGACGCCCCCGAGCGTGGAAACACGCCTTCTGCGTCCTCTAGCGAAGCGCCACAGGTAGCGGCCCGTCGTGGCCGCCTACAAGGCGTACCACCACCACCAGATGCAGTTGACGAAGGAGACCGACTGCGGAGAGCCACAAGGGGCCCTCTTGCCTCTACCGGCTCGGGGGCTCCACGACTACCCGACTGGGCGAGATTCGATATCCAACGCAGTCTGCAAAATCTCCGTAGTCACGAACCTCATGTCGTTAAAGAAGGAACTCCGTAAACTGCACCTGCGGTGGCATCGTGCGAAGGAACCCAAGATGAGGCTAATCCTAGACAAAGTGGGGCTGGATAACGTTCGACTGAACATGATCAAAGAAGTTTGCGATGCCTGTCGGGAATGCAAAGCATGGGAACGTCCAGGAAACTCAACATTACCTTCGGTGAGCCTTCCTGGCAGCTGGCTCGATGAAGGCGAAATGGATCTCATGTTTTACAAGAAACGGACCATATTTCACATTATGGATCGTTGTATTCGCCTGGCAGCAGGCCGAGAAATTTCCGACAGAGAACGTGATGCTATCCTTGACGCCTACCACTACTGCTGGATTGCCTATCATGGACCCTTCAAAGTCTTATACTCAGACGGAGAAGGCGCCCTGAACAATGATGCCGCTAAGGCCATGGTGGCCAATAAGGGCGCGGAATTTCGTATCCGAGCGCCTGGCCAACACGCGACTTCAATTGAGTCACGAAACGGCATTCTCAGAGGCGCCCTCCACATGATTGAGGAAGAGCTGAATAGACACAACATCCCCGTTGTATCCACTAGAGTATTGGCGGAAGGCATCTTCGTTACCAATGCATTTTACGTTTTACAGCGGAGTATCGCCATACCAAGCACGCACAGGACGTCAGCCTTCCTTTCTTCCTGACCTCGACACCCTTGACTTTCCCAAGGGACCCGAGACATCAGGACACGAACGAGAACGTCGCGTGAGGGAAGTTAGCCTAGAAGCCATAGCTCAAGCCACTGCTGTGGCCAAGACAAATCGTGCTCTTAGGGCTAAAACGGCTCCTGATGGTGCTCGCCTTTACTCTGCAGGGGATTTGGTCGACTACCATCGACCCACTGCCACTAAGGACGATCATGGAGGCTGGAATGGCCCATTCCCGGTGATCCGTAACGTGCCTGAAAGAGGACATATTGTCGTCAAGGCAGGATCTCGTGAGGTAATTGTGATGTATCCTGGTGATCGTCATACACTATACATTGAATGTCTCCTCGCACGGGAACTTGGCATGGATAATATGGCCATGCAAACCGTCCTTACATATGCGGCACACCTCGGCGCAGGGAAACCTGCCAAAGTTTTCGGCTACATCCCAGACTACAAGGGAAACCTCAATCTTTCAGACGACAGCAAGTTTCACCCGCGCGTACATCTAGCACTACAGTATCTCGTGCGAAACTATTTCCGAGTAGAACATGTAGTAGCAGTTAGATTGGCCAAAAGTGTATCAAGCCTACCTGCAGTAAAGTACGCCACCGGGTCTACGCTGATCCACTGCGACAACGATATCAGCCCAGCTTTCCACTACTACGAGTGCGCGGGCACCGGCCTGAACATTTCTCAGGTCACTGGTAGCACTCATTCCAGACTTATTCAATGCTTGACTTCACGTGTCCCTTCCTTAGGATTTCACGACGACCTGGCCAAGTATCAGCACTCAAGCAACACGTCTGGAGAACACGAGTCGCCTGGAAACAGGCCTCCTCCAGATACCCCGGGTGCTTCATCGCCGAGTGAAGGCCGTCTGTCGACAATCTATGAGGAAAACGAGGAACATAATATCGAAGCTACGATGCTGGAAGAGTGGTACGACGAGCTACGTATGGACCTTCATCCTACGACGACTACCGACGATTATCTCTACTGCGTCCCAACAACCATGCTGCCCGACCAATGTGTTTTGGTTTCAGCATCTGTGGACGAAGAAGATATCGCATCATCGGACACGCTCGGAGACGAGCCTGAACCACGAGAGTCCTGTCTAGTCTCTCTCTGCTCAACCACACCTGACAAGAGCTACTCTCTTGACAGTGATGAATATGGTCCCTACGTCGAGTTATGTTTTACATCAGCAATGTCAAAAGTAGTGTTGGATCAGACTCAACTTGCACAGCTCGACACCGATATGGTCGCAACGATGAGAGTATATGTATCCTCTGCTGCTAAACGTGCTGTGGTAGTTAAAGAAGATGACCTACTCACCAAAGCCGACATAGCAGCACATCCAAAAGAGGTTAGTGAAGCTTTGTGCACTGAACTCAAAATCTGGATTGACAACCGATGCTTTGAGATGTATTATTGATCCAAAGCTTCCAACATCATCACATCCAGGTATGTATATAAGTGGAAGTTTGTAAAGGTGGGTACCGAGAACGTTTAAACCATTCGTCTCAGACTTGTCCTTCGTGGATTTATGGATACTGAGGCTTTCGACGTGGAAACATTCTCGGGAACCGCCCGAAGGCAGTCCCAACGACTCCCTGCAAGTGAGGCGGCATGTCATCCAGAATGGATCTTAGCATCAATGGATATTGACAAGGCGTTCCTCAAGGGTCTGACCTTTGAGGAACTTGCCCATGCCACCGGCGAAGAAACTCGCATGGTCTGCTTCACCCTTCCACCGGGAAGTGCCCAGGTACTTCGTACACTACCCGGCTTCTCATCCTATGACGAAAGCCGACGCTGCCTCAGGTGCCTCAAACCAGGAACGGGTACAAAGGACGCTCCAAGAGCGTTCTCTCTCAAACTTCGTACGACCACACGAGCTATAGGCCTTGCGCCGACCAGTTATGATCCTGAATTTGAATTCAGTCAAGATCTGCTAACGGCAAAACATGTCGATGATATTATCATGACAGGCCTAGAGAAACATATAGATGACTATGTACAGCGTGTCGAAAAGGTGTCTGGCAAATGCAAGCTCAACAAACACACATATACGAACTGCGCCGTTCGCTACACTAAGAATGATCAAGGGGATGTGATCATGGATCAGGACGAGTATATCAAACAACTACGTCCTATCACACACCCAGAACTTACAGGAGCGGCGGCCGATGCCAAAGCCACGAAACTCATTACCGACATGTTCGTCAGCTTGCGAGGAGCCCTCGCCTATGCCCTTCATACTCAAATCTGGCTCATGGTATACGTGGTCTCTCTCCAGAAAATCCAAGAGCCCACCAACCTGCAAGTCAGACGTCTGAAAGCTGTGGCGCGAAAGCTGATCAGCAGCCCGAAACGCATCACCTTCCCTCGGATGAAGCCGACGAATGAAGTGGACATCCACAGCGATTCGGGGCATCGGAAGCTCACCGGGGAGGAGGATGATGAGACCAAGGGCTACGGCATACGCGGGGCTAATGTACTACGGCGAGGAAACTCGCCTCAAGGCAAGTCCGTCGTTCACCTCTGTGACGGACTATGCAAATCACACCGACTGCAGGTGAGGTCCAGCTATGCTGCGGAGGCACTCGCAGCTGCGCATAACCTCGATGAGTGTTACCCTACGCTCATCACTCTCCACGAGCTCAAGGCAGGAGCTCTGACTCCACGACAACTACGAGATATGCGTGAAGTTGGAGGCCTAGCCATCAAAGTATCTCTTACCATAGACGCTGAGTCCGTTTATAAATCATTATCAAGCAAGGATCTTAAGATACCGACAGAGCGGACTCTGCTTGGACATATCAGTTGGATATAGGTATAGTACATAACGTGCAGTGGTGTGATACTAGGGATATGACCGCAGACGGGCATACAAAGGGAAGCATCGATCGGGAGCTGCTTCTGGAAGTGATGTCAGGCACTCAGTCATTCAAGTATGACGTGAAGCAGTTTGTTCCCTTTCGGGGTCCCGAGGACAGAAACAAACCCAAGTCTAATCAATTTTAGTCTGTCCTTGTTGCCCCCGCGGTCCAATTTGCCAGCATGGGCGCCTACTACAGAGGCGCCCTTCTAGATGCTCGGAAACGAGCCTTACATTTCACGCCTGGCAACGAGCCGGCTTTATATGACTCAGGCTCTCTGCCTTAATACCTATTTGCTCGGTGAGGTATGGGCCGTTTGGCTTACCTCTAGCTGAGCCGATAGCCCTTCATCGTTCGAAGGGGCTATCTTGTATTCGCGTGAAATGCCTTGTGAGGAAACTCGCCTTACAGTCTGGTGTTAGGCCAGACTGTACACACTGTTTTCTTTCTTGCAAACAGTTGTGCGCGTGGCCTTTGTAGAGCCTAACGGCTGCGCGGCTATGCTCTCCGTCTCCTCCCCTCCCGACTTTAAGGGTAGCTCTTTGGGAGATGTTACAGTATCGGGAGCATAGCCCACGCGCCGTTGCCTTTGGCTCAAGGCACGCGCGCCCTATTTGCCCGGACGCTTACCTTAGTGTTCGCTATGTGCTGGAAAGACCGATACATCGATCTTATCCTATCATACCCGTCCATTCCCCATACTGAACCACCCCAGCAGGGTAATGGGCGCTATCTGCCATTCGATTCCCATGGGAGCGGATGCTATTTGAGTTACCAGGCTCACTTTCGACTCCGTGATCCACCCGCGAACCACCCGCGACCCACCCCGCGACCCACCCACACTGCAGCGGGCTCGATGCAAAAACATGTAAGAATTGGGCGCCGGCGGCGGGCTTCTTCAGAGCCTCGCAGGCTGCCGGCGTCCCCGCCCCGCCGCCCCCCTCGCTCTTATGTGCAAGCGGTTCGTGCATCGGGTGACCTTCGCCCCACCCCGCCACCGTACTTTGTGGGTAAGAAGCCCGCTGGATTCAGGAGGGGAAAAATACACAGACACAATGAATCGTCGACCCCCAGGAAAAGATGGGAAAGCATGGGAAGTGGGGGGGAATTCGAAGACACGGAAAATATGGGAAAGTATGGGGAATCCTGGTATTTGTGTGTAATTGTTCGTGTGTGTCTTTGTGTTCCCTGATGGATGTTCGTTGGGGTCTCGTGGGCGGCCCCTCGGGGGCCTCTTGGAGGCAGTTCTGAGGCCTCTTGGGGGCCGTAGGCCTCTTGGGGCATTCAACTTGGAGGCCTCTTGGGGGCCTCTTGGGGGCCTCTTGGGCGCCTCTCGGGGGCCTCTTGGGGCGGAAGACTCGGATGTTCGGTTCGTGCTCCCTCGCTTGGGCCCCTTTTGGGGCGATCTTGGGGCCCAGTTGGACCGTATGGGGCGCCTCTTGGGCCGTCTGGGGCGCTCTGAGGCCGTCTTGGGGCCCTCTTGGAGGCCTCTTGGGCCGTCTTGGGGTGGTCTTGGGGGCCTCCTGGGCCGTCTTGGAGCATCGGAGAGCCGAACAGGCCAGAGCTTCAAAAACCAATGGACAATCAATGATTTGTGCCTCGTGGGGCCCTCTTGGGAGGCCTCATGGAGGCCTTTGGGGGCGTGTTGGAGGCCTCTTGGGCCATCGTGAGGCCATCTTGGGCTTCTTGGAGCGATCGTTCCGCGACTCGTTTCTTGGACCGTCTAGTGAGCCTCTTGCGGCCCTCTGGGCCCATCTTGGTTGGGCCCGTAAAAGTCAAGCGACAAGTCGTGATGGGTCGGTCCCAAAGGGCACGCGGGAAACCCGGGTAGATTGCGGAATTTGGTGTCCGGGCACCGTAAAGACTCCTCAGGAGTGAGGGTTGAGGTTCCATGGATTGGGCAAAGGACCTGAGGACACGCCTACTCCGTGCCCAGCGGCACTGGCGGATCCTAGTTGCAGCGCCATGTCCAGCGCAATCGATTGATCCTTGCATCTCGAGCTCTGGGAGGCAGTCAAGCTTCTGCCTCTTGGCAACGTGGGTGATTCGATGCGTTGCTGCCATTGTGAATGCTGCCATCTGTGCTTTACAGCTAAGGGACCCACTCATTGAAGCTGTCGTGCTCACCCTTGCATCTTCACTGTGTCGAAGAAGCCTGCGCCGAGTCACACCCGCCCCCCTGCCTTCTGGAAGTGCCTGTGTTGTGCTATGTCGACTGCTGGTGCGGCCACGCTGCTGGGCTGCATGTTCCCTCCAGCGCTTTGGAAAACGGCCGGGGCGATCAATGTCGGCGGCGAACTCAAGTGGCAATGCAGATTGGGTGGGCCTTCTCAGAAGGCTCGGAAGACCTCGGGCTTTTCTGGGAAGTATTCTGAGCGAAGAGCCGAGGTACCCACGACGACGACGACGACGACGACGACGCGGACGACGGACGACGGACGACGGACGACGGACGACGGACGACGGACGACGACGACGACGACGACGACGACGACGACGACGACGACAACGGCTCCTCGGAAGGCCCGAGGGCTTCTGCGAAGCCAGCCGCCGCCCCCTGCGACGGCGTGCCCCTCTCACTTCAAGCCCGGGCTCGCCGCCAGCTGGCTCTTCCTGCTTCTTTCTCCTCCTCCTCCCTGCTCAAGCTTCCGCAGTTGGTTGCAACTTGGAAGTCGCTGGCGACCCCGCCCTCTGCAAGCATCGAGATGGGCTGCTGCATGGCGTCCTACCGGTCGCTGGCCGCCGAGCCGCAATTGCCCCCGCACATGCCGGAGCTGGAGGAGGTCCCTGTGCCAGCGGATGCGCAGGAACGGTGGGAGAGGAACGGCGGCCTGGAGCTCGACCCCGTGCTCGGCAGTGGAGCGGTCGTCCTGATGGACGCGGAGTGGATGGTGAGGCGAGCGCGCACTGGCGGCGTCCTCGAGCCGCGCCAGGCGTTGCCGCCGACGGCCTTCATTTCCCACAGCGCCGTCAAGGCCGACTTGGGTCATTTTGCAGAGTCGCTGCACGTCGCGTGCATATCACACTGCTGGCTGCAGGCGAACCACCCGGATCCACGCGGGCACAACCTGCGCATCGTGGGCCAGGCCCTTGAGCTACTGGAGCTTGAGTCAGAGGGCCCCCGGGGTGTATTCATGGACTTCTGCTGCATCCATCAAAACTGCAGGGACCGCGAGGGCGTTCCCCAGCAGCGCACCTATCAGCGGCTCGAAGGCTCAGATTCGTTCGAGGACGATGCCCTCGGCCGCTTCGAGCTGGAGCATGCGCTCTTCAAGGAGGCATTGGGGAGCCTGGGGAGCTTCTACTCCCACCCCGCCACTGTCGTCTTCATGCTGACGCGGTTTCCAGATGATTACGGCGATGCTGCAAAGTACACCCGGTCGGGCAACACGGAGCA
The DNA here is from genome assembly GCA_963575745.1 of Prorocentrum cordatum. Taxonomy (NCBI): domain Eukaryota; class Dinophyceae; order Prorocentrales; family Prorocentraceae; genus Prorocentrum; species Prorocentrum cordatum. The sequence goes on along the minus strand of CAUYUJ010015377.1, from coordinate 137,162 downwards.
GTACTTCAACCGTGGCTGGTGCTTCTGCGAGTCCTCCTGGGCAATGCTGACGAAGCCGTCTGGCAAGCTCTTGGACCTCGGCCGATCCACCGGAGCGGAGACCCTCTACATCGCGTTGGTGCACAACTGCGCCGCGGGGCGCCGGGCGCCCCTCCTGCCCGACGCCTTCGACGTGGAGCTGCAGAGCAAGGGCTTCACCAACGGCAAGGACGACCGGCCCCGGGTCGCCGAGCTCTACCGCTCCGCCTTCGCGCAGCGCTTCGAGGCCGCGGAGCACCTGCGCTACGACGGGCTGCAGTGGGGGGACGAGGAGGCGCAGCAGCTGGCCGCCGTGCTCGCCTCGGGCGCCGCGCCCCGGCTGCAGGAGCTCCACCTCGTCAGCAACCGCGTGGGCGGCGAGGGCGCCGCGTGGCTGGCGGAGGCCCTGCGCGCCCCGGGCGCGCTGCCCCAGCTGCAGTGGCTCTGCCTCGACATCAACCGCGTGGGCGACGAGGGCGCCGCGCGGCTGGCGGAGGCCCTGCGCGCCCCGGGGGCGCTGCCCCAGCTGCGGAGGCTCTACCTCGCCGATAACCGCGTGGGCGACGAGGGCGCCGCGCGGCTGGCGGAGGCCCTGCGCGCCCCGGGCGCGCTGCCCCAGCTGCAGGAGCTCCACCTCGCCGATAACCGCGTGGGCGACGAGGGCGCCGCGCGGCTGGCGGAGGCCCTGCGCGCCCCGGGCGCGCTGCCCCAGCTGCAGCTGCTCTGCCTCCACAACAACCCGCTCGGCGGGCCGGGCCGGGCGGCGCTGCGCGCCGCGTGGGCGGAGGCCAGGAACCGGGAGGTCGGCCTGGAGCTCGACTGAGGAGGGCCGGGCGCGGCGCGGCGCGCGGCCGTCCGAGGCGCGCGGCGCGAGAGGCCTCGCCGCCTCCCCCGCCCTCCCGGGGCCCTGCCCCGCTGCCCTCCTCCCCTCCTCCGCGTCTCCTCCTTGCGCTCCGTCCGCTTCCCTCCTGCTCCTCTTTCCTCCCCTCCTTCCTTGTCTTTGCTCCCCTCCCCGCGCCCTCTTGGGCCGTCTCGGAGCCGAGCTCTTGGGCCGTCTTGGGGCCCGTGGGCCGCGTGATTCTAAAGAATACGAGGAAGCAGGCCATGGGAGCCGCCCGGGGGCCGCTTCACTCGAACAAAAACGATGGAAAACGGTCAAGTAGACCGATTTGACCGTTGCCCCCTCCGCCGGACCCCCTCTCCAAAATGGCTTCGACCCCTACGAAATGTCTCTCGCTCCGCTCTGAAAATCAGTGAAAGAAAGAGCGCTGCAGGAACTTGACCGAAATTACTCATGAAAACCGACAAAGCGCAGCCAACCGCCGCAAAGAGACCAGAAGGGGAGTCGGGGCGGAGGAGCGGGGCGTGCGCAGTAAGGTCATCAGCTGCTGTCACTGCTGCTGGTACACGCCGATCCTATTTCAAGAATCGATATGCTTTTGCTGTGGCTCGTTATTCCTAGGATTGCTTTCGACGCCTCGCCTCGCAGTAGCCTTCATCACAATTGCAGGCTGACCACGTGGCCTCAAGGTAGGCTGAGCTTGGCTCCAGAAGTATTTTCCATGTGCTCATCTGTTTCCATCCGTGCGATGAGAGAAGTCGGTGTCGGTCGAGTATCTCTCTCGACGCGTACCGAGCACGTCCGTCTTTTTGCCACAGGGGAGAGGAGACAGAGCTCGAAGGGCCAGCTTTCCCCAAAAAGTGAGTGCCGTACCGAGGAGGACTTCGCTCGACGCTTGAACATTCACAGTGCAATAACTTACATTTTGGGGTCCACGCTGGTAAGCATGTGTCCTTCACTCTCCTCCTGCCTCTCCAAGTTGATGGCCTTGCACGTCAGCAGGCCGCTGACGGGAGCATTAGTTCGCCAGCAAGGTCGAGGGATCTTCGGCGCCAGCAGTGAGTGCGTCAAACGTGTAAACTTGGACGCGTACCTGCGGTATTCGAGGTGCCGGCGTGTGGAAGACGCTCTCCGTTCGTCGTCGTCGTCGTCGCCGTCGCCGTTCCCCCCCTTTCCCCGGGCCCTCCCCCTCAAGCGCGCCAGCCAACGCGAAATTCAGCAACGCCGTAGTTGTGGAAGGGGCGCATTGCGGAAAACGCGGGGTCGACAGAACCTGCAGTTTGGCGAAGGGCACCTTTGTGCAGCTGCGTGTAGCGCGCAGGGCGTGGCCCTCTCCTCGTATGCTGCACGGCGATGCGTGGTAGTTCGATGAGGAGGAGGAGGAGGAGGAGGAGGAGGAGGAGGGCGCCAGGCACGACGTAGGCCTGGGCGGTTTCAGCGTTTTTCAGCATGGCGTCGAGGAAGCAAGAAGAGGACGACGAACATCTGTCGAGGGGCCCAGGGGCTCCCGAGTCGAGCGCAGGGTTGGGGGCACCCTGGGCCATGGACACCCTCGGCAGCCCCCCGAGAGCATGGCTCGCTCTCCAGGGGTCCCGCTCGTCTGGAAGCGAACCGGCTCCTTCGGGGGCCCCCAAACGGGGTGGCGACCACACCGTGTGGTGAGTCGGTGGGGCTTCGGGGTCCCCCCGCAGTTTTGGGACTCGAGGCCCTCTCCGAGGACGTCTCGGGCGACGGGGGCCTCCGGGGTCCCAAGAGACCGTGCGGCGACAGACCGTGCGCTGAGGCTTTTGGGGGGGTATCGAGAGGTCACCGCACGGCCTGCCGCCGCCACCGTTTCGGGACTCCAAGCTCCTCCGCGCTGGAGGCCTCCTGTCGCCGTCCGAAGAGGGCTCCCCGGATCCCGCTCGCCGTGGCTGCCGCGGCGTCTCTTTTTCGGCCGCCGCCCCTCCCTTGAAGGCCCGGCGGGTCCCGCTCGCGCGCGCCGTCGTGCGATGTTTGCGCCTCGTTGTTTTAGTGCTTCTGGGTCCCTGGGTCCCGCTTGCTCTGGTTGGCGCGGCTCGCCCATCGCCTCCACCGTAGGGTCCCGTGTCCCGCTTGCTCTGGCCGCTGCGATGTTCGCATCGCCGCCCCAGGGTTCCTGGGCCCGTGGGTTCCGCTTGCTTCGGCTGTTGCTACAGAGCGCCCTGTTTCCGCTCGACCTGTCTGCCGCGTCAGTATGCCCGGTCCCCGCCCGTGGGGGTCCCCCCGTCCCGCTCTTTTTTTGGCTGCTGCGAGTGTCGCGTCGTGGCCCCTGGGTTCTCTGCTCGGGCTTGCCCTCGGCTGCCGCGCCTCTCTCCGGCCGCTGCCCACCAGAGGAGGAGGAGGAGGAGGAGGAGGAGGAGGAGGAGTGTAAACCCAAGTGCAGGAGGAGGAGGAGGGAAGGAGGAGGGAGGGGAGGAGGAGGCCCTGGCTCCCGCCTGCCTTCGGCTGCTGCGACGTGCCTGTCGCTGCGCGCGAGGCCCCGGGCCCCACGGGGCCAGGCCGCCCGGCCCTCGCTGCCCCTCGCCCTTGCCGGCTGCTCCTCCTTCTCCTCCTCCTCCTCCTCTTCCTCCTCCTCCTCCTCCTCTTACTCCTCCTCCTCCTCCTGTTCCTGGGGCGGCTGCTCCGTGGGTGCCCCCGTTGCCTCCTCGTGCCTCTGCGCGTCCCGCTTGTCTGCTTCGGGCTGTCTTGGCGGATCTGGAGCGCTGGCCGGTGAGCTTGCCTGCCCCCAAGGAGGAGGAGGAGGAGGAGGAGGAGGAGCAGGAGGAGGAGGAGGAGGATTTGACCTGGATCCTGGACCCCATGGGCCAGGTCCTCTTCCTCATTCTCTAGGCCTCCTAGATGGGGTCGGAGTAGATGGGGTCGGAGGATCGGGCCGTATCGGCGCCGCATCGCCGATGCGGCTGGATGTGGAGCCCGATGTGCGCCACGTCGACGTCGCCGACGTCGACGATGCACCGCCGGTGCACGATCCTCCGACCACATCTACTCCAACCCCACATAGGAGGCCTCTATGGTGCTGGCCTGCTTGCCCACCCTTCCCGCCGTCTTTCGGCTCGGCTGCGCCTCTGTACCTCCCGGGTCTTTCGTTCGTTCGTTTTGTTGTCGATCAGTCGGCATGTCACCGACCCGTCCCTGGGGTCTGTGCAAGGTCTGCAGGCTTAGGCTTGACAGCTCCCATCGCCCAAATCGGATGAGAGTGCCAGCCTGCGCAGAGCATCGTGCTGCCGAGCGTGTGTACGAGCGAGAGCGAGATGAGCAGACGGACGAGAAGGCAGGCTGACCAGGTGGTAGCAGTCCACAGTCATTTCAAGCTCCTCGCCTTGTATTTTGCCTGGTCTCTTCTGCCGCGCTTGCCGTTGGCGTGGCGGCATCAAGTTGGTTGCCGCATCTGTTTGTAGGCATATTCGCATGCAGGTGGTGAGTTCGTTGCCCAGCTGGAAGTTTGTCAGGCGGACGGATGGTGCGGTATTCACCTTCGCATATGACGTCTGGCGCCCCGCAAGTCCTCTGATGATAGTTTGGCCCGGCTCCCAGCTGCTGGCAATCACCTGAGGCGTTGTCATGCCTCTTCTCCCTCCTCCCATCGTGTTTTCTCCTCCCTCCTCCCCCTCCTCCTCTCTAATCCCCTCATGGTGCACCTTCTCCTCGATCCTCGCCCCTCCCCTCTCCTCCTTCCTACTCTCCGTCCTCTCCGTCCTCCCCGGCCCCTCTCCTCCCACAGTGCCTCGTGCTCCCTCCTACGACGATGACAGGAAAGACAACGAGAGGCAACTGGATTGTGAAACACAACAGAAACATGATGTTCGCGCTCGCGGGCCAGGCGCTAAACGGTAGGTGATGTCGCATGCGAGGTAACCTCTTTTCTCTCCTCTCCACATCCTCCCAGCAGCTTGGCAGCGTGCAGCTAAACATCTGTTCAACTTCTGTGTTTAAACCAGCTGGAGGCGCAAAGTCCGGCCTCACTGAGAGGATCAGCTGGGATAAAGATTGAGCAGTTGTTTGCATGGCTAATTTAACCTGTGTATTCAGTCGGATCCGCAAAGGACGGCCTCACTGAGAGGATCGACTGTTTAAACGCAGATTTTAAACAGTTGAATTCGTTTCGCTTTTAACCCTTCGCTGTACGCTGCGCACTGGCGCAAGCGGTCTGGGTACATGCCCTAACGTCCTGCTCTTCCTCTTTCTCCTCTCGTTCCTCTTCGTCTCACTCCTCGACGACGACGACAACAGACGACGACGACGACGACGAAGTCCAGCGGCCTGGCGGTTTGATGGCGTCGCCGCGCCGGTCGGCCGAGCTGCACGCAGCGGCTCCGAGGGGCCCCGGGGGGCACAGAAGCTGCCTCCGGCCGCCCTCTCCCTCCTCGTCCTCCTCCTCCTCCTCTTAACCTCTTTTCTCTCCTCTCTACATCCTCCCAGCAGCTTGGCAGCGTGCAGCTAAACATCTGTTCAACTTTTGTGTTTAAACCAGCTGGAGGCGCAAAGTCCGGCCTCACTGAGAGGATCAGCTGGGATAAACATTGAGCAGTTGTTTGCATGGCTAATTTAACCTGTGTATTCAGTCGGATCCGCAAAGGACGGCCTCACTGAGAGGATCGACTGTTTAAACGCAGATTTTAAACAGTTGAATTCGTTTCGCTTTTAGCCCTTCGCTGTACGCTGCGCACTGGCGCAAGCGGTCTGGGTACATGCCCTAGCGTCCTGCTCTTCCTCTTTCTCCTCTCGTTCCTCTTCGTCTCACTCCTCGACGACTCGTCGTTCTCCTCCTCTTCTCCTCTTCCTCCTCCTCTTCCTCCTCCTCCTCCTCCTCTTTTTCTGCTCCTTTTCCTCCTCTCCGCTGGCGGAACCGCTGGCGTCGCCGCCGGTGCCGCGGCTGGCCTGGGTCGCGCGGCGGTAGCGCCGCGCGGCCAGCGGCCAGTGCCGTGTGCGGGCAAAGACCCGCGAGGCGCACGGCTCGCCGTGGAGAAGGGAGGTCTTCAAGGGCATCTCCATCCAGACCCCTTTTCTCCACGCGCAGAGATGCACGCCCCCTCCCCCTGACATCGGGGCAGCTCCAGTCGATTCTTGCCACTCTACGCTGTGGCTCCTTCAAGGCGTCGGGTGTCGTGTGGTGCCCCGATCCTCTTTTTGCCGCCTCCCCTCTGTGGGATCGCCGCCGCGCTTGGACGCGCCGGCGAGTGGCCAGCAGCGGCGCGCCGTGTGCATGCCGAGAGCCCGCGAGATGCGGCCACAAGGGCCGAGACGCCGCGGTGCTCCTCCGAGCGGAGCAGAAGCCGTCCGTGCTCGTCTGGAGAAAGGCTTTCCTATCCCTCGTCTTCCCCCGCGCTGCCTCGTCTGCAAGGTATGCGGTAATTCGGTTCCTTCGGCGATGGCGCGCCGGCGACGCCGGCGACGGCGTTCAAGGTTGAACTCTGCGACGCGGAGGCACCGAGTGACGCGGTACAGTGGGGGCGTGCATCAAGAAACCATATGCTTTTCGTCAGGGTATTCTGGATTTCTTCGCTCCCCGCGCTGCCGGGTGACTTCCCGCAGCCGTTGAAGAACTTGTTCAACGGCTTCTTAGAACGCAGCAGCTTCTTAGAAGCTGCTGCGTTCAGGGTGATCCGGTATTCCCCTCAGGTGCACCTTGCGCGCGGGTTTTTAGGTTTGGGTTTAGCACAGCACTGCACATCACAGCACAGCACCTCTGGACACCATAAAGGGGTGCGCGGATGTCTCGAAGCGGCATTGGGCAATCCAACGCGACCAGCCAAGTTACATGCCGATCAGTTCAATTAAAGCCAGGTAGATCCTGGCGCATCCAGGTGAATCCATAGATCTTTTCAGGGAAAGTCGGAGCAAATCGTGGCCGCTCCCGCGCGAGTCGGGGGGGATGGCCAAGGTCGTTCAGCCCTCAACGAGAGGTGGGGGGGGGGCGGTTACCCCAGCATGCCAAAAATGCGCTGGGCAGCGTTAGCACAGGGATGCCTCCGCCCCGAGGCTCAGCGTGGTCCTGCGGGGCGCAGGGGCGGGGCAGGGGCGGCTGGAGCCTCGGGCCTGGAGCCTGGAGCCTCGGTTTTCGATCCTCGATCCTCGAGGGGAGGGGGGGGAGGAGGAGAAGGAGGAGGAGGAGGAGGAGGAGGCGGAGGAGGAGGAGGAGGCGGAGGAGGAGGAGGAGGAGGGGGAGGAGGCGGAGGAGGAGGAGGGGGAGGAGGAGGAGAGTGCTCAACCACACCGTTCTATATGGGGTGAGTCAAACCCCCTTACCGACGGCGTATCCACCTCCTTGGGTGACGAGGATTTCGACTCCGGCACCGACACAGATACTATATCATCAGACGGTGTTGAAGTTTTAGATTGGTCAGATATTATGAATATGGATAATGACAATCAGCGTGCTGAACATTTGTTCTGGTTATTACAACAGGCTAAACGGAGGTGGAGGAGGTTCGCACGAAAACCAGTGCGTCGTGTTAGGAAGAGGATACGGAGGAGTTTCAAGGGAAAAGGTAAAGGTAAACGAGGCCGTCGGAGGTTGAACGGGCGAGGCATCACGGCATTCCTCCAGAGGCTCTCAGATGAACAATATGATGAGATATTCTTCGGGGGGAAGGGCCGTGGCAAAGGCCGTAGAGAGACCTCAGGAAAAGGCAAGGGTAGGCGGGGAAACCCGCGAGGTAGAGACGGCCAGGTTCTTAAGTGTCATGAATGCGACAGTACCGACCATCTTGTGAGATATTGTCCAGCGAAGGGAAATGGAAAGGGCAGATCGACCGAAGTCCATTTTGGCTCAAGTGAACCATTCATAGAATATCAGAGCCTCCAAGATTTTGAGGCCATGGAACAGATATTTTACACTTGGGCCACTTGCATGGACAACGTCGACGAGCTCGAGGCGTATGGCCATGGATTGTACGCGTACTATCTCGAGTACGTCCGCAGGTTCGTTGTGGGCAACAACGAGCTCACTCCTGTGGAACACGGAACGCTGGGAAACCAGCCTTTATCTTTCTTCGACTGGATGTTCGGGAACCCAGGCAACATCATGGCTTACGAGAGCAGTGACGAGGACGTCACTGTAGAGGCCTCGCCTTCAGAGGTTGACCGCAACCTCCAACCTCCTCCTGGACTCCCGCTTGGAAACAGGCCTATCTATCCTCGAAATAATGATGACCTTATGGAGTCTCAAGCGTTCGTTCAAGCTTTCACTGCAGGCGCACCAGAGGTCCCATGTGTACCCCCTGGTTCGCTTGCTCCAGGCGAGCACGGACCACGCACACTATTCCAAACCCTCATGAGGATGCACGAGGTATTGACCATCGCATACCCCGAGAGTCAAGAAAGCATCGCAGAGGGCATCATGATGCTGCAGGACACTGATGCCTGTGACGACTCGGAGTTAGTGTTGGCAGCTTTGACCCTTATCGACAGCGTGCACCCCGAGGACGTGCAGAGGCATGTGTTGTACTCCCGAGGGAGATGGCGCGATGCCCTTGAAAGGGCCATCGCCATGCGCGGCCAGGCTCTTCCTCCGCCAGGATGGGGTCTCCAGGCGGCGGGACTATGGCCAAACAACACGGCCATGCGAAACATTGCTGGGCAGCCTGTGCTCGGCAACGAGCCTGAGCCGACAACCGTGCCGCCTACCCCGGGACAGCCGAGCGACGCACATACGCCGGCTACGCAGGGAAACCTGCCTGTCCCGGCTGCGCCAATGGCCATCATCATTGGTAGTTCTACATCAGAAGAAGAAGAGGGCGACGGTTGCGGGCTAGGCGAGGACGAAGCCACAATCCTCATGATAGAAGTCAACGGGGAGGTAGAGGTGGACTTTTATCCTGGCGAGCCTGAAGCACCATTACCATCGGCACAAGCGCCATTGGAGCCGAGCTCCAGCCAGCAGGGAAACCCGCCTCTATTGGCCGATCCACCTGGGATCGCACAGGAGCCTCCGCAGGCGCCTCCGCCGGCTACCACTCAGGCTGTTTCGGCAGCCTCTTCTGATGAGAATGCTGGAAGGTCTCGTTCCCATACGCGCGTCAGAGGAGAGCCACATCCACAGGCTCGGCTCCCTCGTGAGTGGAGGCAAGCTGGCCCGAAAGAACACGCTCTCAGGCGAGGAGGCGAGCTGCTTCCTTTTAATGGCCCAAGACGCCGAAAAGGGGAACACTCGGCCTTCGGCAAGGGCAACCCTGCCTATAGGGACGCTGAGGGTAATGCCATCCGCGGAGGCTATCAGCTTGCAACAAACATCCGCCGCCCTGAAATTGAAGCAGCGCGGACACAGCTGCGAGACATCATCGCGGCTCGCAAGCTGTATAGGCCTCAAGCAGTTTGCGGACCTTGTTCCCGGCCGTTCCAGAACCACAGGCCAGGGTGCCCCGTTGGCAACAATGAAGGTCTGAGCCCAAACAGGGGCAAAACCCTTCATAAAGAGGGCCACCCGCCACTAATCCCGATGACACAGGACGAGATCGCAGAAGTGAATCGTCGTCTCGGGATCTTGGGCCACTTGTATCCGAAGAAGGAAGAGGAGAAGCCTGCCCCGGTTCCAAGGGGGGGACTGGTGCCCATGACCCAGGAAGAGAAAGACGCGCTCTTTAGTCTTCCTGGTATGCGAGGAAACTCGCCCGGCGTTTCCAGCCAGTCCCAACAACCAGAATTGACATCTAAGGATGAACAGAAGGCCCAACGAGTTGCGGAGGACGAGGAGCGCATGCGGATAGCAGACGAACGCACACGCGAGGCAACTCGCAAAATGCTGGAGGACTCCAACAAGATTTACATGAAGGGGGCCAAGAAATTCCCGCTCCCACTACTTTCGAAGGCTCAGAGTGAAACCCCAGCACCGAAGTTGTCTTCGGAGGTGAGACCGAAAGCACTCTCTGAGGATCCTGGGCCAGATGTGCAGATGGAGGCGCCTCGCCCTGAAACTCCGAGACCGCCGATTGGCGCAACTCCTGCGCAAGTATCTGAGCCCAAGCAGCAACCTCAGGTCCCTGTAGAGGAACGGAGACGCCCGCCTAGTCGCAGCAGCTCTATTGCTAAGAGGGCGGCAGCTTTCGAGCGCACCGGGCATGCCCCTGCGCCAGCTTCGCCTGCGGCGGCCCGCTCCAAAAGGTCCGACGAAGGTGCTCTGTCTAGGGGTACCTGGGTGCCGACGATTAGGGGCAGCGCCAGTCGCGGATCACCGCGGGGAAACCCGCCAGGCGCTGCCGCTGCAGCTTCCCCCTCTTCAGGAGCCGCAGCCTCTTCAGCGACAGAGGCTCCTACGCGGGGAAACCCGCCCGTGGATCAGCTGCACCACCCAGGAGATGCGTCCTTCACCAGTGGGACTCCGAGTGTGATCAGGGATAGACTTGCTCTGCGGAAGCTCCCACCGATACGCTCGGTGGATGAGGAATTCATGAAGAAATGCAGGCAAGCAAACATAGTCCCTAGATCCAATCACACTCTCAAGCAGCTGAGTAAAGCTCTCAGCAGGATATGCAGACATGCGCCAGACAAACCACACAATCCTGTGTGGAACCTGGCAACATTCGATGATCATGATGGTTGGATTAACCTCGTGGAGCTCGTAAATGACTATCCGTGGAACACAGGAAAAACGAGACGCGACGGGTACAATCCCAGACATGACGAGGCCAAAGTCACCAGTGCGAACCTATATGGTCGCACGGTTGACCAACTGGCAGCCATCATGATGGAAGTGGCTCATGTCCGTGAACCAGACGGAGAAGAAAAACAACGCCTTCAGTTCAGGGTGTTAATGCGGGACTCCGGTGAGCCCGAGATCTTCGTCCGCGCCTCTCAGGGGCATTCATGGACATTGAAAGCTCCATGGTCGCTGTACAATTATATTGTACTGTGCGACCAACCTGCCGGGGGACCGGCCCCGTACCCCGAAGTCGCCATGCATGGCACTCGGTGGGGTGCCTTCGAAGGCATTATGTGGCACGGTTTGTCCTGTAGACCCGAGCACAACACGAAGAAACGGGGAACAGGCCGGTCGCGCATCCACTTCGCGCCGACGGTCCGCCGTCGTGCCGTAAGCAGTGGGCGGGACCCAGACTCCGACATCATCATCTTCGTAGATTGGCATAAGGCCATGCAAGATGGTATAAAGTTGTGTTGGTCTGATAACGGAGTCCTTTTGTCCGAGGGAAACAACGGTATCATCGAACCGTACTACATCTCCCATGTAGAGGACCTTGCCACGGGGAAGCACTGGCGCAATCCAGAGTTCATGGGGGATCGCCGGGTGCGAGTTCCCCCCGCCGTGCTCTCGAACCCTGGCCGGTGGGCTGACGTTGGTAGTGCCAGCGTCAAATACCAGTGGTCCCTCAACCAAGAGGGCGTCGACCCTCCCATGGTCTACCTCCACAGGGAAGCTGGGGGCCACTACAGTCCCGCCACGCTGGGAAACCAGCCTGAGGTCCACCAGATCTTCATGATCACCGAGAGCGAGGCCGGGAGCGCGGCTCCAAGCCGTGCCCCAAGCCAAGGGCCCAGCGCCGTATCTTGGCAGGCCATCAGCACCTCGGACCTGGACCAGATAGCGGCCGCTCTGAACCCTGAACAGGTGGAGCAATTGGCGGACAGGTTATACCAACAAAAACCCCTGGGCCGCGGGCCAGGGAGCAATGTCCGCCATGGCGACGCGAAATCGTCAGGCCATGCAGGGAAACCGGCCTATAAATGGACTCAGAGCTGAGATGCCTGAGCCGCAGGGAGACCCGCAGACGTTCGGCCGCATCTTTGGAGAGCCTTCTCGATTTGAGCAGATGCATGGGAGCCCCTCGCAGAGCATGCACACACCGAGGGGCATGACCCCAATGGCTACGCCACCTGCGCAGTCTCCGTTCGGGACTCCTGGCCTCCCTGTCACGAACGGCACCCTCATGGAGAGGATCGCAGCGGCCAGGGCCGAGCATGGCACAGCTCTCCTGAACATGATGCCGCCCGGCACTCCAACGAGTCAGCAGGGAAACCTGCCCGGCACCCCAAGCCATCATCGACCGCTTGCTGGACAAACCACAGTCGCTGGTGTGCCTGATGACTACCGTGCAAGAGTGGCGGCCGCTGTGCAGCAGGTGCAGAGCCATAATCTGCCTCACCCAAGTGGTCAGAGGTGGAGGCCGGCCTGGTCCTGGGAGCCTGAGGGCCCCAACCCGAGGGATACTGTTCGGCAACGAGCCTTCATCCCAGCCTTCAACGCTCACCCGAGTATGGCCCAGGGCCAGAGGCCACCGCCAGCGCACATGAATCCGCCATTGTACCCTGATGGGTCTAGAGTCCCGAACAAGTTTGTTGGTGAATTGGCGGATCAGTTCCACAGCCTCACTAACGTGCGCTGTAGTGATCAGTCTATGTATCCGCACATGGCCTTCATGCCTGCGCCGACGACGCCAGATGTGGCTGTCCAGCCCACTGCCAATTCGATATCGTCTGGCAGTAGAGGTGTGCCTGATTATATCAGGCAGACATACCACACTCAACAGGCATGCTTTAGGCGCAGACAGGCCGTGCAGAACGTACGAGATCATGCACGCGCAGCCGCGCTTGAGGTAGTGAGAAATAGAGGCTCACCTTTGCGAGGAAACTCGCCCGCTGCGACGCCTACCGCCTCCGTGCCAACTGCCGGAGTGCCGGAGGTTCATCAGGAGCTCCCCCAGTTGCCTTCATGCCCTCCGAGACGGTATTGGAGAGACAGCAGCGGGCATATCCCAGAGCAGCAGATATGGAAGTTTTCACTGGGATGGAAGATACCTGTGCGGTATGCCTCGAAGAATTTCAGCCCAGGGAGAGTGTTTACCGTTTGAGGTGTAATCACTTGTTCCATGAGGGGTGCTGGAATTCAAATGTGGTGGGCCATGTCGCAAATCAGCGCGAGGGAGACCCTCAGCAGCCACCATGTGCTATCTGCCGAGCACCTGGCATCATAGCGTCATCCTTCCCGTGGACCGGCCCCTTCATTCAGACTCCTGAGCAAGCAGCGAGGGAGCTGCGGGAGTTGAGGAGCATGGTGGAGGAGCTGACGGCCAGGATGCTAGATGGGCAGACAGCTCAGCCCCGACAGCAGGGAAACCTGCCAGAGGAGGTGAGGCCGCCGATGGAGACGGGATACGTCGATCAGCTTATCCCGATGACGGCACCTCAGCAGGGAAACCTGCCTAATACTCCTCAGATGTCTCCCCAGAGTGGGGGCGGGGCAGAGATGGCACTGGACCCTGGCCAGCTGCGTGAGCTGCGTGTTCGGCATTTCCAGAATCAAGTGGATAATGCGCACACAACCTTTATGCTGGATGCCGACAATCCTGAGACTGAGGGTGCGTCGTTTGACCTCTCAGATTCCTCAGTGGCAACAGCAGCAACAGCAGCCAGGGCCGTCGACATCGCAGCGACGAACGAGGAGTTCGAGGAGCGGCTGCAATACAGGGATCACCTCACGAATGAGGGGTTGCAGGACATTGCCCTTCACTCGTACCTGACGCTGACGAGACGCACGACCCGCGAGCAGTATAAGGGCATACGTGATGAGTATGCCAACTGGCGGGAGGAGCGTGGCGATCATGTCCAGCACGTGTCGTACTTCCAGTACATCGACCTGGCACGCATGGCCGAAAGCAGGCCGCATGCCAGTGTCATGCGGGGTAACCCGCCAGGGAGTGCAACTGAGCTGCGGGGAAGCCCGCCTAACAGCACAGCCGACACTTCAGAAACGGTGCACATCAAACAGCCGAGTAAGACGTTCTTGGAAGATGGCGGAAATTCCATCCTCATCGATGTAGGCTCGAAGATCAACATCATGGGTGAAAACACGAGCCGCAAGTTCGTCCAGGCTGCCGAGGCACACGGCCGCACTTGTACGTTCGAGCCCCGCTCTCGTTTGAACATCAACGGAGTGGGAGAAGGGTCGGCCCCAGCGGATACCGCAGGCACATTCAGCATTGCCTGCGAGTACCAGGGGTCGACCCAGCTCGATTCACATAAGACGAACATTGTGTCAGGCTGTGGCAAAGACCTGCCAGCCATCCTAGGCCTCGATAGTATGCAGGACAAACGCACGATCATCGTGCTTGAACGAGGCCAGGAGAAGCTGATATTCCCTGGGAAGGGGCAGGTCAAGATGGAGCTCCCCGAGGGCTCCAAGATCATGCCGACGACGAAGTTGCCGTCAGGGCATCTGTCGATCAGGTGTGATCGTTTTGGAGCTGCGGGGCAACCCGCCTCGAGCTCAAGCAGCACGCCATTCCAGACGGTGCTGACGGGCGAGCCGACCCCGGCGCAGGAGCGCGAGCAATTGCAGGGAAACCTGCCTCAGGGGTTGATGGGGACGCTCGCTAAGGCCACTATGCGAGGCGACAGCATCGACGATCTAAGTGTACCCATGGACGCTGTACGGTCCCACCGGAAGATAGTGATGGGGTACACTAACCGTGAGCTGCAGACGGTCAGCGACGCTAGGTCCAAAGGCGTGCTGAAACAGCTGATGGATAATCCATCCATGCTGACAGCATTTGCGGAGCAATCCGCCTCTGAGGCCACGGCGCGCTGCAGTGCTGAGCTCCAGCATCTGAGGGAAGCCCAGATGCTGGCAGACATTGCAGGCACATCTTCTTTATCTTGAAGATGGCAGGGCGACGTCGCCCCCTCGTCGTCTTGCCTGTTGGCCGAAAAGCCGGGGGGTAACAAGGACAGCGGGGTAACCTGCCTTAGTAAGAGGGCTTTTGTCATTGAAGATACGAGAGAGGCTTGCGCCGACCTCCGCACCCGAGGTTATATCTGTGATCGTATTTCCCACAATGAGCTTATGACGAGCGTGGGCACAGATTACCTGGGTGCGGTGATCAGTGGAGATTACACTCTCATATGGATTAGTACCCCGGGTGGCTGGTATGTACGAACTCCAGGAAAGAGAGTGGCCCCACATAGGTCACGTATCCAGAACCTGTTGATAAAAGCCAGGAAACTCCGTATGAAAATCATAATATTTGGTCCCCCAGGATGTGTTTGGAAGTTATCTCCAGTACGTGACACCCTGGAAGATCTTAAGTTGTCAGTAGTACGGATGCGTTTGTGTCATTTCGGTATTCGGTTCAATATGCAAGACAGTACACCGAGTGGTACTTATATGCAGGTAGCGACATCAATACCGATTAGCTCGAAGCTGTGGGCATGTACATGCAAACAGGCAATACCACAACATGTGTTAGATTGGTACGGCCATACGGTACGGCATGCTGAATGGCGAGCTCAGACACGTACTACACTCATCCGTCATCTGAACGACAACATCCTGGGGAGCACCACCACGCACGGACACGTGCGTGTATATCTGAACACCTATACACGTACGGACCATAACATCCATCATTACGTGACGACCAACTAGGGAGGACCGAAATGGTCTGATGTTCTCCGACGTGTAACGATTAACCTGGATACCAATGCGGTTATTCAGGATATCTCAGTTGCCGATCAACCAACAGGTTATGATTGGCATGCACCACTACCTGCAGGGGTTGCCAACATCAGCACTCGGTTGTATTGGCAACCCGAGGAACCGGTCTTGCTCGGAAACGAGCCTACTCAATCACCACAGAAACCTCGACGCGTCATCATAGATGACTGTTCTCTCCCCCTCCAGACTCTGGCGATTGACGCATGCACCCACTCAACCACGACAATGGGCACACAGACCGGCGAACAAAACGAGCAAGTTTTACCTACAGAATCGCGCATCAAGCAGAAGGAAAGGCTCAAAGCCGAAAAGGAAGCAGGCATCAAGCCTCGCCGCATTAAAAAGCACGTTGAAGACGGAAACGACGATTGCGGCGACGACTTGTCAGGACTCGGACAGGATCTTATGGCGACCTGGAGTACTGACGTCCCTATTGAGCTGATAAGCTCCGATGAGGGCGATGACCTGTTCCTTACCCTCCCCACATCTATGCCCGACACACACGCTAACATATACAGCATAGTCGCTACACTATGCTATGGTCATAACAACTGCGTGGATATGTTGGAGCTTTGTGGCGGTGAGGGTGGTATCTCAGAGCTTGCCTTCTCAAGGGGACTCTCCTCAGGAGGCAACCTAGACAAGACCACGTATGTCGACCTGGGAGACCCCTCGGTGCAGCGGGTTGTAGATCATTACTTTGCTATATGCTACGTACGAGTTGCCATGCTACAACCCAGTTGCCGCACCACAGGACCACCATCCTACTACAACTACAAAGTCAATCACAACACTTGGGAACAGCACCACAAAGAAGATTTACCACGCATAACTTACTGTGGTAAAATTGCTGTTACCCAAGATGACGCTCGGAGGTGGTTTATACGCGAACAACCTACAGGAAC
The DNA here is from genome assembly GCA_963575745.1 of Prorocentrum cordatum. NCBI lineage: Eukaryota > Dinophyceae > Prorocentrales > Prorocentraceae > Prorocentrum > Prorocentrum cordatum. Next base: position 120,934 of record CAUYUJ010015377.1, on the reverse strand, counting down.
ATGGGTGGATGATATTCCCCCATGGAAGAAACTTGCCAACCGACCACACATTACAACCGCACGCATTGATCAGTGTGCTACGGGGCTCAAAGATACGGCTGGTGACTATATAAAGAAGCCGACAAATATCACCAGCAATGACGAGACAATTCTTCAACCCTTTGAGCGACTCAAATGCAACGGTCAGCATGTGCACGCACAACCGTGCAACAAAGAGCTTTCACTGGCACAAAAATACACTCGACGACTGCAGTCTGCCTTTGTGGAAGCCGTCTATCTGGCGAAAGCCATTGATACTACGCGCGGAAACGCGCCTACAAGTACTGCACATGCTTACCCTGCCGACCTTCCCGATCAAGCTGAACCAGGCGAAGGTATGAGACGCATCGGTGATCGTATCATCCCAAAGGTGGCCACCTGCCCGGCATGCATCGACAACGTCCGAAAGGACAGTCCTAGCCATAACAGAGACCCTACGCAGTGTAAGTATCATGATTCCATCTCTGTATATTGGCCATGTCCCGCATGCCAGAGGGATCTTACGAGAAGCAAAGGTGTTAAGAACCACCTTGATACCGAACCTGGTAAATGTCGTTTTGCTGAACCATTTAAACTTCCAGACGACCGCGACCCCGAAGGCAAAACCGTGCCAGCTTGGTGGAAACCCTTACCTAAACCTGGTGAGGGCCAAGCTTCAGCTTCAGGTGGCCGCCAAGGCGCACGCGCCAGGCCACCACGACCACGATCCTTCGGTAACGTTGATCCGACATCTGGTGCCAGCAGTTACGACATGCTACGAGACGCCCCCGAGCGTGGAAACACGCCTTCTGCGTCCTCTAGCGAAGCGCCGCAGGTAGCGGCCCGTCGTGGCCGCCTACAAGGCGTACCACCACCACCAGATGCAGTTGACGAAGGAGACCGACTGCGGAGAGCCACAAGGAACCCTCTTGCCTCTACCGGCTCGGGGGCTCCACGACTACCCGACTGGACGATTCGATGTCCAACGCAGTCTGCAAAATCTCCGTAGTCACGAACCTCATGTCGTTAAAAAGGAACTCCGTAAACTGCACCTGCGGTGGCATCATGCGAAGGAACCCAAGATGAGGCTAATCCTAGACAAAGTGGGGCTGGATAACGTTCGACTGAACATGATCAAAGAAGTTTGCGATACCTGTCGGGAATGCAAAGCATGGGAATGTCCAGGAAACTCAACATTACCTTCGGTGAGCCTTCCTGGTAACTGGCTCGATGAAGGCGAAATGGATCTCATGTTTTACAAGAAACGGACCATATTTCACATTATGGATCGTTGTGTTCGCCTGGCAGCAGGCCAAGAAATTTCCGACAGAGAACGTGATGCTATCCTTGACGCCTACCACTACTGCTGGATTGCCTATCACCCTTCAAAGTCTTATACTCAGACGGAGAAGGCGCCCTGAACAATGATGCCGCTAAGGCCATAACTCAAGCCACTGCTGTGGCCAAGACAAATCGTGCTCTCAGGGCTAAAACGGCTCCTGATGGTGCTCGCCTTTACTCTGCAGGGGACTTGGTCGACTACCATCGACCCACTGCCACTGAGGACGATCATGGAGGCTGGAATGGCCCATTCCCGGTGATCCGTAACGTGCCTGAAAGAGGACATATTGTTGTCAAGGCAGGATCTCGTGAGGTAATTGTGATGTATCCTGATGCTCGTCATACACTATACATTCAATGTCTCCTCGCACGGGAACTTGGCATGGATAATATGGCCATGCAAACCGTCCTTACATATGTGGCACACCTCGGCGCAGGGAAACCTGCCAAAGTTTTCGGCTACATCCCAGACTACTTTTGAGAGGACAGCAAGTTTCACCCGCGCGTACATCTAGCACTACAGTATCTCGTGCGAAACTATTTCCGAGTAGAACATGTAGTAGCAGTTAGATTGGCCAAAAGTGTGTCAAGCCTACCTGCAGTAAAGTACGCCACCGGGTCTACGCTGATCCACTACGACAACGATACCAGACCAGCTTTCCACTACTACGAGTGTGTGGGCACCGGCCTGAACATTTCTCAGATCACTGGTAGCACTCATTCCAGACTTATTCAATGCTTGACTTCACGTGTCCCTTCCTTAGGATTTCACGACGACCTGGCCAAGTATCAGCACTCAAGCAACACGTCTGGAGAACACGATTCGCCTGGAAACAGGCCTCCTCCAGATACCCCGGGTGCTTCATCGCCGAGTGAAGGCCGTCTGTCGACAATCTATGAGGAAAACGAGGAACATAATATCGAAGCTATGATGCTGGAAGAGTGGTACGATTATCTCTACTGCGTCCCAACAACCATGCTGCCCGACCAATGTGTTTTGGTTTCAGCATCTGTGGACGAAGAAGACATCGTATCATCGGACACGCTCGGAGACGAGCCTGAACCACGAGAGCCCTGTCTAGTCTCTCTCTGCTCAACCACACCTGACGAGAGCTACTCTCTTGACAGTGATGAATATGGTCCCTACGTTGAGTTATGTTTTACATCAGAAATGTCAAAAGTAGTGTTGGATCAGACTCAACTTGCACAGCTCGACCCCGATATGGTCGCAACGATGAGAGTATATGTATCCTCTGCTGCTAAACGTGCTGTGGTAGTTAAAGAAGATGACCTACTCACCAAAGCCGACATAGCAGCACATCCAAAAGAGGTTAGTGAATCTTTGTACACTGAACTCAAAATCTGGATTGACAACCGATGCTTTGAGATGTTCGATTTATCCAAAGCTCCCAACATCATGACATCCAGGTATGTATATAAGTGGAAGTTTGTAAAGGTGGGTACCGAGAACGTTAAAACCATTCGTCTCAGACTTGTCCTTCGTGGATTTATGGATACTGAGGCTTTCGACGTGGAAACATTCTCGGGAACCGCCCGAAGGCAGTCCCAACGACTCCTGGCAAGTGAGGCGGCATGTCATCCAGAATGGATCTTAGCATCCATGGATATTGACAAGGCGTTCCTCAAGGGTCTGACCTATGAGGAACTTGCCCATGCCACCGGCGAGGAAACTCGCATGGTCTGCTTCGCCCTTCCACCGGGCAGTGCCCAGGTACTTCGTACACTACCCGGCTTCTCATCCTATGACGAATGCCGACGCTGCCTCAGGTGCCTCAAACCAGGAACGGGTACAAAGGACGCTCCAAGAGCGTTCTCTCTCAAACTTCGTACGACCACGCGAGCTATAGGCCTTGCACCGACCAGTTATGATCCTGAATTTGAATTCAGTCAAGATCTGCTAACGGCAAAACATGTCGATGATATTAACATGACAGGCCTAGAGAAACATATAGATGACTATGTACAGCGCGTCGAAAAGGTGTCTGGCAAATGCAAGTTCAACAAACACACATATACGAACTGCGCCGTTCGCTACACTAAGAATGATCAAGGGGATGCGATCATGGATCAGGACGAGCATATCAAACAACTACGTCCTATCACACACCCAGAACTTACAGGAGCGGCGGCCGATGCCAAAGCCACGAAACTCATTACCGACATGTTCGTCAGCTTGCGAGGAGCCCTCGCCTATGCCCTTCTTATTCAAATCTGGCTCATGGTATACGTGGTCTCTGTCTCTCGTGAAAATCCAAGAGCCCGCCAACCTGCAAGTCAGACGTCTGAATGCTGTGACGCGAAAGCTGATCAGCAGCCCGAAACGCATCACCTTCCCTCGGATGAAGCCGACGAACGAAGTGGACATCCACAGCGATTCGGGGCATCGGAAGCTCACCGGGGAGGGGGATGATGAGACCAAGGGCTACGGCATACGCGGGGCTAATGTACTACGGCGAGGAAACTCGCCTCAAGGCAAGTCCGTCGTTCACCTCTGTGACGGACTATGCAAATCACACCGACTGCAGGTGAGGTCCAGCTATGCTGCGGAGGCACTCGCAGCTGCGCGTAACCTCGATGAGCGTTGCCCTACGCTCATCACTCTCCACGAGCTCAAGGCAGGAGCTCTGACTCCACGACAACTACGAGATATGCGTGAAGTTGGAGGCCTAGCCATCAAAGTATCTCTTACCATAGACGCTGAGTCCGTTTATAAATCATTATCAAGCAAGGATCTTAAGATACCGACAGAGCGGACTCTGCTTGGACATATCAGTTGGATACGTGAGCTCATGGATATAGGTAGAGTACATGACGTGCAGTGGTGTGATACTAGGGATATGACCGCAGACGGGCATACAAAGGGAAGCATCGATCGGGAGCTGCTTCTGGAAGTGATGTCAGGCACTCAGTCATTCAAGTATGACGTGAAGCAGTTTGTTCCATTTCGGGGTCCCGAGGACAGAAGCAAACCCAAGTCTAATCAATTTTAGTATGTCCTTGTTGCCCCCGCGGTCCAATTTGCCAGCATGGGCGCCTACTACAGAGGCGCCCTTCTAGTTGCTCGGAAACGAGCCTTACATTTCACGCCTGGCAACGAGCCGGCTTTATATGACTCAGGCTCTCTGCCTTAATACCTATTTGCTCGGTGAGGTATGGCCCGTTTGGCTTACCTCTAGCTGAGCCGATAGCCCTTCATCGTTCGAAGGGGCTATCTTGTATTCGCGTGAAATGCCTTTCGAGGAAACTCGCCTTACAGTCTGGTGTTAGGCCAGACTGTACACACTGTTTTCTTTCTTGCAAACAGTTGTGCGCGTGGCCTTTGTAGAGCCTAACGGCTGCGCGGCTATGCTCTCCGTCTCCTCCCCTCCCGACTTTAAGGGTAGCTCTTTGGGAGATGTTACAGCATCGGGAGCATAGCCCACGCGCCGTTGCCTTTGGCTCAAGGCACGCGCGCCCTTTTTGCCCGGACACTTACCTTAGTGTTCGCTCTGTGCTGGAAAGACCGATTCATCGATCTTATCCTATCATACCCGTCCATTCCCCATACTGAACCACCCCAGCGGGGTAATGGATGCTATCTGCCATTCGATTCCCATGGGAGCGGATGCTATTCGAGTTACCAGGCTCACTTTCGACTCCGTGATCCACATGCGAACCACCCGCGACCCACCCCGCGACCCACCCACACTGCAGCGGGCTCGATGCAAAAACATGTAAGAATTGGGCGCCGGCGGCGGGCTTCTTCAGAGCCTCGCAGGCTGCCGGCGTCCCCGCCCCGCCGCCCCCCTCGCTCTTATGTGCAAGCGGTTCGTGCATCGGGTGACATTCGCCCCACCCCGCCACCGTGCTTTGTGGGTGAGAAGCCCACTGGATTCAGGAGGGGAAAAATACACAGACACAATGAATCGTCGACCCCCAGGAAAAGATGGGAAAGCATGGGAAGTGGGGGGGAATTCGAAAACACGGAAAATATGGGAAAATATGGGGAATCCTGGCATTTGTGTGTAATTGTTCGTGTGTGTCCTTGTGCTCCCTGATGGATGTTCGTTGGGGTCTCGTGGGCGGCCCCTCGTGGGCCTCTTGGAGGCAGTTCTGAGGCCTCTTGGGGGCCGTAGGCCTCTTGGGGCATTCAACTTGGAGGCCTCTTGGGGGCCTCTTGTGGGCCTCTTGGGCGCCTCTCGGGGGCCTCTTGGGGCGGAAGACTCGGATGTTCGGTTCGTGTTCCCTCGCTTGGGCCCCTTTTGGGGCGGTCTTGGGGCCCAGTTGGGCCGTCTGGGGCGCCTCTTGGGCCGTCTGGGGCGCTCTGAGGCCGTCTTGGGGCCCTCTTGGAGGCCTCTTGGGCCGTCTTGGGGTGGTCTTGGGGGCCTCCTGGGCCGTCTTGGAGCATCGGAGAGCCGAACAGGCCAGAGCTTCAAAAACCAATGGACAATCAATGATTTGTGCCTCGTGGGGCCCTCTTGGGAGGCCTCATGGAGGCCTTTGGGGGCGTGTTGGAGGCCTCTTGGGCCATCGTGAGGCCATCTTGGGCTTCTTGGAGCGATCGTTCCGCGACTCGTTTCTTGGACCGTCTAGTGAGCCTCTTGCGGCCCTCTGGGCCCATCTTGGTTGGGCCCGTAAAAGTCAAGCGACAAGTCGTGATGGGTCGGTCCCAAAGGGCACGCGGGAAACCCGGGTAGATTGCGGAATTTGGTGTCCGGGCACCGTAAAGACTCCTCAGGAGTGAGGGTTGAGGTTCCATGGATTGGGCAAAGGACCTGAGGACACGCCTACTCCGTGCCCAGCGGCACTGGCGGATCCTAGTTGCAGCGCCATGTCCAGCGCAATCGATTGATCCTTGCATCTCGAGCTCTGGGAGGCAGTCAAGCTTCTGCCTCTTGGCAACGTGGGTGATTCGATGCGTTGCTGCCATTGTGAATGCTGCCATCTGTGCTTTACAGCTAAGGGACCCACTCATTGAAGCTGTCGTGCTCACCCTTGCATCTTCACTGTGTCGAAGAAGCCTGCGCCGAGTCACACCCGCCCCCCTGCCTTCTGGAAGTGCCTGTGTTGTGCTATGTCGACTGCTGGTGCGGCCACGCTGCTGGGCTGCATGTTCCCTCCAGCGCTCTGGAAAACGGCCGGGGCGATCAATGTCGGCGGCGAACTCAAGTGGCAATGCAGATTGGGTGGGCCTTCTCAGAAGGCTCGGAAGACCTCGGGCTTTTCTGGGAAGTATACTGAGCGAAGAGCCGAGGTACCCACGACGACGACGACGACGACGACGCGGACGACGGACGACGGACGACGGACGACGGACGACGGACGGCGGACGACGGACGACGACGGCGACGACCACGACGACGACGACGACGACGACGACGACGACGACGACGACGACGACGACGACGACGGCTCCTCGGAAGGCCCGAGGGCTTCTGCGAAGCCAGCCGCCGCCCCCTGCGACGGCGTGCCCCTCTCACTTCAAGCCCGGGCTCGCCGCCGGCTGGCTCTTCCTGCTTCTTTCTCCTCCTCCTCCCTGCTCAAGCTTCCGCAGTTGGTTGCAACTTGGAAGTCGCTGGCGACCCCGCCCTCTGCAAGCATCGAGATGGGCTGCTGCATGGCGTCCTACCGGTCGCTGGCCGCCGAGCCGCAATTGCCCCCGCACATGCCGGAGCTGGAGGAGGTCCCTGTGCCAGCGGATGCGCAGGAACGGTGGGAGAGGAACGGCGGCCTGGAGCTCGACCCCGTGCTCGGCAGTGGAGCGGTCGTCCTGATGGACGCGGAGTGGATGGTGAGGCGAGCGCGCACTGGCGGCGTCCTCGAGCCGCGCCAGGCGTTGCCGCCGACGGCCTTCATTTCCCACAGCGCCGTCAAGGCCGACTTGGGTCATTTTGCAGATTCGCTGCACGTCGCGTGCATATCACATTGCTGGCTGCAGGCGAACCACCCGGATCCACGCGGGCACAACCTGCGCATCGTGGGCCAGGCCCTGCAGCTACACGGGCTTGAGTCAGAGGGCCGCCGGGGTGTATTCATGGACTTCTGCTGCATCCATCAAAACTGCAGGGACCGCGAGGGCGTTCCCCAGCAGCGCACCTATCAGCGGCTCGAAGGCTCAGATTCGTTCGAGGACGATGCCCTCGGCCGCTTCGAGCTGGAGCATGCGCTCTTCAAGGAGGCATTGGGGAGCCTGGGGAGCTTCTACTCCCACCCCGCCACTGTCGTCTTCATGCTGACGCGGTTTCCAGATGATTACGGCGATGCTGCAAAGTACACCCGGTCGGGCAACACGGAGCAGTACTTCAACCGTGGCTGGTGCTTCTGCGAGTCCTCCTGGGCAATGCTGACGAAGCCGTCTGGCAAGCTCTTGGACCTCGGCCGATCCACCGGAGCGGAGACCCTCTACATCGCGTTGGTGCACCACTGCGCCGCGGGGCGCCGGGCGCCCCTCCTGCCCGACGCCTTCGACGTGGAGCTGCAGAGCAAGGGCTTCACCAACGGCAAGGACGACCGGCCCCGGGTCGCCGAGCTCTACCGCTCCGCCTTCGCGCAGCGCTTCGAGGCCGCGGAGCACCTGCGCTACGACGGGCTGCAGTGGGGGGACGAGGAGGCGCAGCAGCTGGCCGCCGTGCTCGCCTCGGGCGCCGCGCCCCGGCTGCAGGAGCTCCACCTCGTCAGCAACCGCGTGGGCGGCGAGGGCGCCGCGCGGCTGGCGGAGGCCCTGCGCGCCCCGGGCGCGCTGCCCCAGCTGCAGTGGCTCTGCCTCGACATCAACCGCGTGGGCGACGAGGGCGCCGCGCGGCTGGCGGAGGCCCTGCGCGCCCCGGGGGCGCTGCCCCAGCTGCGGAGGCTCTACCTCGCCGATAACCGCGTGGGCGACGAGGGCGCCGCGCGGCTGGCGGAGGCCCTGCGCGCCCCGGGCGCGCTGCCCCAGCTGCAGGAGCTCCACCTCGCCGATAACCGCGTGGGCGACGAGGGCGCCGCGCGGCTGGCGGAGGCCCTGCGCGCCCCGGGCGCGCTGCCCCAGCTGCAGCTGCTCTTCCTCCACAACAACCCGCTCGGCGGGCTGGGCCGGGCGGCGCTGCGCGCCGCGTGGGCGGAGGCCAGGAACCGGGAGGTCGGCCTGGAGCTCGACTGAGGAGGGCCGGGCGCGGCGCGGCGCGCGGCCGTCCGAGGCGCGCGGCGCGAGAGGCCTCGCCGCCTCCCCCGCCCTCCCGGGGCCCTGCCCCGCTGCCCTCCTCCGCGTCTCCTCCTTGCGCTCCGTCCGCTTCCCTCCTGCTCCTCTTTCCTCCCCTCCTTCCTTGTCTTTGCTCCCCTCCCCGCGCCCTCTTGGGCCGTCTCGGAGCCGAGCTCTTGGGCCGTTTTGGGGCCCGTGGGCCGCGTGATTCTAAAGAATACGAGGGAGCAGGCCATGGGAGCCGCCCGGGGGCCGCTTCACTCGAACAAAAACGATGGAAAACGGTCAAGTAGACCGATTTGACCGTTGCCCCCTCCGCCGGACCCCCTCTCCAAAATGGCTTCGACCCCTACGAAATGTCTCTCGCTCCGCTCTGAAAATCAGTGAAAGAAAGAGCGCTGCAGGAACTTGACCGAAATTACTCATGAAAACCGACAAAGCGCAGCCAACCGCCGCAAAGAGACCAGAAGGGGAGTCGGGGCGGAGGAGCGGGGCGTGCGCAGTAAGGTCATCAGCTGCTGTCACTGCTGCTGGTACACGCCGATCCTATTTCAAGAATCGATATGCTTTTGCTGTGGCTCGTTATTCCTAGGATTGCTTTCGACGCCTCGCCTCGCAGTAGCCTTCATCACTATTGCAGGCTGACCACGTGGCCTCAAGGTAGGCTGAGCTTGGCTCCAGAAGTATTTTCCATGTGCTCATCTGTTTCCATCCGTGCGATGAGAGAAGTCGGTGTCGGTCGAGTATCTCTCTCGACGCGTACCGAGCACGTCCGTCTTTTTGCCACAGGGGAAAGGAGACAGAGCTCGAAGGGCCAGCTTTCCCCAAAAAGTGAGTGCCGTACCGAGGAGGACTTCGCTCGACGCTTGAACATTCACAGTGCAATAACTTACATTTTGGGGTCCACGCTGGTAAGCATGTGTCCTTCACTCTCCTCCTGCCTCTCCAAGTTGATGGCCTTGCACGTCAGCAGGCCGCTGACGGGAACATTAGTTCGCCAGCAAGGTCGAGGGATCTTCGGCGCCAGCAGTGAGTGCGTCAAGCGTGTAAACTTGGACGCATACCTGCGGTATTCGAGGTGCCGGCGTGTGGAAGACGCTCTCCGTTCGTCGTCGTCGTCGTCGTCGCCGTCGCCGTTCCCCCCCTTTCCCCGGGCCCTCCCCCTCAAGCGCGCCAGCCAACGCGAAATTCAGCAACGCCGTAGTTGAGTGGAAGGGGCGCATTGCGGAAAACGCGGGTTCGACAGAACCTGCAGTTTGGCGAAGGGCACCTTTGTGCAGCTGCGTGTAGCGCGCAGGGCGCGGCCCTCTCCTCGTATGCTGCACGGCGATGCGTGGTAGTTCGATGAGGAGGAGGAGGAGGAGGAGGAGGAGGAGGAGGAGGGCGACAGGCACGACGTAGGCCTGGGCGGTTTCAGCGTTTTTCAGCACGGCGTCGAGGAAGCAAGAAGAGGACGACGAACATCTGTCGAGGGGCCCAGGGGCTCCCGAGTCGAGCGCAGGGTTGGGGGCACCCTGGGCCATGGACACCCTCGGCAGCCCCCCGAGAGCATGGCTCGCTCTCCAGGGGTCCCGCTCGTCTGGAAGCGAACCGGCTCCTTCGGGGGCCCCCAAACGGGGTGGCGACCACACCGTGTGGTGAGTCGGTGGGGCTTCGGGGTCCCCCCGCAGTTTTGGGACTCGAGGCCCTCTCCGAGGACGTCTCGGGCGACGGGGGCCTCTGGGGTCCCAAGAGACCGTGCGGCGACAGACCGTGCGCTGAGGCTTTTGGGGGGGTATCGAGAGGTCACCGCACGGCCTGCCGCCGCCACCGTTTCGGGACTCCAAGCTCCTCCGCGCTGGAGGCCTCCTGTCGCCGTCCGAAGAGGGCTCCCCGGATCCCGCTCGCCGTGGCTGCCGCGGCGTCTCTTTTTCGGCCGCCGCCCCTCCCTTGAAGGCCCGGCGGGTCCCGCTCGCGCGCGCCGTCGTGCGATGTTTGCGCCTCGTTGTTTTAGTGCTTCTGGGTCCCTGGGTCCCGCTTGCTCTGGTTGGCGCGGCTCGCCCATCGCCTCCGCCGTAAGGTCCCGTGTCCCGCTTGCTCTGGCCGCTGCGATGTTCGCATCGCCGCCCCAGGGTTCCTGGGCCCGTGGGTTCCGCTTGCTTCGACTGTTGCTACAGAGCGCCCTGTTTCCGCTCGACCTGTCTGCCGCGTCAGTATGCCCGGTCCCCGCCCGTGGGGGTCCCCCCGTCCCGCTCTTTTTTTGGCTGCTGCGAGTGTCGCGTCGTGGCCCCTGGGTTCTCTGCTCGGGCTTGCCCTCGGCTGCCGCGCCTCTCTCCGGCCGCTGCCCACCAGAGGAGAAGGAGGAGGAGGAGGAGGAGTGTAAACCCAAGTGCAGGAGGAGGAGGAGGGAAGGAGGAGGGAGGAGGGAGGAGGAGGCCCTGGCTCCCGCCTGCCTTCGGTTGCTGCGACGTGCCTGTCGCTGCGCGCGAGGCCCTGGGCCCCACGGGGCCAGGCCGCCCGGCCCTCGCTGCCCCTCGCCCTTGCCGGCTGCTCCTCCTTTTCATCCTCCTCCTCCTCCTCCTCCTCCTCCTCCTCCTCCTCCTCCTGTTCCTGGGGCGGCTGCTCCGTGGGTGCCCCCTGCTGGGGGGCGGCTGCCGGCCGCGCCCTGGCTGCCGCGCGTGCCTCGTGCGCTCCGGGTTGCCTCCTCGTGCCTCTGCGCGTCCCGCTTGTCTGCTTCGGGCTGTCTTGGCGGATCTGGAGCGCTGGCCGGTGAGCTTGCCTGCCCCCAAGGAGGAGGAGGAGGAGGAGGAGGAGGATTTGACCTGGATCCTGGACCCCATGGGCCAGGTCCTCTTCCTCATTCTCTAGGCCTCCTAGATGGGGTCGGAGTAGATGGGGTCGGAGGATCGGGCCGTATCGGTGCCGCATCGCCGATGCGGCTGGATGTGGAGCCCGATGTGCGCCACGTCGACGTCGCCGACGTCGACGATGCACCGCCGGTGCACGATCCTCCGACCACATCTACTCCAACCCCACATAGGAGGCCTCTATGGTGCTGGCCTGCTTGCCCACCCTTCCCGCCGTCTTTCGGCTCGGCTGCGCCTCTGTACCTCCCGGGTCTTTCGTTCGTTCGTTCTGTTGTCGATCAGTCGGCATGTCACCGACCCGTCCCTGGGGTCTGTGCAAGGTCTGCAGGCTTAGGCTTGACAGCTCCCATCGCCCAAATCGGATGTGAGTGCCAGCCTGCGCAGAGCATCGTGCTGCCGAGCGTGTGTACGAGCGAGAGCGAGATGAGCAGACGGACGAGAAGGCAGGCTGACCGGGTGGTAGCAGTCCACAGTCATTTCAAGCTCCTCGCCTTGTATCTTGCCTGGCCTCTTCTGCCGCGCTTGCCGTTGGCGTGGCGGCATCAAGTTGGTTGCCGCATCTGTTTGTAGGCATATTCGCATGCAGGTGGTGAGTTCGTTGCCCAGCTGGAAGTTTGTCAGGCGGACGGATGGTGCGGTATTCACCTTCGCATATGACGTCTGGCGCCCCGCAAGTCCTCTGATGATAGTTTGGCCCGGCTCCCAGCTGCTGGCAATCACCTGAGGCGTTGTCATGCCTCTTCTCCCTCCTCCCATCGTGCTTTCTCCTCCCTCCTCCCCCTCCTCCTCTCTAATCCCCCCATGGTGCACCTTCTCCTCGATCCTCGCCCCTCCCCTCTCCTCCTTCCTACTCTCCGTCCTCTCCGTCCTCCCCGGCCCCTCTCCTCCCACAGTGCCTCGTGCTCCCTCCTACGACGATGACAGGAAAGACAACGAGAGGCAACTGGATTGTGAAACGCAACAGAAACATGATGTTCGCGCTCGCGGGCCAGGCGAGGTAACCTCTTTTCTCTCCTCTCCACATCCTCCCAGTAGCTTGGCAGCGTGCAGCTAAACATCTGTTCAACTTCTGTGTTTAAACCAGCTGGAGGCGCAAAGTCCGGCCTCACTGAGAGGATCAGCTGGGATAAACATTGAGCAGTTGTTTGCATGGCTAATTTAACCTGTGTATTCAGTCGGATCCGCAAAGGACGGCCTCACTGAGAGGATCGACTGTTTAAACGCAGATTTTAAACAGTTGAATTCGTTTCGCTTTTAACCCTTCGCTGTACGCTGCGCACTGGCGCAAGCGGTCTGGGTACATGCCCTAACGTCCTGCTCTTCCTCTTTCTCCTCTCGTTCCTCTTCGTCTCACTCCTCGACGACGACGACAACAGACGACGACGACGACGACGACGAAGTCTAGCGGCCTGGCGGTTTGATGGCGTCGCCGCGCCGGTCGGCCGAGCTGCACGCAGCGGCTCCGAGGGGCCCCGGGGGGCACAGAAGCTGCCTCCGGCCGCCCTCTCCCTCCTCGTCCTCCTCATCCTCCTCTTAACCTCTTTTCTCTCCTCTCTACATCCTCCCAGCAGCTTGGCAGCGTGTAGCTAAACATCTGTTCAACTTTTGTGTTTAAACCAGCTGGAGGCGCAAAGTCCGGCCTCACTGAGAGGATCAGCTGGGATAAACATTGAGCAGTTGTTTGCATGGCTAATTTAACCTGTGTGTTCAGTCGGATCCGCAAAGGACGGCCTCACTGAGAGGATCGACTGTTTAAACGCAGATTTTAAACAGTTGAATTCGTTTCGCTTTTAACCCTTCGCTGTACGCTGCGCACTGGCGAAAGCGGTCTGGGTACATGCCCTAGCGTCCTGCTCTTCCTCTTTCTCCTCTCGTTCCTCTTCGTCTCACTCCTCGACGACTCGTCGTCCTCCTCCTCTTCTCCTCTTCCTCCCGCCGTGGAAGGCAGCAGGTAAACGAACAGACCTTTGAGTGACAGAAGGGGCTCTCTAATCTTGGCCGTGGAGCGTTGCGTTCGCAGAGCTGTCAGGCGCCCGGCTCCGCCCAACTTCCGTGCCGAGGCTGCCTGGAATCTCAGGTGCCGGGCCTTTAGGGCAGGGCACCACGCAGCTGGTTCGAGGGCTTCGGATCGGACCGGGCTAGGACCAGGATAGATCGTTCCAGAGCGTTCTGGAGCGTTCTCAGAGCGTTCCAGGACGCTCTGAGAAGGCGGCGGCGCCCGAGACATCCTGCAGAACCGCCGGATCTCCGGGATTCTCGATGTGTCCCCACCCGATTTGATTCTCGTCCTGGCGGCGTTTTGCAGGGGCAGCTCTGGCTCTGGAGGGGGGCCCCTCCACTGCTCTGGTCCTCGTCCTGGCTGCTAGGCAGGTAAGGCTAGCGCCGTCCGCCCTGGAACTCTGCCAGGACTGTGGGTTACGGCTATGCTACGCATACCCATCTAGCCTGCGGTCCGTTGTTTCGGCTGGCCCGACTCAACAAATCAGGCTGGAGTTCTGGTGGCAAGCAGCATTAGGTAGGCAAGACTAGCGCCGTCCGCACTGGAACTCTGCTAGGACTGTGGGCTACGGCTATGCTGCGCATACCCATCTAGCCTGCGGTCCGTTGTTCCGGCTTGCCCGACTCAACACATACGCCTTGAGTTTTGGTAGCACGCCGCACTAGGTAGGCAAGAAATTGGGAACTCTGTTAGGGCCCCGGGCTAAGGCCCTTGAGTTTGCGTGACTCTAAAAGTTTTAGAGTCATTCTCCAGTCGCCATCAACAACCAAGGCTGGAGTTCTGGCAGAAACCCGCACTAGGCAGGTAAGGCTAGTGACGTCCGCACTGGAAACTCTGCCAGGACTGTGGGCTACGGCTATGTTACGCATACCCGTCTAGCCTGCGGTCCGTTGTTTCGGCTGGCCCGACTCAACAAATCAGGCTGGAATTCTGGTGGCAAGCAGTACTCGGTAGGCAAGATTAGTGCCGTCCGTACTGGAACTCTGCTAGGACGGTGGGCTACGGCTATGCTGCGCATACCCATCTAGCCTGCGGTCCGTTGTTTCGGCTTGCCCGACTCAACACATAAGCCTTGAGTTCTGGTAGCACGCCGCACCAGGTAGGCAATATTTTGCCAACACTAGGGGGGTCCATGTAGGCTGGGTCCAGATTGCTAAGGCGTCGCCACCAACGAAGCGCTCCCGTCCCCACATCCCTTTTTTAACCCAAGCCAGTCCTAACCCTACCGCCCAGCTCTCCAGAGGCCGGACGCCATCCTGCCTCCTCGTTCTCCCCCGCCTCGTCTGCCCCCCCTTCCCCCTTCCGTTCCCGCCGGCTCCCAGTGCCCCCCCCCCATTGCGCTCTCCTCTCTACCTCCTCCTCCCCCGTCCCAGGGTTGGTAGCCCAAGCTTGCTTTCGATGTGGGGCTGCTAGCCAGGGCGGGACCTCGCTAGCACCCCCCATAAACAGGCTGCGAGTTGGGATCTCCCCAAGCAATGGGTGTCCCCCGTTGGCAGTCCCAAATGCGGCCAACGGCCCCGAGGGACTGCTCAATGGCGGCCCGCTCGCAGACCTGGCAGTTTGGTCAGTGATCCTCCTCCTCCTCCTCCTCCTCCTCCTCCTCCTCCTCCTCCTCCTCGTCTTCCTCCTCCTCCATCTCCTCCTCCTCCTCCTCCTCCTCCTCCTCCTCCTCCTCCTCCTGCTCCTCCTCCTCCTCTTTCCTTCTCCTCCTCTTTCCCCTCACCCTCCTCCCCCTCCCCCTACTCCCCCTACTCCTCCTCCCCTCGTCCTCCTCCTTCTCCTCCTCCTCTTCCTCCTCCTCCTCGTCGGGGGGACAATTGCACGGCGCACTTGTTCCAGCATTTCCCCCCAGAGCCCTGGGGGCAGGGCGTTGCTGGGCTGCGCGCTCCCCCCGGCGCTCTCCGGGCAACGGCCAGGAGGAACGAGGACAGGGCCCATCTCGATCCGAACGACGACGACGACGACGACGACGACGACGACGACGACGACGACGACGACGACGACGACGACGACGACTACCGCGACGACGACGACGACGGACTACGACCCGACGATCCGACGATCCCCACGATCGGCCAATTCAATCCGACCCGATGTCGATTTCCCAGCGATCCGATGCGGCCCGATGCTTGCGTGACGCTGTTGTGTATCCTGCCACAGCCGATCCGATTCGATTTCGATCCCGTGCTGACCCGGCCCGATCTGGCTTGCGTTCCGATCCGATCCGATGTCCCGTTTCGATGCTGGCTGATCCTGCCAGGGGGGGAAACGCGGCCCCTCGATCCTAGATCGGCCTCGATCCTCGGCCCTCCTCGACCCCTCGATCCTCGATCCTGGGCCCCCCGACCCCTCGGCCCTCCTCGCCCCCCCCTCGATCCGCCGTCCTCGATCCGCGGCCTCGCCCGGCGATCCTCGGCCCTCCTGGACCCCCCGACCGCTCCGCGCTCCCCGAGGGGGGGCGAGGAACACCCTCGCCCACTCCTCGGCCCTCGGCCCTCGATCGACCAGGAGCGAGGGACAAGGGGGAAGGCATGGGGAAACGCTGCCCCTCCT
>CAUYUJ010015377.1:52500-102500 GCA_963575745.1 Prorocentrum cordatum | reverse complement strand
TGCTGATGTCGATGATGACGACGACGGTGACGATGGTGATGATGCTGATTGTGAGTATGATGATCGTGATGACGACGATGGTGATGATGATGCGGATGCTGATGCTGATGATGATGATGACGATTATAACATTGCTGGTGATGACGGGGCTAATGATAATGATGACGACGACGAGGACGATGACGATGACGATGACGATGACGACTATGGCGATGATGATTATGAAAATGTGGGAAGGCTTGTTTGGAAGATGTTTGGAAGCTGCTTGAATGGTTTTGGGAGGTTTTGACAGGTTTTGGAAGGTCGTTTGGACGGTATGTGGAAGGTTTGTGTTCGAATGTGTTCTGAATGTATTGGGCGGTGTGGCTAATGTTGGAAGGTTGTTGGAAGGTTTTTGGGAAAACCGTCCAAAACCTTCCTCGCCCCTCCCCCCCGAGCTTGGGAACACCTCCAAGAAACCGTCCAAAAACTCCCCTGCGGAAGAATCCAAAAGGGGTTCCGTGAGCTGCCACACTGGTCTCTTCTAGCGCCATTGCGAAGTGCGTACGACCTCCACGACGTCCAAAGATATTGGCTGCGCACGCTATTGTATTGTGCTCCTCCCCCTCTCAAACTAGCCCGTGGCGCGTTCCGAAAGCCACCGTTGAGATGGGCGCCGCTCGGCTTGTACATAAAGTTTCTCGAAGAGAAGTTAATTCCGGGACCGCACATGACCGAACAAAAAGAACGCACCAGCTCAGCCAGTGGCCCGTGCCGCGCCCAGTTTCGGGAGGAATTGTAAGATCTTGTTTTGGGCCCCGTGTCATGAGGTTTCGCCGCTTCTTTCTCTATCTCCAGCGAGACAGACTGGAGATTTCTTGTTCGTCGCGAGGAGGAGGCGGGAGAAATCAGATCGCGTATGCAATGCAACGGGCATCCAGGTCTTGGGGCCCGGGGCAGCACATTCTTTAACCCAAATAACACACGTTCCCTTTGGGGGCCCACGCTCGGTTTTGGACGTTTGGGGAGGCTATGTTTGCCCCAGGGTGATTTCAGAGGTTAGTAATATCGGGCGACGAAATCTATACATATCCACTGCTCCCTGACCATGCCCATCTTGAACCCAGGAGCTGTATATGCGCCCTCCTGGCCAAGCCAGGAGGGCGTGGCGTATACACCGCTGCCGGGTTGAGGATGGGCCTGGCCAGGGAGCAGTGGATATGTATAGATTTCGTCGCCCTGTAATAAGAGGCTTCAAGAAGGCGCTCATAGCCCGCCAAAGCGGCCCACCATGTCCGCAGGGCGGCCAAATAAACCGCCAGTACGCCCCAAGAGGGCACCCAAGAAGACCGTCGAAATGGTTTCTCACGGCGCAAGCCATGGATACTCCTACATTGAATTATCGCGGTCTAGTCTTCTCTGTCTGGCTTCTGTCAGACCACTAGCCCAAGACGGGCCCCCAGACCGGCTCAAAACGGCCGAAGAAGGCCCCAATGACGGCCCAAGGGAAGCCCAAGGCGGCCCAAGATGCGCCCCCAAGACGGCCTGAGGGGTCCAAGATTGGGCAGTCGAAGTCGAAGGGGGCCCAGGCGCCCTCCCCCTCAAAAAAGCCGACAAGATCCTCAAGATGCCCTCCACATGCTTCCAAGAGGCCCACCAAATGCTTTCAAGATGCCCCCCACATGCGCCCAAGATGTCCCCTCAAGATGCCCCAACAGGCCCCCAAGAGATCCCCAGATGCTTCAAGAGGATCGCACGGCGCCCCACAAAGCTCCACAGAGGCCCCAACAAGCCCTGCAACAGGCTCCCAGAGTCCTCCAGAAAGCTTCCGTTGCCGTTTTGGTCCAAGTCATCTTGACTTGGGCCGCGGTGGCGCAGACGGACACGCTACTTTTTGCTCACCAGCATTCGCTCATCTAGCACTGGGTGGGCTTAGGGTTTAGGATTTAGGGTTTAGGGCCGTGGCAGGGGCCCAGCGCCCGACCGCGGCATGCGCGACGCGGAGATGGAGATCGACGTGTCGGAGCGTGTCGTGGCTCCTCCTCCTCCTCCTCCTCCTCCTCCTCCTCCTCCTCCTCCTCCTCCTCCTCTCTCACCCCTTTTGTGGGCTCTTCCGTCCTGGCTCAAACCAGACAACAGCTGGAGCAGGATTCGAAGATTGATGTCGGGGCTCAAGAGACGGGGGTCAATGCAAACAGAGGTCAGCCAGAGCGCCGGATCTTGCAGCATCCTGCAGAGCCAGGGGTGCACTGACCGGGCTTGGGTGCAGGATCTTGCAGGATCTTGCAAGGCCTGACTGACCCGTGACCTGGACGTGGATTGACCCTGGTCAGTAGATCCCCGAGATGAGCAGCAGGAGGTTGATGAGCAGCAGCCAGACAAGGCGGTCGAGATGTTGGAGGCCATGGTTTTCTGCTTCGTCCCAGTGGAAGCAGTCATGAACAAGCCGCGCAACAGATCCATCCCCCGCCACCAAGTGTTGAGGGGCGCTGGTCTGTTGGTGAAGCGAACAATGTGCTGGAAGATGTGCTAGCTGGGTGGTTTGTTGATGACACATCGGCAGTGTCCCATCGCTGGCCAGAGCCAGATCACTTCGATCCGGAGGGCAGCAAACTGTGAGAGCTGCAGGACATATTAGCCTAGATCCCGTCGATCAGGCTTTTATGCATCGATTGGGTATGTGCACCTCGATGCCACGGCGGTCGCCGGACCAAGGATGAGGATGTGGAGTTCGGGTTCTTGGAGACCATCCTGTCATTCATCTTTCTCGGGTGCACGGTTAGTGCCGTATGAGCGGGTCTGCAAGCAACGATCTTGGCCAAACGTGGAGTGTTGGATCGCCACCAAGATGCCAACGGATGACGGGCTAGTGCCAGCTACCGAGGGTAGGCTCCAAGCGAAAGCCCCCACGGCGTAGACCCGGCAAAGGGTTCGAAGCAGGCGAGCACGGCCTGCGTGCTCGAAGGTTGGCACCATGCCGATGCGTCGAAGGCCATCCACGCCCTGTCTCAAAAGGGCACCCTGGTCGCAGGCGCCGAGGACAAGGATATCAACTTGAAGGTGGTGGGCTCTCTGATTGATATCAACTTGATATCCAGAGCCGCCACTGATTGCCCATCTAGCAGTGGATCTCTTTCGCGCATGTGCGATAGCTATCCTAATCGTCCTCCTTCCTCCGTGCCTCCTTCTTCACCTTTCCGTGTCTCGTTCGTCTTGCCCGGCCTGCGCCCTCCTGCGGGGGGGCCACGCGTGCAGACCGGTGGTGTCCTGTCTCGCCCGGCGAGGGGACTCCCACCCAACGAGTGGGCAGCGCTTCCCTCCGGGGCATTGGTGCTGACTGACGCGGGTCCCCGTTCATCGGGGCGCGACAAGATTCGCAGGGTCAAATCTTTTGACCTCGAGAGGTTCCGTGTCTGGTTCCTCTCATGGCCCGGCCAATCGGTGTTCTTCAAGCGGCGGCTGCGCCTGCTGATCAGGGCAGGCGGCAGGAGGAGGAGGGGCAGACAAGAGGGAGGACGGAGGCGGATTCGCGATCGTGCTTCCCTCTCGACTTGGAGGCCATCTGCATTCAGAGTTTGCGCGCAGTGCGAGCGTGCTCCTCGTTGCCTGCGGCCTCGCACGCGTTGGCACGGGCCTGGCTGCAACCTTGCCTCGTTCGGCGCAGGCACGCGGCTGCCCACTTGGCAGCATGCCGCTGGGATCGGGCGAAGAGAACTATGCACATGCACCGATCCTGACAACGTCCATCCTGAGCCCAGGATCGGTGCATATGCCTTCCTGGCCAAGGCAAGAGGGCATATGCACCGATCCTGGGCTCGGGATGGGCCTGGCAAGAATCGGTGTACGTGCATAGTTCTCTTTCCTCTATGGGAGGTCCCGCGCGGATGCCCACTCGGCAGCACTCCTCCTCCTCCTCCTCCTCCTCCTTCACCTCCTCGAGGATCTTCCTCCTCCTCCTCCTCCTCCTCTTCCTCCGCTGGGAGGTCCCGCGAGCCGCCGCCTGGACGGGACGCCGCCGCCGTGCGACTGTGTGTTGAAAGTCTCCGCCGACGGCCGCGACGAGCACTTCGCGCCTCCCTGCACGAATTTTTGCAGCATGCCGGCGGGTGACGCACGCTGCTCCGAGCCTGTTCGACCGCGCAACAATACGAGGAGGAGGAGAAGGATGAGGAGGAGGAGGAGGAGGAGGAGAAAGATGAAGAGGAGGAGGAGGAGGAGGAAGAGGAGGAGGAGGAGGAGGAGAAGGATGAGGATGAGAAAGATGAAGAGGAGGAGGAGGAGGAAGAGGAGGAGGAGGAGGAGGAGGAGGAGGATCAGCATGGGCGACAAGGACAAGTCTGGAGCGGCGACTCGGAATTCGTTCAGCTTCCTGCTTGAGAAGCCTGCCATGCGCACGTGGCTGCTGACATGCTCGTCACTCCTGTCGCGGGTGATGAGATTGAGGTCAGCATCGATAAATTCATCGCTAGCATCGGGCGCTGTAAGGGCACTGCCAGAGATATTGAGGTATTGAGGCAGTCGATCACATTTCTCAGCAACATCAGAAACGCGTCATGCAGAATATGCGTATGCGAATCCATGGCATCAAGCGCAGCTCCACCGAAGAATCACGGGCGCGAGTGTGTAATGATTTGCATGTTTTGTAGACCCACCGTGCTCTTAGCCCCTCAATGTTGGATGATGATCCAGCTGAGATTCGGAGTTACCGATTCGCCGAAGTTGTACCTTCTTACATCTTACCATTCGTGCGGGTAAATCGACTCGCCTTCTCCACCGCCGGTTGCACTGAACGCGTGTAGATTGTTGCAACTGTTTTGAATTGCGGTCCCATGCTCCCAAAACAGTGCTTGCATTTAGGAGCTCTGACTTGTGCCTCTGCTGTGTGTCGCAACAAGTCAAGACGGTCCGACAGGCCTCCAAGAGGACCCCAATTGGGTCCAAGAGAGCACCAAGACCACCAAGAGGTGCCCAAGACGGCTTTTCGCGCTAGTGGATGCCTTTGCGCCACCTGTGCGATTAAGCGGAGGACCAGGTGTTCTGACTTGCTGCTGGCCTCCACGGTCGACCCGTTGAGCGACCTCATCCATCAACGACGCAGACCAAAGCCGAATGCGCCTAGGCGATGCGCAAGACGCAGCGTAAGCCAGGGGCCTTGTGCGAGCCCAGTGTCATGGTTAGATAGCTGACCGAGGCGACCGAGAAGATAGGCTGGCGCCAGCTCGACCAGGGAGGTGGGGAGGCTGCCCTTGCCGCTGCCGCTGCTGCCGTGGGGCTCGGTGCGGGTGATGAATGTGTCCGGGAGATGCGGCGGCCATCGCCTCCACCACCATGCTGGAAGATTCTGGCTTTGCGGGCTTTGTGGTGCCCGAGTGGCCATCGGGTCGCCCCCCAAAGTCGGAGTCTTCGGGGCCCCAGGCCTAGAAAACCGCCTAATTCGGCCAGACATCGCACTCGTAACTGGCTGGTCGAGTGAAGGCCCCCTGCCACGGGCGCGAAGGAATCCTCCTGGGAAGGGGGCGATGTACAGGGCGGGCGCGGCACTGTACCTTCGGGAGGTGCCCCCGCCGCGTCCCCAGCACTTGCCCCTGAAAGCTTGCCTATCAGCGTGCGGGATGGCGGCAGGAGGGAGCTTCAGCTGGTCGTGGGTTCGCTCCGCGAAGACGAGGGCCTTTGCCCACTTGTTGCTGGCGCTGCTGGCGCGGGGTCCGACGACTCCGATTACTTGGTTGTGCGGGCCTGTCCATTCTGGGACTGGACCCTCCACTGGCCATCGGGGGATGATGATGATGATGATGATGATGATGATGATGATGATGATGATGATGATGATGATGATGATGATGATGATGATGATGATGATGATGATGATGATGGAGGAGGAGGAGGAAGAGGAGGAGGAGGAGGAGGAGGAGGAGGAGGAGGAGGAGGACCAGGAGGAAGGAGGAGGAGGAGGAGGAGGGTGCTGAGGGAAGGCGGGGGGGAGGGAGGAGGACCAGGAGGAGGAGGAGGAGGAGGAGGAGGAGGAGGAGGAGGAGGAGGAAGAGGAGGGGGGGGAGGAGGAGGAGGAGGAAGAGGAAAAGGAAGAGGAGGGCTGCTGGCTCGTCGGGTGGCGTTGGTTTCTGTCTGGCCCCCTGGGCGCCGCGCGTGAGAGGAACCATGCGCCCCCCATGTGCAGGCGAGGCCCTCTCGCCTCCTCCTCTCTCTGCAATCTAGTCAGGGCTCTGGTCTCGGACGCTTCCTTGCCCTATCGCTCCCTCGCTCGCCCCTCCTCCTCCCCCTCCCGGGGCGCGCGCGGCTCCCCCTCTCTCCCATAGAAGACGTGTCTATTTTGGGTTAGACGCGATTTACACACTCAGCGCTCCCGTCGAGGCGCCGTGCTCGAGTGTCTAAATCATGTTGTGTTAGACGCGCGTTAGAAACTCTTGGCTCCCGTCCGAGCGTCCTCCTCCTCCCCCTCCCGGGGCCCGCGCGGTTCCTCCTCCTTCCCCCCCCCCCTTTTGGGCCCGAGACAGCCCGGGCCCCCGCCAGCCGCGAGGGGCGCCCCGGCCCGCCCTGCTGCAGCCTGCGCCCAGCCAGACCGCCTGGGCGGGCGCTTCCAGTCGGGCCGAGCGAAAGGGGGGGATAGGGAAGGGGGGGGTACGAAATCTGCTGCATGCAGCTAGTTTCGGCCCCGCCGCCGGGCCCTTGCACTCCTCGATACACTCGATACAGAACATGGGCGCCTCCCTGGAAAATCAGCTACCCTGAGATCCGACGTAGCGAAAGAATTGCAACATCGTGAAAATCCGCGCCCGGAGCCTGGGACCCCATCTTCCTGCGTCATTTTTCGGGCCGGAACGATCTGTGAGGGCCCCGGGGCCCGAAAGGAGAGGCGAAAACGCCCGACTCGACAGAATCGAGTCGCCAGGATCTCAGGGTACACGTGGGCTGATTCTCAGCCCCCCCCCCTTTTGGCTATCCCCCCCTTGCGCCCGGCCCGAGGGGGGCATGGCGCCGCGGAGCGAGACGCCGTCGGCGGGCGGCCGGGCTGAGCAGATGCGGGAGCGGCGGGGCGCTCGGCGGCCCGTGCTGGGGGGTTCAGAGGTGGGGTCCCAGGGGGAAGAGGAGGAGGAGGAGGAGGAGGAGGAGGAGGAGGAGGAGGGGGAGGAGGAGGGGGAGGAGGAGGGGGAGGAGGAGGAGGGACGGAGGACGGGGGAGGAGGAGGAGGGACGGAGGACGGGGGAGGAGGAGGAGGAGGAGGAGGAGGAGGAGGAGGAGGAGGAGGAGGGACGGTGGAGGAGGAGGAGGAGAGGAGAGGGGGGGAGGGAATCAAAGGGAGGAGGATGAAGGAGGAGGAGGAGGACGGTCATATTGTCAACGGTGAGGGGATCTCAGGCGAAACGTTTGGCCCGCCCCAGCGACATGTCAGATGCTGGGGCAGGAAGGAGTTGTTTGTATGAAGAGGGATGGAGAATGGTGTAGGTGGTGGTGGTCACTGCATATGGGGAAACAAGTCCCGAGCAGAGCAACACGCATCACGACCACGACGACGACGCCAACGACGATGACGAGGGCCACGGCTACGAGGTTCCCGGATAGCTCTCTGAGAGCTAAGACGGCTTCAGATTAGAAGCCGGTACCGCAGAGTAGCCCTGGAGTCGTTCCGGCTTCTGGCAGTACACCTCGGCGGGGCTTGCCTGAACTCGCAGCGGGTCCCGAGAGGTTTGTTTGTTTCTGCTTCCCAATGCGTGTGCGCGGAAGCTCTCCAGAAGCTCCTTCGGATGCTCCTTCCTAGGTGCTTCCAGTGCTCTTTCTAGAGGCTTTTGGAAGGCCTTCTGGCGATCCGCTATCTGGGCTTTGCACTCCACAATGTGAACTGACGATCCGTATCGAAGCACGGATTCTGGAAAGGGCCCAGCCCGCGAGAGAATGGGGGAGGACGCTTTTCTTCTTCGCATTCCTCCTCACTCCTGCTTCTCCTCTTCCTCCCTTCTCACTTCTCCCCACTCTTTCCCTCCTCTCTTTTTCTCGTTATTCGCCCTCCTCGATTCTCTTCCTTTCTCCTCCTCCCCTCCTTTTTCCTCCGACTCCTCCTGACATCTGCCCCTCTGCCTCCTCTACCTCCTCCTGGGCTGGACTGGATGTCGTTGTCGATTCCACACCGTGCGGCCGTTACCTCCTGTTCATCCGACTGTCTCGTCTGGCTTATCCTCATCCTCCCGCTCCAGCCCCCGCACCACAGTCATCATCATCATCATCATCATCATCATCATCATCATCATCATCATCATCATCATCATCATCATCATCATCATCATCATCATCATCATCGTCATCATCGTCATCATCATCATCATCAGCAGCAGCAGCAGCAGCACTAGCAGCAACATCAGCATCATCAGCAGCAGCATCATCACCATCATCATCATCAACAACAACATCATCATCCTCGGCATCATTCTCATTATTATAATCATCAGCATCAGCATCATCATCATTATCAGAATCGTCGTCGTCATCGTCGTCATCGTCATCGTCGTCATCATCATCAACGGCAACATTGACAACATCAGCATCATCATCGTCATCATCAACATTAGTATCAACGTCAACATCATGACAACGACCGCCACCACCATCATCAGCATCATCATCATCATCAGCAGCATCATCAGCATCAGCATTGTCATTATCATCATCAGCATCATCATCATCGTCGTCATCATCGTCGTTGCCATCGTCATCAGGGGTGGACCCAAACGGTGTTTTGACGATTTGGGCCGTTCGTTTTGCGTCAATGGCGGATTGAAGACACAACGAGGTTCAGGGCTGATCGTCATCATCATCATCATTATCATCATCACCATCAGTATCGGCAACAACAGCACCATCATCGTCATCAGCAACATTAGCATCAACGTCAACATCATGACCACCGCCACCATGAACACCACTGCTGCGGCTGCTCCCTAGCTCTGCCTGCCTGCTGCTGCTCAGGCTGGCCAAGAAGGCGGCGGAGAGGACGCAGGGCAGCCCGGTGATCGTCTCGTCGCTCCCGGACCCCAGGGCGGTGGTGGTGGCCGGGGGCAAGTCCATGGAGTGGGTGCTGTGGGCGCTGTCGGCGCTGCTCCTGCTGGTGGGCTGGGCACCCTCGCTGCGCCCTCTCAATCCACCGCCCTCCTCTTCCTGCCCCTCCTCCTGCTCCCTCCTCCCTCCTCCCCCTCCCCCTCCTTATCCCTCCTCCTCCTCCTCCTCCTCCTCCTCCTCCTCCCCCCCTCCTCCTCCTCCTCCTCCTCCTCCTCTCCTTCCTCCTCCTCTTCCTCCCCCTCCTCCTCCCACTCCTCTTCCTCCTCCTCCTCCTCCTACTCCCCTCCCTCTCCTCCTCCTCTTCCTCCCCCCTCCTCATCCTCCCCCTCCAGCACACCTTCCGCTGGGAGGAGAACGAGGACAGAGAAGCTGGACACAAGGTTGTTTTACTCGAGGGCAGACGGCAAGCCGTGCTGAGCCAGCGGGCCTCGTAGCCACTGTCCTCTTTCGCCTGCAGGCACTGGTCGAATCACCACAGCCAGGAAATGCGCGATGTTACTGAAAGGCACCGCAACTACGGGATGCAGACTAGTGAGTGGCGGGTAGAAGGGCAGGAGGACGAAAAGGAGAAGAAAGAAAGCAGACAAGAAAGAGGAGACGTGGTGGTTGGGGAGGCCAAAATGAACTTCGCGACACGGACACGGGCAACGTGGTCTACCCACACACACACACACACACACACACACACACACACACAGCGACGACCCGTCGCGCCAGCGGAAATGCTCGGTTCGAGAAGGACTCGCAGCCCACACCCGCGAGGACGACGAGCGCCAGAGGCACCCACCCGATGGCAGGCGAGCTCGTCCCCGTCTCGCCTGCGGCGGGCGGCCGCCGGTGCGGCGCGACCGTCGCCTGCGTGAGCTCCCTGGCGCGCGGCAGGCGTGCCGAGGCGCTGCTTCGGTGGCAAGTCACGGGAGCCTGGCCACCGCCACCCACCTCGAAGCCGAGCATCCGGAGGGACGCGTGGGCAGAAGAGCGCGCGATTGGCAACTCTTCGGAGAGTGCGAAAAGCGCGACAGAAGAGGGAGAGGAGGTGGAGGACAAAGCAAGGATGTCTCGGGCATGCTGCGCTGCCTTGCACACTTTGGTAGCCCACTGCCGCCTGCGTCGGCCGTGCCTGGGTCGGCCGCTCCCTCGTCCCAAGTCAGGGGAGCCTGGCGCACCCTCTTCAATCAGGAGGGAAAAAAACACAGACACAATTAATCGTCGACTCCCAGGAAAATATGGGAAAATATGGGAAGTGGTGGGGAAGACAGAAACCCAGAAAATATGAGAAAATATGGGGAATATTTTTATTTGTGTGTATTTATTTGTGTGTCCTGGGGCCCCTTCATTCAACCCGCGTTTCGCGCCGACTCGCGCCGATCAGCGTCTGGGAGTCGATGGGATAGCGCCGATTCAGCGTCGGTCAGCGTCGATCCGGCGTCGATTCGGCATCGGCTCTGCGCCGATCTGGCGCCGACTCGCGAGAGCCGACAAGACGGCACGGGAGGCTCCCACGAGCTGCCGCCGAGCACTGCGATGCCTCCTCCCGGCCTGGCGGGCGGGGGCGCTGGCTGCTCGTGGCGCCTGGCACGGCAGCGGCGGCCGACTCGCGCCTGCACTGCAGTCCGGGCACCGGGCCGCCGAGGCGGGAGCCAGCGGCTGCCGCCGCTGCCGCCGCGGCTGCGGCGCCGATCACCACAGCGCATCACCGACCACGACAGCTCCCGACCCACTGCCGCCGCTGCCGCCTCTGGCTCGCTGCCACTACCAGGGCGGCCACGCCCGCCTCGACGCCTCGGCCGCGGCCGCCGTCGACGCGACGAGCAGCCCCCACCTCCCCGTCCCCCCCTCCCACTCGCCAGGCCGCCCCCGGCATGCGACGTTCTTCTCTCCCTGCTCCGCGGCCGGGGCACCAGACCCGTTCTCGGTCTGGTGCCCACCGGTCAGGGGCAGCGACTGGGGGGGGGGATAGGCACCAGGGGGGTGGAGTGCATCGACCCCCAATCGCCAATGGATCACCGATAGGGGCCCGACAGCCCCAACCTGCCCAGGAGCGTCCGGGTCAGCGACTTGAGGGGGGATAGGCACAGGGGGGGGGGAGTGCATCGACCCCCAATCGCCCATGGATCCCCGATAGGGGCCCGGCAGCCCCAACCTGCCCAGGAGCGTCCGGGTCGGCAATCGGAGGCCCACCGCCGAACTCTCGGCGAGGCATCGCCCATTCCAGGTCGGTGTTTCCCCCCGTGCCAGTCCCCCCCCTGTCGTTACCCCCGTGTCAGTCCCCCCCCGTGTCAGTCCCCCCGCGTCAGACCCCCCGTGCCAGGTCGATGTTCCCCCCCCGTGCCAGTCCCCCCCCCTGTCCTTACCCCTCAACCGGGGCCAGGCGTGCCGGCCGAGGGCCCCAAGCCCGCCATGCGAGGGGTGCTTGTGCCCCCCTCGCCCGGCGCGGCTCCGAAGGTGGGTCGTGGGTGCCCTCTGGGACGGAAGGAAGCAGGAAGAAGCATGAGGAACTCTCGCCTGGCCCCGGGGCCCCGGGTGCCGGAGGGGAGGAGGAGGAGGAGGAGGAGGAGGAGGAGGAGGAGGAGGAGGAGGAGGAGGAGGAGGAGGAGGAGGAGGAGGAGGAGGAGGGAGGAGGAGGGAGGAGGCGGAGGAGGAGGAGGAGGCAGAAGAGGCGGAGGAGGAGGAGGAGGAGGAGGAGGAGGAGGAGGAGGAGGAGGGAGGAGGGAGGAGGGAGGAGGAGGGAGGAGGCGGAGGAGGAGGAGGAGAAGAGGCGGAGGAGGGGAGGAGGAGGAGGAGGAGAGGAGGAGGAGGCAGAAGAGGCGGAGGAGGAGGAGGAGGAGGAGGAGGAGGCGGAGGAGGCGGAGGAGGAGGAGGCGGAGGAGGAGGAGGAGGAGAAGGCGGAGGAGGAGGAGGAGGAGGAGGAGGAGGAGGAGGAGGAGGAGGAGGAGCTTCGGCGGGCGTGGCCAGTGCCTCCTAGGTGGGGCTGCTCTACAGCCCCGCGCCCCTGGTGCTCTGCTCGGTGGCGCACACGGCGTGGTTCGCGAACTTCTCGCGCTCGGACCTGGCTTTCCAGCTGCGGGCGCTCCACTCCGTGGCCGCGGGGCTGGGCGCGCGGGGGGCAGCAGAAGGGCCGCCCCGCCCTTGCGCGGCAGGGCGCCCAGGGCGGCTGTGCTCAGAGGGGGGAGATACCAATACCGTTAAGTCGGGCATGTCCCTCTACAGGAGGAGTACTCAAGAGTAGTAAGGAAATAGTCAGGGGACGATTTTGTCGTGCTTTTTGTTGACTGCATCTGATTATGTTTGGACTATTTGTATATCTTTTTCCAAAATCCGCCTGTAGGAGGACATGCCCGACCTAACAATACCGATACCCGATACCCTTCTCTCGTCACTGCCGCCTCGAAGCCCTGGTCAAGAACGCACCCCAGGAGAGGTCTGTGGAGTGGTGGTGCGGGTATCTTTTTGTTCCCCCGTGGGTGAGGGAGGCCGAGGGGCCCAATGGCAGGAGGAAGAGAGATCCACGGGAGGGGCAACCAAAGGGCAATCGAACTCCTCCACCCCCGATGCACCGAGTCCATGACACCGAGTCCAGGAGTTTGGAAGAGGGATGCTTGAGGGGGGCGGGGGAAATCGAAAGGAGGAAGGGGAAAGGGGAAATCGACAGGAGGAAGGGAGGAAAGGGGACATCGAAAGGAGGAGGAAGTGGAATCGAAAGGGAAAGGGAGGGGGGAAAGGGGAAATCGAAAGGATGAAGTGAGGATGAGGAGTGGGGGAAGGGTGAATGGGAGTGGACAGGACGAGGAAGAGAAGAGGAGTGAGGAGAGTGAGGAGAGTGGGGGAGGAGGAGGAGGAGGAGGAGGAGTCAGGAGGAGGAGGAGGAGGAGGAGGAGGAGGAGGAGGAGAGAGGGAGGGAGGAGCAGCCATGGGTGGCACAGTTGCGCCGCGTTGTTCCCTCCTCCCTCCGCCCCATCCTCTCTTCCCTCCCCATCCCGGCCCTTCCGTGCCGCACCGATCGAGGCATGGTGCCAGCGCTGCGCTTGCCCGTGTACGCGGCCCTCCTGGCGAACGTCGCTGCCTACCTGGCGCTCGGCTTCGACCTCCTTGAGCGGCTGCTGTACTGCATCCCGGCGAACAGGCCCGAGAACCCCGAGCCGCTGAGCTTCGACTTCCTGCAGAGGCTGCTGACGGAGCCTCCGCCCACGAAGGCAGAGGGGGAGCCGAGCGACAGGACGCGGAAACCCTCCGGGAGAGAAGCTGGAAGAGTGGCGGGGGCCAGGCCTTCCACTCTTGCCAGCCCTGGCCAGTCTTCCTTTGGTCCTGCCAGCCGTGGCGACCTCATCCCAGCTGTTTCGGGCTCGCTTCAGCCCCTGCCAGTCTTTCCAGCCCTCGCCACTTCCGCTTTCACGGAGTTTCCAACTTCCACTTTTCCCAGCTTCCCTTGCAGGCGTACCCCACCAACGCAGTGTGTACTCTAGTTCCTCGGTCACCTGATCATCCCCTTCGTTCTTTTATCTCCACCTCACCACACGCACCTCCTCCCACTCACGCTTCTCCTCCGTCTGGTCCACTTCCTCCTTCACGTCTCCCGCTCCGGAGGAGCAGGAGCAGGGGCAGGAGTTGACGACAGAGGCAGAGAGCTGGAGCGAGTCAGCGGGCCCCGCCCAGCTTCCACCCTGCCATGCCTTGGGAGACCGCCGGTGGCACAACGGAGCGATGGACCGTCTTCAACGCGTGCCACGAGTCCCCGCGTGCAGCCAGCATGGGCGTGGGACGCGCCTGCGCGCGCGGAAACCGACACCAGGCGCGCAGTCAGCGCGTCGTCCACCGCGCAGCGGAAACTCACACCGGACCGCGGGGGAAGCGGCAAGACGCGGCCATTTGAGCGTTTGAGCTCGCACACGCAGTGAGGCGCCGCGCGTGCGTGTGCACATGATCGCGCGCCTGCCGCGCTGCCTTTGCATAACACAGGTTCCTATTCGAAGTAAGTCGAGTTGCGAGTGTCCCACTGCTGGGATGATCGTCCGCCTGCTGTTCGCTCCCAGTGGGCCTGGCGATCAGATAGCTCATGCAGCGCCCAAGCGGAAGATCTTATTTTCACGCCGCATTCGCGTAGCGTTCCGGTGGGAACAGCTTTTGGTTTTCTCTCGCACGGCCCGCTTTAAATGATTTTGGTGGGCAAAAATATGAGCCTTGCCTCAGATGGGAGTGCACATACAACCTGTGCGGTGCCCAGGCGAGAACACCGTGTTGATCTCGAGCGCACGCGTTGTGTGTGCGTCGTGCTCCCTTCCAGTCACTTTATTTGCAACGTAAACAATGAAGCACCTGCAGTATACTGTAGATGATTTCGCTGACAGGGATCAGAGTATGACAGGATAGCAGTGTCGAGTCAAAGGCCATGCAGGCGCCGAGGCAGACAGCTCGAGCGAGTAAGCGGCTTCCGCACGGCCATGATCTGCTCAAGAGCGTCGACCCAACTTAACGGAGGACAAGGTGCAAAGCGTCTGGCAGTTTTGATGCGTGAGTTCGCACTCGAAGCAACCATGTCATGGCACGCCATTGCCCGAATGGACAAGTCAGGACAACAACCGCACCCCAAATTCAGCTTGACCTGGCGCGGCGGTCAAGGTGCCAACGTGTTCGAATTTTCGCTTCCGATGGGCTTGGCGAAAATTAAAGTGTTGGGCGGCCAAATGGGAGCACACCTTCCACGGATATGGAACTTCGCGCGGCGCAAAAGCGAGACCAGTGCTTCTATGTTCCACGCGTCAATGCCGAAAGGGATGTCGTCTACTTTGTAATCGTTTGGTGGGGAGGCCGGAAGGGGGCTCGCTTTGGCTCACAATCGGGGCGAAAGCGAGGAGGCTGGGAGTGCATTCAGAAGGACCAGCGACAGGAGCACGAGGAGGAGAAGGAAGCGGAGGAGTACGAGCGAATGGAGGCGAAGAAGGAGGGAGAGCGCATGTCGTTGCGCTCGCACCGGGGAGGCTCCCTCCAGTTGGCCCAGCTCTGGTCTGAGATTTTGGCGTGCCCGTGATTGGGAGATCGCACGCTGCATCTCTAGAGGTGGAGGCGGATCGGCGGCAAGCGAAGGGGGGAAGCGAGAAGGAAAAGGCCCTCTCAGAAGGCGGCGGGACTTCCCAGAAGCCCTCGCGCCTTCTGGGAAGTAGCCTGTGTCTTCGGGCAAGGTCTAGAACACTTCTCGGAAAGGGCGGGGGACTTCGGAGCCAGCTGACAAGGCCCGCCCACCCTCTCGCTTCCCCCGGGCTCGCCGCCGACCCTCCACGCCAGTCGTTGAAAGTAGGTACCGAAGACGCCTACGGCGAATCACCGCCTTGGCATCGCTCGGACATGTGTATTTGTCCTTCGGCGAGGACCATCGAGGAGCATCCTTGGTCATTTGGCGAAGAAACCACGCACGAAACCGAAAATAGCACAGGGAATGGACGTCCGAGCGATGGCCAGCCGCCGCCCCCTGCCTTTTTGGAAGCGCCTGTGTGGCCGCACGTTGAGGTCAGACCTGCCAAGCTATCGGACCACGTGTTCCCCGAATCGGTGTGGAAAGTCTTCGGGGAACACGTGGGCATGTTGAGGGTCACCTTGGCCGTCTGGATGCCATTTTGACCCTTTCGGGCCTTTTTGGAGGACGTCTTGGAGGGCTCTTGGGCCGTCTTGGAGGCCATCTTGAGCGTTTTGGAGGCCTCTTGGGCCGTCTTGGGGGCCTCTTGGGGCCGTCTTGGGCGATCGTTGGGGGCATTTGGGCTGTCTCGGGCCGTCGGAAGGCCGAAAAAAAGCAAATGCCACAGTCCTTGAAAAACTCTAGGAACATCAATGATTTTGCCCTTTTCGGGCTTTCCTGGAGGCCCTCTTGGAGGCCTCTTGGGCCATCTTAGGGCCATGTTCGGCCGTCTTGGTGGGCTCCTGGCCCGTCTGACGCCGTCGGAAGCCGTTTGGGGGGTCTCTCTGGGCCGACTTGGGGCCCTCTTGGAATGCTCCAGGGCCGTCTTGGAGGCCATCTTGGGCGTCTCAAAGGCCTCCTGGGCCGTCTTGGGGGCCTCTCGGGCCGCCATGGGGCAATTTTGGAGGCCTCTTGAGCGATCTTTGGGCGATCTTTGGGGGCTCTTGGGCCGTCTCGGGCCGTCGGAAGGCCGAACAGAAGCAAAGGCCAAACTCATAAAACAAACAAAGGGAAATACATGTGTTTGGCCTTTTCTGGCCTTCCTGGAGGCCTCTTGGAGGCCTCCTGGGCCGTCTTGGGTCAGCTTCGAGCCAACTTCGGCCATCTTGGTGGGTTCCTGGCACGTCTGACGCCGTCGGGAGCCGTCTTGGGGGCCTCTCTGGGCCGACTTGGGGCCCTCTTGGGGCGCTTCGGGGCCGTCTTGGAGGCCATCTTGGGCGTCTTGGAGGCCTCTTGGCCCGTCTTGGGCCGTCTTGGGGGCCTCTCGGGCCGTCATGGGGCAATTTTGGAGGCCTCTGGGACGATGTGCGCCGATCCTGGGGGCCTCTTGGGCCGTCTTGGGCCGTCGGAAAGCCGAAGAGGCGCACATCCAAAAATCCTTTTAACAAAAAGGTAAATCAATAATTTTGGCCTCTTCGGGCCTTCCTGGAGGACCTCTTGGAGGCCTCTTGGGCCGTATTGGAGGCCTTTTGGGCCATTTGGGGCCATGTTGAGGCTATCTTAGGCCGTGTTGAGTGCATCTTGGTTCGTTTTGGATGCATCTTGGAGACATCTTAGCCGTCTTGGAAGCCATCTTGGCCGTCTTGGATGCATCTTGGAGACAATATTGGGCCGTCTTGGAGCCGTCTGGAGCAGGACAAACTTTTGCAACGGGTTTTTCGGCAATCTCCCGGGACCCCGGCGGGACGGGCCGAAGCCCCAGGGGGAGTTCTTTCGGAAAAAGGACCAAAACCAAAACCGAGAAGGTCTAGCACGCCAGGCACCCCTGCGATGAATCGACAGGGGGCGGCGGATCGAAGACGCCTACGGCGAATCACGGCCGCCCCCTGCCTTTTTGGAAGCGCCCATGTGGCCGAACGTTGAGGCCAGACCTGCCAAGCTATCGGACCATGTGTTCCCCGAATCGGTTTGGAAAGCCTTCGGGGAACACGTGGGCATCTTGAAGGTCACTTTGGCCGTCTGGAGGCCATTTTGACCTTTTCGGGCCTTCTTGGGAGGACGTCTTGGAGGGCTCTTAGACCGTCTTGGAGGCCATCTTGAGCGTCTTGGAGACCTCTTTGGCCGTCTTGGGGGCCTCTTGGGGCCGTGTCTTGGGCCTCTTGGGCGATCTTTGGGGGCACTCGGGCCGTCGGAAGGCCGAAAAACAAGCAAGTGCCACAATCCTTCAAACACTGGTGGGAAATCAATGATTTTGGCCTTTTAGGGCCTTCCTGGAGGCCCTCTTGGAGGCCTCTTGGGCCGTCTTGGGCCATCTTAGGGCCATGTTCGGCCGTCTTGGTGGGCTCCTGGTCCGTCTGACGCCGTCGGAAGCAGTTTGGGGGGCCTCTATGGGCCGACTTGGGGCCCTCTTGGACTGCTCCAGGGCCATCTTGGAGGCCATCTTGGGCGGCTTCAAGGCCTCCTGTGCCGTCTTGGGGGCCTCTTGGCGCCGTCTTGGGGCCGTTCTGGGGCCATCTTGGAGGCCTCTTGGGTGATCTTTCGGCGATCTTTGGGGGCTATTGGGCCGTCTCGGGCCATCGGACGGCCGAAAAGAAGGAAATGTCAAAATCCTTCGAGCACCTGCGGAAAATCAAGGTTTTTGGCCTTTTTCTGGCCTTTCTGGAGGCCCTCTCGGGGGCCGTCTTGGGCCAGCTTCGAGCCAACTTCGGCCATCTTGGTGGGTTCCTGGCACGTCTGACGCCGTCGGGATCAGTTTGGGAGGCCTTTCTGGGCCGACTGGGGGCCCTCTTGGGGCGCTTCGGGGCCGTCTTGGAGGCCATCTTGGGCGTCTTGGAGGCCATCTTGGGCGTGTTGGTGGCCTCTTGGGCCATCTTGGGGCCCTCTTGGGGCCATCTTGGAGGCCACTTGGGCCGCAATGGGGCCCTCTTGGGGGTCTCTTGGGCGATCTTGGGGGCCTCTTGGGCCGTCTTGAGCCGTCGGAATGCCGAGAAGAAGCAAATTCCAAAATTCTCCAAAAACCTATGAATGACTTCGGTCTCTTCGGGCCCTCCTGGAGGACCTCTTGGAGGCCTCTTGGGCCGTCTGGGAGGCCTCTGGGGGGCCTCTTGGGCCGTCTTGGACTCTTTTGGGCCGTCTTGGAGGCTGTCTTGGACCATCTTGGGCGGACTTGGAGGCCATCTTGGGCCATCTTCGGGATTCGTTGAGGATGTCCCGAGCGAAACGGCCGTTTCAGGCATTGACTGATGCAGTTTCTGGGTGGCCGGCGGGACGGGCCGGAGCCCCAGGGGGAGTTCTTTTTTGGAAAAAGAACCAAAACCAAAACCTAAGAAATCTAGCACGCCAGGCACCCCTGCGATGAATCGACAGGGGGCGGCGGATCGAAGACGCCTACGGCGAATCACCGCCGCCCCCTGCCTTTTTGGAAGCGCCTATGTGGCCGAACGTTGAGGCCAGACCTGCCAAGCTATCGGACCACGTGTTCCCCGAATCGGTTTGGAAAGCCTTCGGGGAACACGTGGGCATCTTGAAGGTCATCTTGGCCGTCTTGGAGGCCTCTTGGGCAAGCTTTGGGCGATCTTTGGGGCTTTTTGGGCCGTCTCGGGCCAGCTTCGAGCCAACTTCGGCCATCTTGGTGGGTTCCTGGCACGTCTGAAGCCGTCGGAAGCCGTTTGGGGGGCCTCTATGGGCCGACTTGGGGCCCGCTTGGAATGCTCCAGGGCCGTCTTGGAGGCCATCTTGGGCGTCTTGGAGGCCATCTTGGGCGTGTTGGAGGCCTCTTGGGCCCTCTTGGGGCCCTCTAGGGGCCATCTTGGAGGCCACTTGGGCCATCATGGAGCTCTCTTGGGGGCCTCTTGGGCGATCTTGGGGGCTTCTTGGGCCGTCTTGAGCCGTCGGAGAGCCGAAAAGGCGCAAATGCCAAAATCCTTCAAAAACCAATGGAAAAATCAATGATTTTGGCCTCTTCGGACTCTCCTGGAGGACCTCTTGGAGGCCTCTTGGGCCGTCTGGGAGGCCTCTGGGGGGCCTCTTGGGCCGTCTTGGGCCGTCTTGGACTCTCTTGGGCCGTTTTGGAGGCCGTCTTGGACCATCTCGGGCGGACTTGGAGGCCATCTTGGGCCATCTTCGCGATTTTTTGAGGATGTCCCGAGCGAAACGGCCGTTTTTGGGCATTGACAGACGGATTTTGGGAAACGCGCGGGTGGCCGGCGGGACGGGCCGAAGCCCACTGGGGAGTTCTTTTAGAAAAAGAACCAAAACCAAAACCTGAATCGTCCAGCACGCCGTGCACCCCTGCAAGCAGGGGGCGGCGGATCTGATGGCCGTCGGCCCATCCCGCCACCGTGCTGGGTTGTGGGCATGAAGCCTGTTGGATGTAGGTTGGGACCTCGTGGGAGGCCTCTCGGGGGCCTCTTGGAGGCATCTTTGAGGCCTCTCCTTCCGAGCCTTCTGAGAACCCTGAGATCCGACGTCTCGAAAAAGTTGGGACACCGTGAAAAGTCGCGACTGGAGCACCGGACCCCATCTTCCTGCGCCATTCGTCGAGCCGGATCCAGCTGTGAGGGCCCCGGGCCCCGAGGGAAGGCCTCCTCCTAGGAGGCGGCCCTTCCCCCCCGGGCTCGTCGCCGAGCCGCTGCTGCGCCCGTGCCCTGCCTGTCCGCCGCCCCTTGGGCAGGGGAAGCCCTTCTCGGTGCGGGCCGCGAAGGGCGGCCCGGGCGTGGGCTCCGACGGCTTCGAGTACGGCACCTCCAGGGCGGAGCGCCGGAAAGTGCGGTGACCGCCTTCCTGCCCCTCTCCCTTCCCCACCTCGGGGGCAACGACAGGCCCCGAGATCCTGGCGACTCAATTTTCTCAAGCCGGGCGTCTTCGCCTGTTTTCGGGCCCCGGGACCCTCACAGATCGATCCGGCTCGAAAAATGACGCTGAAAGATGGGGTCTGGGCCTCAAGGCGCGGATTTTCGCGAAGTTGCAATTTTTTCGCTACGTCGGATCTCCGTTGGGGGGAGGGGGGACAGGCTCGGGGGGGGGGAGGCGTCGGCCCCGAATCGCCCGTGGATCGCCGACGGGGGCCCGACAGCCCCAGTCCGCCCAGGAAGGTGCGGATTCACCATCGGCAGCCTATCACCGATCTGTCGGCGATGTATCGCCGATTCCAGGTCGACCTTTCCCCCCCATGCCTCTCTCCCCCCCTATCGCTGCCCCTCTCTGCTGTCCCCCCCCCCAATTGCCCGGCATCGCTCGGACGCGTGCGTTTTTTCTCGGCGTGGGCCATCGAGGAACATCCTGGATCTTCGAGTAAAAAAGCACGCGCGAAACCGAAACAGTGCACGGGGAATGAACGTCCGAGCGCTGGCAAGATTGTCTTCCCCTCCCCATTGCCCCCCCCCTCCCCTCTCCTCATGGCCCTCTTCCTCTCCTGTCCCTGCCTTGTCCCTCGTCCCTCCCGTTTCACCTCCTCGTCCTCCCTGTCGGTTCGTTTCTCCGGCCTTTTCCCCCATCATGCTTCGTCCGCCCCACCGTCGTGGTGCATTACGGCCATGTCAGGCGCGCTTCCACCCCCAACCCCTCCAGCTTTACCCCAACCCCATACCTCTCCTTTCTTCCCCACGCCTCCTCAGCCCCCCCTCCCCTCCCTCACCCTCTTCCCTAGCGCGCGGCCTGTGAGTAGCCGTCCGCGTCTGCATTGTGAGCACCGCGACGCCAAGGATATCGATCTCCCGTGAGGAGGCGGAGGAGGAGGAGGAGGAGGAGGAAGAGGTGGAGGAGAAGGACGAGGAGAAAACCCAATATTCATCAACGATATACCCTTCCCCCAAGCTCCCTCTTCATAGGCACCTGCAAGGATTCATTTTCCACTGGGGGGAAGGTTTCCGTTGGGAGACCATCGATCCTGAAGCGTGCCAAAACACCGTTCTCGGGATTCGAACACCAAGAATCAACCTGATTGTTTCGTCTTGACGATCCTGAATCGCGCCAGAACACCATCCCTGGGATTTCAACACCGCAAATATGCTTTTCTTTTGCGTTTTGATAATCCTGAAGCGCTCCCAAACACTGTTGCTGGTACGTTAGCCATGCGAGCCTGTGAAACTTCTATAAGAGTTCAAGCGATTGTGCGAGGCACGAGGGCGAGATCCACATGTTGAAAAGGAACCGCCCCGAATCCATGAAATTCTTGCACATGTTAAAAACGAGTGCGAGTGGCGCCGAGGCGAGAGCCACATTTGAAAAACGCCCCGCCCTCAATCCGTGAGACTCGTGCAGTTTTGTAAGGCTCATGTGCGCGGCGCTGAGGCGAAAAACACATTTTGCAAACGGGCCGCCCTCAATCCGTGAAGCTGTTGTACTTTTTTAGACGAGTGCGCGCAGCGCTGAGGCGGGAGCCACTGTGGAAGCGGACCGCCCTCCATTTGTCAAGGAGTTGCCACAGTTGCCGATTTTAAGCTTCAGGATCATAAATGGTGAGGGGATCTTTGGCGAAACGCCCGGCCCGCCTTTTCGATTGGTTTCGGGGTGCGACACGGAGGAGTTATTTTGAAGGAAGTGGAATGGAGAAGGAGGAGGATGAGGAGGAGCAGGAGGAGGAGCTCTCCCGCCCTTGAGTTCCCGATACTCTCCCTCCTCCTCGTTTTCCTCCCCCCCTCCTCCTCCTCTTCCCCCTCCTCCTCCTCCCCCGCCCTCCCTATCTACCTCCCCCCTCTTCCGCCCTCATCTATTCCCCCTCCTTCTCTCCCCTCCTGTAGCGAGCGTGTATCATCTTCCTGCTCTTCTTGATCCTGCTCCTCTCACTCCTGCTTGCACTCTCGATTATGCTCTTCTTGCTCGTGCTGCTGGTCCTGTCTCTTTTTTCGCCTTCGTCCTGGTAATCGTCCGTGGTCGTTTTGGCCCAGGCATTTCGGCTCAAGTTAGTTGAAGTATTCTGTCGGGTCCGAACCTTGTCGTCTTTGAAAGAGAGCCCAATTGGCGATGATGGCGAGCCTCTCCGTTGCGAGATTGCTGCATCCGGTTCAATGCAAATCGGTTGCCCCGTCTTTGTCCCGACGGTTTCAAACTACTTGCATCCGGCAGTCTCCGAGAATTGTTGGCCGCGAAGTTAAAGGCTTTGGCGCAGAGGGCACGCGTCCGAGGTCAGTGAAATGATGATGAGATCACCGGCGATGGGAAAGAGAAATCATGCATGGAGTTCGTTCGGCCAGCTCCAAGTTGGTCGCGCACCAGATCCAACCATGCCGCCTCAATCTGCCAGCGCTGCCAGATACACCATGCTGGTGCCGAGAAAGAGGGGGAGGGGAGTTCCCACGCGGACCGACGCTGATTCGAGATGCGTCTGTACCCGAGCGTGGATACTTGCCGCTCGAAAGGGACCTCACCCTGAACGGCTCAACAACAGCATATCTCACATTTAGCACATCCTTGTGGCATTGCCCGTGAACGCAGGGAGTGCGGTGTTTTTTTGTTCCGCCAGGGCAAAGTGGTTCCAAGCCTGGACGCGGGCAGGTTTGGCCAAAAGGCCCGAACCCGAATACGAAGATGGGGCGCTCGAGATTGAGCTTATGGGCGATATGCCTGGACCGCGGCAGCGTCGCGCTGGTGGGCAAGAGCATGGTCGCAAAGGGCCCGCTGATACTCACGAGGCGCTCTGTTTGAATGCGCCACGTCGGGGCCGTCTGCTGCCCTCGCCCTGGAGGCGCGCGAGTTGCTGGCGGGCACCCCTTCCAGAGAGACAGACGCATTACCTGCGGACTTGCTCGGCCGCGGCATTTGCGCTGGACACAGACGGCTTCTTCATTGGGGGGCGTAGAGTAAGCGGCATTGGGCGCCCGTGGGGGCCCAGCGCCTTCGGCGACAGGGGATAGACCATGCGCGGCACAGGAACGAGGGATGCGGAACTGGCTCGTCCATGGATGCATCTGTGCGCGTTGGAAGTGGCCGAGGGATTCAGCGACAAACTATTGTGGTCTGGCCGCCTGATGAGCTAAATGATGAAGCTCTTCAGTTTGGATCTAGTCTTTCTTCCTCCCCGATCCTGCTCGTCGAACGCCAGCGGCGCGGCCTGCCCGGGGCGGGGGCCAATTCCTTGCTACTTGAACCGGCCAGCTTCTGCAGCTAGGGAGCGCATGCGTTTCTGGGGTTGGGGCGCGTCGCGTGTCGAGGCCCCCGCGCGGCCCTCGCCAGATCGCTCGGCGTTTTCGCTCAGCGCCCAGGGTTCCCAGGGCGCCTGCGCGATTCGGTTGCGTCGCGCACGACGTAGCATCACCTGTCGCCCGGCAGCGCCGCGGCGCGGCCCAGCGCAGACCAGGGGCGCTCCTCGGGAGGGGGGGGGCAGCGCGCGCGGCGCGAGTGGCCCGCGCCCGCGCCGGCCATTGCCCGCCAGAGCGCCCAAATCCAACCCGAATGCCCCGAGGTGCCCACCACCCCCGGCGTCGTAAGTGGCGGGAGGGGGGGGGGCAAAAGCTCGACATTTCTGGAAAAACAATGTTGGGGGCTCGGGCTGGGGCTAGGGCCGAGGGAAGGTCGGAAGTTCGAGTCCAGAAACACAGGGGAGCGAGAGTTCGGAAACATTCCGAAGTCGGGGAGATTTCGAACAACATCATGTCGCAACACAACTTGGTAATTTGAAAACCAGAAAAGAACCAAGTTTCAAAGTTGAGAGATGATCGGACAGACAGAACAATCCGAGAAACATCGAAACCAGTTCTGGGGGCGCGCGAAAAGTTCACGCGCGCCCCCGATTTCTGGAACTCCTTCGCCGCCCAACTTTCTCCACAATTGATTCGAATTTCGCGATTCTAGCAGCTTTGGATTTGAACTCTGCAAGAACATGGGCCTTGAATTGTTTCCAGACGTCGGTCATCTTGAAACATTCGGAGGTGGATAGACCTCCTACCCTGACCAGTCGATTCAGGAATTTGCCGTTTTCGGTACGCGAGAGGGCGTCGCGGCCGTCATTTTTGCGGGCCCGGGTCCGTCGGCTTCGGTCCCCGGCCATTTTCACCAAGGGGGGGTTTGCTACAGGGAGGTTTGTCCACCGCCGAAACACGAGGCTCGCCCGCGCCCCCTCGGCCAATTTGCGACCCTTGTTTCGGGGGAGGCGCCCCCAGAGCTCCGGAAGAGAACCCGGGCGGGGCCCGCGCGCCCCCCGGCCGCCCCCCCCTCGGCCGCGAGCTGCCCCGCCGGGGTTCTCCGCAGTTGATTCCGCCCGGGGTGGCCCGGCTTTGGGGGAGCTGCTTTCCTTACCCCCTTGGGGGGCCCATCAATTTCGACACCCCTCTCGAGAAATCGTCGATGCGATGGGTTCCCCCGGGGGGAAGGGCCGCAGCCCCCCCAGTTATGGCTGGTCGGCCAGGGCGGTTTCTTTTCGACCCCGTGCTATTTTTTCGATTTTCGGCCGAGGACGCGCAGGCGTTTCGCGCGGCCTGTGCCATCGACAGCAACGACAGCAGCAGCGGCCCCCGCCCGAGATTTGGGACTTCGGGTCGGGTTGGGTCGAGGCGGTCTGGCAGGTGGAGTCCACGGGCGCGCCGGGCCCGGGCGGCCCGGCGCCTCGCCGCCCGCGGCGGGGGTGGCCCCGCCCTGGGCCGCGCGGGGCGGCCGCGGGCTCGACGGGGCCAGGGGCGCTGTCATACGCCAGGGGCGCCAGTCTTGGAGACGGCGGGGCAAGCGCCCGCGCCCATGCAAAATGCGTCTGTTTCTACGCATTCGTGCTATGATATCCAGGAGACCGCGGGGGGCGCCTCGCGCCTGGGCGCGCGCGGAGCGCGCCCCGTCAGCATGCGCGGCGGGCGCGGGGGGGAGGGAAAAGTGGCGACGAACAGAGAGCGACGCGACGGGGGGGCGGGCCTTGGCCAGGCGTTGTCTCCGGCGGATTGCGCGGAGATCGGCCCCTGGAATACAAGCGCATATGTCTTCCCCGGGATCGGACGGCCGCGTTCCCGCGCGGCCTCGGGCGACTTCGATCTGGATCGCGCGAGGCACGTCGGCTGCGCGGTGGGAAGAAAATTCGGGTTGGCCAAGACAGCGGCGGGCAAGCTGCTGCCGAGGATCCGCCCGACCAGTCAACGTCGTTCGCTTTTTCGCAAGAGTCGTTCAGATAGGTACATCGGTCGAAGCGTTGCAGGCGAGCGTCAACGCCGATCGGCATCTCGGATGGCTTCGCCGCTGCCGCGACGAGCGCAGAAGGGGCGAGGCGCTGGTGTCGAACGGGGTCGCGCTGGGGATGCGTCGGCGCAGAGGGGCGCGTCATTCCGCGATTAGATGGTGTTCCGCGGCCTGCTCCTGAGGTCGATCAAAAACATGCGCCCGTCTCCAGGCTTGGTCCGCGTGGGCGGGCCAGCGGCGACTTCGCGAGCGAGGGGCCGCTGGCGCCCGACCTTGCCGTTTGCAGGGCTCGACAAAAGGTGCCCTGCAATCTCCCGCGCGGCTGCGTTGCCAGAAATTGGCCCACGCGTGGCCGCGGCGCGCGCGTGGGTGGCGCGGGGGTGCCTGTGGGGTGGAGGAATCCCGCCCGCTTCTTCGGCGGCGACGTCGTAGCCTCCCCCGAACGCGGCGGAACTGCCGCTTCCTCTTCCGATTGTCATCAACATCATCACCACCATCATCCTCGCCCTTCTCCTCCCCGCCCCCCTCTACCCTCTCTGCTCTGCTATCCTCCCTCC
Organism: Prorocentrum cordatum; assembly: GCA_963575745.1. Classification (NCBI taxonomy): domain Eukaryota; class Dinophyceae; order Prorocentrales; family Prorocentraceae; genus Prorocentrum; species Prorocentrum cordatum. The sequence continues at coordinate 76,697 of CAUYUJ010015377.1, read as the reverse complement.
TCCCTTCCTTCCTTCGCCCCTCCCTTTCCCCCCCCTTCCCATTCCTTGAATCGGCGACCAGCCTGGGGGAGAAGTCAAAAAGGGCGGGCCTTTTCAGAAGGCTCGGAAATCCCCCGGCTTTGTGAGAAGTTTTCTAAGCCTTCCCCGAAGACTTGGGAGACCTCTCAGCAGGCTAGAGGGTTTTAGAAGCCACGCCGTGTTCTGATGATCGGTTCCACGAAAGCGCGCCCCTTCGCCGGAGTGACCTGTGGTGTGGGCCAACCGGGCGGGGCCCCCCGATCGCCGAACGCGGTGCGATAGTAATTCGCGTTTTGTGCGCTTGAGGATGGTCCCCTCGCGGCCCCCCGAAAGAAAACCGCGCACCAGAGGCCATTCTTGCCTGGGTCGCTCTTAGACAGAAACCAGGCCTCCTCGATGGGGTCGGAGTAGATGGACTCGGAGAATCGCGCAGCATCGCTGATATATCGGCGATGCGGCTCGATGTGGGGCCCGATTTTCTCCACGCCGACGTCGCCGATGCGTCGCCGGCGTCACCAGTGCATCGCCGATGCATCGGCGATGCGGCGCGACCCTCGGACCCCATGCATCCACCTCGGACCCCGTCTGGGAGGCCTCTACAGAAGGCCACCTCCCTCATGCCTCCCCCCCTCGCCTGCCGCCGATGGGAACTCGATGTCCTAGGCGCGCTGGTCCTCATGCGCCGATGTCGGGCGCCGGGCGCCGCCGCCGCTCGAGTCGCGCCGGGGGCGGCCGAGCGCGCGCAGGGCACGCCTCCTTTGGCTGGCGACGGGCCGGCTCCCGCAGCCGCCTCCTCCCCGTCGTCCTCCTCCTCCTCCTCCTCCTCCTCCTCCTCCTCCTCCTCCTCCTCCTCCTCGCCTGTAGCCATTTTATTATGGCTCAAATCCGCAGCGGAAAGCTCAGCGACTTGACTTCTGGCAAGGGGGAGGGGCGCTCCCACCAGCGATCCCTGAGCCGCGCTGACGGCCTTCTCTTTCACGAAGCTCTCTCGGGCTATCCCCGGCCCGTACCGTACCTTGCAGGCACGGCTGTTTCGGTGAGCTCCTGTCGGAGCACATGGGCAAGGCAGCAGGCAAGCGTTACCTCTCGAGCACAAGCTGTCGATACCGTTGGAACTGGAAATCTAAAACGTTTTGTTGCTCGTGTGGAACAGCGCTGGCGCCTGCGACGCAGCCGCCGTGGCGTGAGTGCAAAGGTGTCTGGGCCCAAGGAGGTGCTGCCGCCTCCAGGGGGCCGCCTGGGAATGGCAGTGGGGCGACCCGCCCAGTCGCCTCGAGCCGCCCAAGGCGTCGACACCGCCACAGCGAGGTGCAGGCACGCTCTCCGTCAGTGAGGTCTTGGCCCAGCTCCAGCAACAGGTCGGCGAGGCGGCAGGGGCCCAGGAACTCCAGGCGCTGGTGCAGGCGGTCGCCCTGAACCCGCCTAACCCCGATAAGTCTTTAGAAATCCCCTGGCCACTAGATGGGAAATAAATATCATTCGGGCGAATTGTTTGACAACTCGGGAAAAAAACGACCCCGCCAGACAATAGCGGAAAATAATTATAGCTCGGGCGGTCCGACGACGAAAACGAAAACGATAACGAGTACGTGTGCGATTGCGACTACGACAGCGATGCGACGACGAAGAAGAAGACGCATGTGCGCGGCGCTAAGGCGAGAGCTGGGTTTTGAACCACACCAGCCCTCGATCCTTGTAACTGTTACAAACTTTTAAGACGAGAGTGCGCGGCGCTGAGACGAGAGTTGCACTTTGAACCACACCTGCACCGAGACAATTCTACATTGCAACCGTCTTACGACTGTCCTCAAAAATCCTCACGCGTGTAGGGTTGCTCACGTGGCATTATTATTCCCTGGGAGGAACACCCCCCAGACAACAGCGCCCGCGCGAACAATAGCGGGCAAATATTTTGTTTTCGGCCGCCATGGTTTCAGAATCCTTCCAAGATGGCTCATGATGGCTCCAAGACAACTCCAAAACAGCGCGAGCAGGAACCACTTCAAGAATTCCAAACAACATTTCTACATCACAACCGTCTTACGAATGCCCTCAAAAATCCTCGCGCGCGCAGGGTTGCCCATGCGGCATTATTCCCCGGGGGGGGACAACCCCCAGACAACAGCGACCGCGCGAACAATAGCGGGCGCACATTTTGTTTTCGACCGCGATGGTTTCAGAATCCTTCCAAGATGGCTCATGATGGCTACAAGACAACTCCAAGACGGCGCGACCAGAAATGTCCGCGGCGCTGAGGCGAGAGCTGCACTTTTGCACAACATGTGCCCTCCATCCTTGAAGCTGCTGCAAACTGTTAAGACGAATGTGCGCGGCGCTGAGGCGAGATCTGCACTTTGAACCGCACGTGCCCGCCATCCTTGAAGCCGTCGCAAACTCTTAAGACGAATGCGCGCGGCGCTAAGGCGATATTTGCACTTTGAACAACACGAGCCCTCCATCCTTGAAGCTGTTGCAGTTTTTGTTAAGACGAACGCGCGCGGCGCTAAGGCGAGATCTGCACTTTGAGGAGGAGGAGAGGTTTCGGGAGCGGACGAGTCTCGGGACGAGTTTATTCGCCGCCGAGAGCTCCAGGGGGGGGGGCAAAACTAAAGAATTCCTCCGGTTATCGGCCGCGGCCGCCGCTCCTGAAGGAGACCATCAGCGCCAAGGGCGCGGCCTGCAGGCGCGCGGAGAAGGCGCCGGAGCAGCAAGAGCACGAGGCGGGGCGCTGGCTTGAGGATTGCAGCAAGAAGGCGGCGGTGGCGGCGGACGCGGCTGCGCAGGCCAATGCGGAGTGGGAGGCGGAGCTCAAATCTGAGCTGCGCCGCGCCCGCGGGTCGGTTGCTGAGGGGTCCCCGCCGCCAGCAGAAACGGCAGTGCACACGCACGCAGTGTCGCAGATCAACCTCCCCCACCTGCTGGTGGACGAGGTCGACTTCGATTCGGTCGAGAGCGTCGTCGACGGTGGCCTCATCGATCGCAGAGGCCTGGACTTGGGGGGCGCAGACAAGGCCAAGCGGCTGGATCACACCATTGCCAAGGAACTCCAGAAGGCCATCCTCGCGGCCATTGGGCCTAGTGCGGAGAAATCCAGGATATCCGCAAGGAAGCTCGAGCAATGCGACAGCGGCTGGCGTCCAGGCGAGCCGCAAGGAGCACGCCGAGTCCATTTCTATCGGCGGGGGAGAGGCGTCTCCAACCGCTGCAGCTCCTCCTGCTCCTCCTGCCGCTTCTAGCTCAGGGGCTGCCGCTAGCGTTGGGGGGGCAGCCGCAGCGGGAGCCAGCGCTCCACCAGCAACCCCACTGCAGCAGGGAGGTCCCGGCCCTGAGGAGCTGCAAGCCGCAGTCGACGCAGCCAGGGCCAAACTGGTCAGCGTGGACAAGGAGTGCCTCTAGCGGGCCCGGGGTGCGCCAGGCCATGGGCAACCCGCCGCCGGGGGTCTTGCCTGCCGCGGATCCTAGCCGCATCAGGAGAAGTACGTTGCGAACCATGTCCAGCTGGAGCTCAAGATAGATATGGGGCCTGGAGCGAGGGGCTCCGCAGGACGAGGAGTCATGGCAACAATGCCGCGTCGAGTATTTGACAAGTTTTTTGCGAGAGCCTGAAAGCACAGAGCTGCAGGCTGCAGCAGAGGCCTGTCGCGAAGCGTGGGGGCGGGGCCTTCGCAGCCGTCAGAGCCTCAGGGACATGGGGCGACCTTTGACTCGGATCATCTGGGTTTCTTCTGCTGCGCATCATTGGGGCGAGCTGGGGCGGCTCCTGGATTTTGCCCGCGGCCAGCCGGCCGGGCGCCGACGGGCCGCTGCGCTGATTCGGGGCTTGCGTCGGCGCCTGGGGTGCCCTGCCGAGGGCGCGCAATAAACATGGGCATCAGACCTTTGATCGAGGCCGCAGACGCGCTGGAGGCCGATGCCCTCGACCAGGTCGATGCCTCGGAGCGGAGGGGCCCCTCAGACGCGGCCGGCATTTTTCCGGCGCCTGCGAAGGTCATTGGGGGGCCAGCCGTGGGCAGACCCTCAAGGGGAGTAGCGGGCACTCGCTCAGGTCCAGCCTCCACTCTGGGCCGCGGACGCGCGGGCGGTCGAGCCCCTGGGGCGGAGCGACCCCCTGGGCGCGGCGGAGCGCGACCGCGTCCATGGGGGTTCCTCGCAGGGCAAACCCAGAAAGGGGGAGCGAGCTCTGGGGCAAGGCCGCAGACGCGCGGGCGGTCGATGCCCTTGACCGAGATCAGCCTCGCCACAGGGCGCCGCAGACGCGCGGGTGGTCGATGCCCCCGCGGCGAGCGCCGAACCCCAGGCGTCGGGGCGACGTTCTGTCCTTGGGGGGGCCCGAGGAGGGCGGGCCCAAAAGCTGGAACCGGGGCGCGCAAGCGCCCCTTTGGGGGCCGGCTGGAGGGCGGGCCCCGAAGAGCGAGGCGGTAGGGCTTCGCTACGACATCGACGCGCCCAGCTACAATTTCGACGCCTGGTCGACGGCGCAGAAGTGCCCAGAGTGGGCGCGCGACGTCAAAGGCGCGCAGTTCGACGTCTGCCTCATGCGAAGGCATCGCCCAGCGCAGCAGCTGGCGGCAGGAGCCAGGGCCTGGGCGCACCGACAGGGGTTCTCGTCAGCCTTCGCCGAGGCGGCCCGCGCTGGGGAAGGCGACGGCGAGACGTCAGGGGGGGCGGCGGCGCCAGTGAAGGCGACCTTCGGATGCTGTGATTTCTGCCACCCTAATGTCTCGGAGTGGATCGTTGCTACCAGGGCCATGATCCATGGGAAGTTGCCTGTTCTTGTTGCTTGTCGCCTCTCTGGGGCTCGCAGGGGCCAACTTATTTTTTTTTGGGGGGGGTCAGCGAGCTCGTCGCGGCAGCTGGCTGCCCCTTCGACATCGGATGGGGGCTAGGACATAGACGCCGAGGACCTTCGGGCGCCCCAGTGGGGCGATCACTTAGGCGCCTCGATCCTTCGCCCAGTGGGCGACGCGCGCAAGCAGCGCTGCTGCGACCTTTTCGCGGCCAGCATACCATGCGACCAGCGCGTCGCGGATTGCTGGGCGCACCTAGACAATCCCGCGGGCCCGCGCTCAGCGGTTGCATTGAAGCAGGTGGCCGGTCAGGCCAAGGCGCGTCAGCGCGCCGCGCTGGCTGCGCCCCCCCCCCCCCCCCCCAGTGGCGAGGAGCGCGGGCGCGCGATGTGTCAGCGGGCCTGGGGCAGCGCCGCTTTCGAGGGCCTCCAGCCCCGGGGGGCCATGGCCGCCTGGTTCCAAGCCGCCGAACCAGCACTAGGTAAAGTTCACGGTCGGGCCAAAGGCTGCCGAGCCAGAGCCAAAGGCCGCCGAGCCAGAAGCACGTCGGTCGAGCCGAGGGCTGCCGAGCGCAGCCGGCGCCGTTGCAGGCCTCGCGGGGGCAGGGGCTCCACCGCAAAGCGAAGCTGATTGCGCGGAGGCGGCTGTCGATGAGACCCCGCGCCGCCCGTCGCGCGAAGACGCGGTGGCCGGCTCGCCGAGGGAGAATTCCGCAGGAAGCGGCGCGGCAGTAATCCCTTTTTCAGGCCGCGGAGTCCTCGACTCCGCAAGCGCTCACGGTACCCCCACGTTTGGCAGGGCTGGGAGGCCGCGAGCGCAGCGCGCTGACTAATGAGGCCCAGGCCGAAGTGGATCGCAGGATCCAGCAGGAAGTAGCGGAAGGGCCCCAAAGATGGAAGTCGCGGGCTCAGTCGTCGGTCGCTCGTGGAGGTCGCGGCCCGCAGGCACTCGAAACGCTCCGCCCCTCCTCCCGCGCTGGTTTTCGGCGCGCCAGAGCCCGCGACGGGAGCTTAGCTTCCGCGCCGGGCCCATCTGCGACTGAGGGCCCCCAGGAGGCTTCGAGGCCCCTTGCAGATCAAGCCGCCCTCGACAGGATGCTCAGCGACTGGGCCCCCATCTGTTCCAAGCCCTCCCGAGCCTCGGAAGCGGGGTCCTCGGATTGGCTGGTCTTGGAGGACCTTCCGCCCATTGCTACTGATGAAAGTTTGGAGGCTGCTGCTTCTTCTAGCCCCTCCACGGCGCTCGGATGGGGCTCGTTCAGCCCTCTGCTTTTGTTGCAGGCCCCCACGCCGTTGGCAGGTGCCATTGCAGCCATCCTCACGTCTTGGGAGAGGGAGCCTGTTACAGGCCATCCTTGGCTCGTCCAGGCGGTGTTTGTTGGGCAAACCCACGGGGGGGTGGCGAGGCCCATCGGCCCCCTCCCTCTGCGGGCCCGAGCGCGGGGCAGATCGCCGCCTACACTGCGCCGACTGGGAGCGCGAGGTAGATTGCACGTTGTTCTGGGGCGCGAGCTCTAGCGTGGTTCGTGACAAGATCGCGCGGGCGCACGTTGCTCTAGCCCCCATACGCTAGGGAGGCCCCAGGCCTCAGCGCAGGCACGTTGTTCATTGATCTTAGGAAGGATCGCATTTTGAGCTGCTCCTAGCGACGAGGGCGAGCGGTTTCCCCCTTGCGCTGCTGCGAGCATACTGCTGCATGCATCGCGGTCCGCGTCGCGCGTCGTGGCAAGGGGCCAGTAGCAGGGTGGTAGAGCCAATCGGCACAGTCTTCGCTGGCTGTTCAGGAGCCACGACCCTCGCGAGGTTGCTGCTGCTCAGCGCCCTGCGCAGGGCGGCTGTTGGCTCCCCCGCAGTCTGCATCAATAACGTCATGGATGATGCGTCGCTGCATGCGGTTGGAGGCGCCGAAGTCATAGGTCGAGGGCCCACTCGTCCTTGCTGATCAATCGTGGAAGGGTTCAAACGCCGGGGCCTCCCAGTAGCCCCAAACAAGCTTCGGCTCCTCCCGTCATCGCCTGTGCCCACCACGCACCTGCTCAAGAGTTGCAGCCTGCCAGCGTCAGCGCACGGTCAAGTGCGTCGCGACCTTGGAAGGGGGCGCGATCGATGGGGCCCGCAGAGGGGTCGGGACGCATCATGAGCGGCGCTGCGAGGCGCAGCAAAAGGTTGGCAAGGTCCTTGCCTCGAGGCAGGCAGGGGCTCCATGTGGTCGCGTTTTCAAACCTGAGGTGGCCTCGAAGGCCTTGTGGGGGGCCAGTGTACACGGGCACCCCAACGGCATGCTCAAGTGGCTCCGCGTCCCCGCGCTGCGCGCAGAAGGCCGCCTCCCGAGCGGATGCTCACATGAGTTGGTCTCCATGTGTTCCAGAGGCGGGTGGTCTCGGGGCCCGTTAGTTCTGGTCGCTGCGGGTGCCCTCCGCGCGCTCTGGCGAGCATTGCAGGATCGGCGCCGCGCCCATGCAGTCCTCGAGTGGTTACTTGGGCGAGACAAGGGCGCCCTTCAGGTGGCTGCTGCCAGGGCGAAGGTCGAGGATCCCATTGCGGCCCGTGTCCTCGCGCGCGCCCGCGCAGGCTTCTTCTTTGACGACCCGTGGGCCCTCCGTGCAGCCACTGGGGGGCAATTGGACCTTCGCAGGGTCTCACCAGCGCTCGTGGCACGCAGGGCGCAGTCCGCGGCTCGCAGGGTTTCGGATCTCGAAGGCTTGGTCAAGATAGGCCGAGGCAAGGGTTGGCGAGGCCCGATGTTCTGGCGGCTGTTAAATGAATTTCTGCGCGCACGCCGCGACCTCGAGGACGGGGGGGTGTCGGGCGGGGCGCGGGGTGCGAGGGGGCAGCGCGTGCTGCGGAGACTGGCCGCAGGATCGCACAGGCCTCAACTTTTCTGCGCGCGAGCACGATCCGATGCTGCCCAGCCACTGCCTCCCCTGCGGGGGGGGGGGGGGGCGGCGGGCGCGCTGTTCCATCGCCGCTTCGAGTGCCCAGCGCGCCAGGGGTGGAGACGTGACTTTCTGTCGAGCGAACTGGAGCGACCCGTTGCCAGGCTGCCGAGCTGCCCAATATACCTTCAGGAGAAGTTTGCGCGATGTTTCCCCCCTGGCCCTCGCCCAGCCATTGCCAGACCCGCATTGGGCCCATCGCAGGAGTTCAGGGTTGAAGGGCTCGGGGCGCCTCTGGCCCTGCAGGAGGGCCGCGTTCTTGGCGTTGTGATGAGGTGTGTTGTTGGTTGTTTCTCCATCTCTCTCTCTCTCTCTCTCTCTGTTCTCTCTCTCTCTCTCTCTCTCCCGTTCTCTCTCTCTCTATCTCTCTCTCTCCCGCTCTCTCTCTCTCTCTCTCTCTCTTTCTCTCTCTCTCTCTCTCTCTCTCTCTCCCTCTCCTTATCCTTCCCTCTCTATCTCTCTCTCTTTCGTTTCTTTTTTTTTCCCTCTCTCTCTCTCTCTCTGTTCTCTCTCTCTCTCTCTCTCTCTCTCTCTCTCTCTCTCGCTCTCTCTCTCTCTCTCTCTCTCTTTCTCTCGTTTTCTCTCTCTCTCTCTATATATATATATAGATCTCCTTCTCTCTCTCTCTCTCTCTATCCCTCCCTCTGTCTCTCTCACTCTCTCTCTCTCACTCGCTCTCTCTCTCTCTCTTTTCTCTCTCTCTCTCTCTCTCTCTCTCTCTCTCTCTCTCTCTCTCTCTGTATCGCTCTCTCTCTCTCTCTTTCTCTCTCTCTCTCTCTCTCTCTTTCTCTCTCTCTCTTTCTCTCTCTCTCTCTCTCTCTTTCTTTCTCTCTCTCTCTCTCTCTCTCTCTCTCTCTCTCTTTCGTCCTCCCCCCATCGCTGTCTCTTTTTCCTCTCAGCGACGGGTCGGGCACGGGTGGCCTGGTTCCGTCTTTTCGCGTTGCAGGTTTGCGGGCCTTCGGCTCGTGACACAGAGCTTCGCTACCTCGGGGGGGCGGCGCGGGGCGGTTCCCCCGACTGAAGGGCCCGGCCAAGTGGCCCGAGACGGCGGGGACTTCGCCGTCCAGATGGCCATGCGACACATCATTGGCACGTTCACGGTGTAGGGCGATTGCACAAGCACGCCCCAATGTTGTTGCCCCCCCCCCCCCCACGATACCCCCTGTGGGAGACGTCCCAGGCCAGGCTGGTGGCGACACCTGCAGACTCCTCTCTGTGCGTGACCCTCAAGGCGCACGCGTCTCTGCGGGGTGTCCTGCGGCCATGTGCCCTATGCAGGCGCCATCCCGCAGGGGGTGGGTATAGCAGACTGGTAGCATTGCCCGATCGCCCCTCTCACAGGTTATCAGCCGCTTTGCCAGAGTTGCGAGACCGACGCTGTCAGTCTCTGAGGGCGTGTGCTACGTCATTTCTTCATGCGGCCTTCGGCGCCATTCGGAGGACGGCGCGATTGCTTCAGATGATGTGACGGCCCTCTTTGCCCATTCTTTGTGCGTTTTGTGATCCATCGTTGATTGCCTCTGTTGGAAGCTGATCTGGCGTCCTCCCCGCCGGTGGCAACACCAGCTGCGCCCTCGTCGCCTTGGCTGGGCGCAGCTGCACATTGCTGTCACAGAGCTTCTAACGCGACTGAGACTTCTCGATGTGTCCCTCAGTATCCAGCTCTCTATTCCATTCTCTCACGTCGTTTTGCGTCGGGGTGGGGCGCCCCCGCAGGTGCATTTCGACGCCCTCCTCTTCTCGCTTTCTGTTGTCCTTACCCATGTCCATCCATCCATTGCTCCCCCTTCCCACCCATGCGTCCTTCTCTTCTTCCTTTCACGCTTATGATTGTGCATGTTGTCACCGTGCCCACATTCATGTCGGAGCGATTGCTGCACGCCGCGCAATGTCGACCAGTTGTCTCTCCCTTGTGCCCGTCTTCTTTCTCCTTTGCGCTTCTGTATGTGCGTGTGCGGAATCCCAGCGTCCTGGCAGAGTGACGTGTTGGACGGGCCCAGACCGGCCGGCTGGCCTCCCCTCCTTCGGTTTACGATTTCGCCCCCATCTTTGACAGGTTGCAGGATGTTGGACGGCGGCGGACCACGCGTCGGACAAGCATTTCGTTCTCCTTATCGTGAAGAGTAGCCAGTGCGGCGGGGGCGCCCTGTTTACATGCCACGGGGCTCCGTGGTGGTGGGGCATTTGCTGTGCGTCAACTTTCCCAGTGCTCTGAAACAGAGACAGTAAGTCACATCTCGGAATAGCGCTGCTCGAACAGCGTCCAGAAGTCAGGTTAACTCCTCTCGTTCTTCCTCTCCCTGCGCGACGGACTACCTCGCGCGCAGGCGCAAGGGCGGGGCCCCGGAAGGTGCTCGCTGCTGGCCCATGACCTTTTGATTGTTTGTTTGTGGGTGACGGTTGTCACAGACTTGCTTTGCACATTCGGACCCTCGTTTGCGCTGGGCCCGCAGCATCCACAACTACAGGTTGAGTCCTCGTGGTGGACCCCGCAGCGGCTCTGCGCAGATCCCTATTCTTCTCCTCTTGAAGGCGCTTGGAGACGGATGTCTCTCATCGGGGGGGTCCTTCCCCTTTTCCCTTTCCTCCTCTCTTCTTCTAGTGGGTTCAGTCCCGCAGCCTCTGGGCGTCGTGGGAGTTCACCTCCCCGCGTCTCCTCGGAGTCGGGTCTGGCCCTCCCTCCTCTGTTCTTCTGGTGGGTTCAGTCCCGCAGCCTCTGGGCGTCGTGGGAGTTCGCCTCCCCGCGTCTCCTCGGAGTCGGGTCTGGCCCCCCCTCCCTCTCCAATTTCTCCTTGGACAAGTCAGAAACCTCTGCGGGGGGGTCACAGCCCCGCAAACTGGCACCTCTTGCAAAGGAGCACGAAAACAGGTGCTCGAGGTGGCCAGATCCCGGCTCTTATCGATAAGAGCAGCCCATTTTGGGCGGAGCCGGCGCCCCCCAATCGACAAGAGCAGCCCATTTTGGGCGGGGGCAACGCATCTCCGTCTTTCTTGTCTTCCTCCTTCTTTCTATTCTATCGTGTCGTCTCGTGTCGGGGGGGCCGATCTGTCGGTGCTCCAGGACCTGTGGGCAGTTGAGCCCTGCGGACTTGTGTCGAGCTCACATTGTTGCGCCCCCCCCACAGGTACATATCGACACGTTCCTCCTCATCATTGTCTTATCTTTTCTCTTACCATGCCGTCTCTCGTCGGGGGGGTCGTCGCGTCGAGCTCGCTGCCTCCCCGCAGGTGCATATCGACATGTTCCTCATCCTGTTTCTCTTTGCCTTTCCCTCCTCTAGTTCTGCTTTCGCACAGGTGTCAGTCGAGAGACGCTCTCTCAGTGTTGCTTCCTTTCTCGGTCGTTGTCGTCAGGTGCATTTCCTGTTCTTCTCCTACAAAGTGGTTGGCCAGCCCGCAATATATATATTGTTCATATTGTGCTTTCAGGTGCCCATTGTGACGTCGTGTACACACGTCCATCTTGTGGTCTCTGTCTCCCCCAGGTGCACATTTTGACGCTTCTCTCCGACCGCTTCTTCTGGATTGCTGTCGCTGCGAGGTCTGCCCGGCCAGGTCTGCTCCATCTCCTGTTCTACTTCCGCCACCCGATGACGTGCGTGATCGCGTGTCGCAAGGGGGGGGGGGTGGGGGACGTCCCAGGCCAGGCTGGTGGCGACACCTGCAGACTCCTCTCTGTGCGTGACCCTCAAGGCGCACGCGTCTCTGCGGGGTGTCCTGCGGCCATGTGCCCTATGCAGGCGCCATCCCGCAGGGGGTGGGTATAGCAGACTGGTAGCATTGCCCGATCGCCCCTCTCACACCCCCCCCGCCACCGCCGCCCCCTCCACCACCACCACCACCACCACCAACACCACCACCGCCACCGCCACGCGCGCGCCCACCCACCCCGCCCCCCACGCACCCACCTGACAGTCGGTCTCGCGCGCGGCGACGCGCTTTCGAGAAGGGGCAAACACTGTGAGTAGGTTTCAGAAAGGTCGTGGCTCACACAGGTGTCCGTGAAGGGCGCATCGCTCTGTTCGAGCACCGAGGCAACGGACAGGCAGACCGCCTAGCCAAGCAGGGTGCTAGCTTGGTTAGACGACACCCTGCAGTGGGGCTCGTGGTTCGAGGGGCGCTGGTCCTAGCCTGGTTTTTGTTGAAGTTTACCCGCGGAGCGGAGGCCCGCTGCGCAAACCTCGGCAAATCTGACAATATCGGGGCTCAGGGGCACAATGAGGCGTCGCTGGAAGGCGGCGCGGAGCCCGAGAAGGCCATCGAGGAAGTGAGGCGGATGGGGGGGGGGCGAGGGAGGAGGGGGCGCTGCTGCCCCGGCTCCCCCTCCAGAGGGCCCCATCATCCTCCTCCACATCGGGCCCCAGCTTCGAACTTCTGGGTCCAAAGTTGGCTTCGACGGCCAGAGATGTTGAGCAGTCTCCGTGGACGGCCCACGGGCATATGCTGCTCGAGTTTGAAGTGGCGGCAGATGGCCAACCGCCTATCCTTTGTTGGTCGGCATGTGGGGGATATACTACTATCTCGCAAGGTTCCAGGGTGCTCCGCAAGGCTTGCCTGGGCCCCCAGCATGCCCGAGTGGGCCCTGGCAGGAAGAACTCTAGAGCTGTTTCGAAAAGGGAAGTACACCAGCAGACCTTTCACGTTGGGCCCCTGGAGGACTCGCGGGGGCGAGGCTCGGGAGTTTGCTGGGGGGTCGAGAAGGCACCAGGCACCAGGAGCCCAGCAAAGAGGATGTGCTTCAGGGCCCGCCGGGGGCCAAGTTCCGTCCGTCGGCTTGGCCGGCCTTGGAGAGCGCCTGGGCCGCGACTGTGCCGAGGAGCACGGTGCCGAATGCGATGGTTAATTTGCCCACAGAAAGGGTCCTTGTCGCTGGCCCCTCTCTGGCGCGGTGGCCTGCCAGGGAGACACAAAGGTATCCTCGGATGGGCCTCTTCTTGGAAGTTTTTTCGGACTGAACCCCCTTTCCCCTCAGTGGCGTGCGATCCTCCTCCTCCTGCTTTCCCTCCTGGTCGTTCCCGCCATCCTCCTCGTCCTCCTCGTCCTCGTCGTCCTCCTTTTCCTCCTGCTCGTTCCCTCCCTCCTCCTCGTCCTCCTCCTCCTCCTCCTCGTCGTCCTCCTCCTCCTCGTCGTCGTCGTCCTCCTCCCCGCCCTCCGTTCCCTCCTGCTCGCCCCCGCCCTCCGCACCCACGGCGTGCTCCTCCACCTGAGTCAGCCCGCCTCCCTGTACTGATCGTTGTTTCTCTTCTCGTCCTCAGCCGCCCTGTCCTTGTGCGTTTTCCGCCTCCCGTTCCTGCTCCCGCTCTCGCACTTGCTGTTTATGTTGTTGCGCCTCGTGCTCATCCCCCCCCCTTCCGCTCGTTTTTCCTCTCGCTCCCCTGCCCGCCCCTCCCGCCCCCCGTCCCCTCCCACTCTGCTTCCCGTCCCCGCCCGCTGCCCCCTCCCTCCTCGACCATACCGTCCTCGCTGAGAAGTTATACCCGGAGGCCGCAAGAGAGGACCGGCAGAAGGAGGGACAGAAGAAGACGGGCGAAGCAAAGGACGACGAGTCTGCAGACGGCTCGGAGAAAGAACAACCGAAGGTTTCGCCTTCTCCTCGTCCTTTTCAATGTTCTCTTCGAAATCATGTCTGCTGCCATTTTCATCACCACCACCACCATCACCGCCATCCTCATCATCCTCATCAGCATCATCAGCATCATCAACATCAACAGCATCAACACCAGCATCACCATCACCATCACCACCAGCATCATCAGCATCATCAGCATCATCACCACCAGCATCATCACCACCAGCATCATCAGCAGCAGCATCATCCTATTCACCTTGATCTCCATCTTCACCTTCACCTTCACCTTCGCCTCCGTCGTGGAGATCAACAACAACATCATTAGCATCATCACCATCAGCAGCATCATCAGCATCAGCATCAGCATCATCATCAGCATCATCATCATCATCATCATCGGGCTTCTCCGACTCGTCCTAGATCACGTCCGCTCCGTTTCGTTATCCTGGTTATGTGCATTCGTTTTCGTCCTCTTGCTCCTGCTCGGGTGCTGTACCTTTACAGCTAGTGTGATAAGTTATACACACACGTGCACACCTCGGGCGGGTGGGGGTGGGATGTAATCTTCCGCCTCGCGGTGCACGCACAGGCAAAGCGATGCACCGAGTCCGCGACATATGAGCGCTATATAAGTCGGGCGTATCCCTCGTCAGGGGGAATATTCCCAAAAAGAATCGTCTGGGGACGATGCTACTCGTATGTGTTATGTGTTTTGCTGAGCATCGTTTAACCAGCGTTCGCCCCAAATCCGCCCGTAGGGGGACAGGCCCGACCTAAGCTTCGCGCGCCGAGTCCAGGACAGGCGGCATGCCCAGGACGCGCCGCCCGCATCTCCGCCCCCGCCGCCGCAGGACGGCCGGGGTGCTCAAACGAGAAATCGCATAATGTGCAGACCCCCCCCTCAGACCTCGAACGTTCCTCGATCCGTACCCGAATGTACAGATCTGGCATGACAAGTGGACTGGTGCACCAGCACTGCCCGGCGGCGCCGTGGCCGCCGGCTGGCTCGCGCGAGCCCGGCCCCTCTCGCGCCGCTCCCGCCGAAAGCCCGCGCCTCGCGCGCGCGCGCGCTCCGCTCGGAGGGGCGTGCGTGCCCCCCGGCCCAGCAGTGGGCGGCCCAGGCTGCCGGGCGCCCCACGGCCCGGCTCTGCTAGGGGGGCACATGCGAACCCTACCCCTACCGCCCACGATTTCCGAGGGGGTAGGGTTCACATGTGCCCCCTTAGCTCGCCCGGGGGTGTGATAACAAGAGAAAGTCGGGTGTGGATCCAGTCGGCCTGGATGAGTAGGTCGACCCTGCCAGTCCGGGGGTGTAATTTGTCTTGTGCCCAAAAAGTGATACGCACTTGGTCTGATCACATTTTTTTTATCCGTAAGGGCTTCGCCCCCTGCCGCCAGCCCCCTCTCTCGGATAATGGGCAATGCAAGAGCGAAAGCATGAGGCCTTCGCGCCGCCGTGAAGCAGCGTCGGGGCTTCACGCGAAGACGATGAGTAATCGGCACGATAAATTGAGACTATGATGATATGATATTGTTGACTTTCGGTGTTGTATTTCGAGCTTGCTCGCGTATGCTGTGCAACAAGCTTTTCTACTTGACCCTGACCCCGCCGATCTGAATGAGGGGGGCCACCGAATTTCAAGACATGTGGCAAATCCAACGTGTTTTTCGACGCTGACCCCGCCGATCTGAGTGAGGAGCGCCACCGAATTTCAGAAATGAAGCAAATCCCTTGCGTTTTTCGACCCTGACCCCGCCGATCTGCGTGAGGGGACCACCGAATTTCAAGACATGTGGCAAATCCCATGTGTTGTTGGACCCTGACCCCGCCGATCTGCAAGAGGCGTGCCACCGAATTTCAAACATGTGGCAAATCCCTTGTGTTTTTCTTCCCTGACCCCGCCGATCTGCAAGAGGGGTGCCACCGAATTTCAGAAATGTGGCAAATCCCATGTGTTTTTCGACCCTGACCCCGCCGATCTGCGTGAGGGGGGCCACCGAATGTTTGGAAGTGTGACAAATCCCATGTGGTTTTCGACCCTGACTCCGCGGATCTGCGTGAGGGGTGCCGCCGAATTTGAGAAGCATGGCAAATCCATCGTGTTTTTCGACCCGAACCCGGCGATCTGCGTGAGGGGTGCCACCGAATTTTAGACATGTCGCAAATCCAATTGTTTTTTCAACGCTGACGTCGCCGATCTGCGTGACGGGTGCTACCGACTTTCAGACATGTGGCAAATCCCATTGGTTTTTCGACCCTGACCCCGGCGATCTGCGTGAGGGGTGTTACCGAATTTGAAAATTGTGGCAAATCCCATGGGTTTTCCGGCCCTGACCCCGCTGATCTGCGTGAGGAGTGTTACCGAATTAAAGAATGTGACAAATCACATTGGTTTTTCTACCCCGATCCCGCCGATCCACGTGAGGGGTGCCGCCAATTTTCAGAACTGTGGCAAACCCCATGTGTTTTTGGACGCGACCCCGCCGATCTGCGTGCTGTCGAATTTTAGATATTTGACTCACATGTGTTTTTGGACCCTGACCCCAGCGATCTGCGTGAGGGGTGTTAATTATTTGAAAATTGTAGCAAATCCCATGGGTTGTCCGACCCTGACCCCGCCGATTTGCGTGAGGAGTGTTACCGAATTAAAGAATGTGGCAAATCCCATTGGTTTTTCTAGCCTGATCCCGCCGATCCACGTGAGGGGTGCCGCCAATTTTCTGAAATGTGGCAAACCCTATGTTACCTAACAGCGAAGACTGATAGGTTTCTAGTAGGGTCAAAAGAGTGCATCATGACTCCCCAGGGGGGTCTGGGCAGATGCCGGACGGGTGCCGCGGGAATCTGGGGACTCCCCATTTTGATTGCCAGGAGCTACATTGTGACTGCCCGGAGCCAACAGAACACAATTCCCAGGCCACATTTTGAATGCCCGGAGCCAACTCTAGGCCACTTCGTGTTCTTCGTGTTCCCAGAACACCATTCCCAGGCCACAGTTTGAATGCCCAGAGCCAACTGTAGGCCACTTCGTGTTCTTCGCTTTCCCAGAACACCATTCCCAGGCCACATTTTGAATGCCCAGAGCCAACTGTAGGCCACTTCGTGATCTTCGTGTTCCCAGAACTCCAGGCTTGTGCCATATCTTGAATGCCCGAGCTGAGGCAGGCTGAGGCCGAGGCAGGCTGAGGCCGAGGCAGACTGAGGCTGAGGCTGAGGCAGGCTGAGGCTGAGGCTGAGGCAGGCTGAGGCTGAGGCAGGCTGAGGCTGAGGCTGACGCAGGCTGAGGCTGAGGCGAGGCTGAGGCTGAGGCAGGCTGAGACTGAGGCTGAGGCAGGCTGAGGCTGAGGCTGAGGCTGATGCAGGCTGAGGCTGAGAAGCTGACGTTGAGGCTGATGCAGGCTGAGGCTGAGGCTGAGGCCGAGGCAGGCTGAGGCTGAGGCTGAGGCAAGCCGAGGCAGGCTGAGGCTGAGGCTGAAGCTGAGGCTGAGGCTGAGGCTGAGGCTGAGGCTGTGGCTGAGGCTGAGGCAAGCTGCGGCTAAGGCAGGCTGAGGCTGAGGCTGATGCAGGCTGAGGCTGAGGCAGGCTCAGGCTGAGGCCGAGGTAGGCTGAGGCTGAGGCTGAGGCCGAGGCAGGCTGAGGCTGAGGCCGAGGAGGCCGAGGCAAGCCGAGGCAGGCTGAGGCTGAGGCTGAGGCTGATGCTGAGGCAGGCTGAGGCTGAGACAGGCTGAGGCTGAGGCTGAGGCAGGCTGAGGCTGAGGCAGGCTGAGGCTGAGGCCGAGGCAGGCTCAGGCCGAGATAGGCTGAGGCCGAGGATGAGGATGAGGATGAGGATGAGGCCGAGGCAGGCCGAAGCTGAGACAAGGTGAGGCTGAATGGAGGGGGGGGGGAGGGAGGGGGGGGGAGGGGGAGGAGGCTGAGGCAGGCTGAGGCCGAGGCAGGCTGAGGCCGAGGCAGGCTGAGGCCTGAGGCAGGCTGAGGCTGAGGCTGAGGCTGAGGCAGGCTGAGGCTGAGGCTGAGGCTGAGGCTGAGGCAGGCTGAGGCTGAGGCTGAGGCTGCAGGCGGCTGAGGCTGAGGGCCGAGGCAGGCTGAGGCTGAGGCTGAGGCAGGCTGAGGCTGAGGCCGAGGCTGAAGGCAGACTGAGGCTGAGGCTGAAGCAGGCTGAGGCTGAGGCTGAGGCAGGCTGAGGCTGAGGCTGAGGCAGGCTGATGCTGAGGCAGGCTGAGGCTGAGGCTGAGGCTGATGCAGGCTGAGGCTGAGGCAGGCTGAGGCTGAGGCCGAGGCTGAAGGGCTGAGGCTGAGGCTGGCAGGCTGAGGCTGAGGCTGCAGGCTGAGGCTGAGGCTGAGGCAGGCTGGCTGCTGAGGCTGAGGCTGAGGCTGAGGCTGAGGCTGAGGCTGAGGCTGAGGCAGGCTGAGGCTGAGGCAGGCTGAGGCTGAGGCTGAGGAGGCAGGCTCAGGCTGAGGCGAGGCTGACAGGCTGAGGCTGAGGAGACTCAGGCCGAGAGGCTGAGGCGAGGATGAGGATGAGGATGAGGCCGAGGCAGGCCGAAGCTGAGACAAGGTGAGGCTGAATGGGGGGGGGAGGAGGGGGGGGGAGGAGGGGAGGCTGAGGCAGGCTGAGGCCGAGGCAGGCTGAGGCCGAGGCAGGCTGAGGCTGAGGCTGAGGCAAGCCGAGGCAGGCTGAGGCTGAGGCTGAGGCTGAGGCTGAGGCAGGCTGAGGCAGGCTGAGGCTGAGGCTGAGGCTGACGCAGGCTGAGGCCGAGGCAGGCTGAGGCTGAGGCTGAGACAGGCTGAGGCTGAGGCTGAGGCAGGCTGAGGCTGAGGCCGAGGCAGGCTGAGGCTGAGGCTGAGGCAAGCCGAGGCAGGCTGAGGCTGAGGCTGAAATTGAGGCAGGCTGAGGCATCCGTAGGAATGCATAGGAATTCCTAGGAATCCCTAGGAATCCCTAGGAATCCTTAGGAATCCGTAGGCATCCTTAGGAATCCGTAGGCATAGTTAAGCATCCTCAGGAATCCTTAGGAATCCCTAGAAATCAGGATTCCTAAGGATTCCGAAGGTTTCCTAAGGATTCCTATGGATTCCTAAGGATGCCTTAGGAATCCCTGGGAATCCTTAGGATTCCATTGGATCCTAAGGCCGTTGCCACTGCGACTGTCATTGCGAATGCGACTGCGACTGCGAGAACAGTAGAATTCTACAACTGGATTCTCACCTGAATCTTAAGGGGAATGCTTCCAGAGATGCTTATACACATCGCTGTTAGGTTGCTTTGCTGGGATAATGTTTTTGGACGCGACCCCGCCGATCTGCGTGCTGTCGAATTTTAGAAATGTGACTCACATGTGCTTTTGGACCCTGACCCCGCCGATCTGCGTGAGAGGCGCCGTCGAATTTCAGAAATGTATCAAATCCCGTGAGTTTTTTGACCCTGACCCTGCTTAGCTGCGTGAGAGGTGCCGCCGAATTTCAGAAATGTGGCAAATCCCATATGTTTTTGGACCCTGACCTCGCCGATCTGCGTGAGGGGTGTCAATTTCGACCCCCCCAGAAATTCTGAGACCCTTCCCCAGAGGTGCTAACCAGAGCGGTTTTCGGCTCCCCCCCTCGCGCGGTCTACAACAAGGAGCAGTAAGCAACAGGAAGCAGAACTGTAACGGTGGAAACCGGAAACTGGAACTGGCGCATGGGAACAGCCAACCCTGAGCCTACAGCCGGGTGGCCCCACAACGGGGGCGGGCGGATCAAACACACACACACACACACCACACACACACACACGCACTGCACGCACGCACGCACGCACGCACGCACGCACGCACGCACGCACGCACGCACGCACGCACACTTTTGCCGTCACACTTCTCCGGAACGCCGGGACCTCGGCGGCCTCGGCGTGGGCGGCCCGCGCCGAGGGCCCCCTGCGGGCCAGGCCTCTGGAGGTCGCCGGCGTGCTCCGGATCCGCGGCCTCCGCCTGCGCCTCGTCCACCTCCTGCCCCGCCCCCCTTCCTGCTCTCGTCTTCCCTCCCCCCTCCTCCCCCCCTGCCCTCTCCTCCCCGCCCTCCCTGCCTCGCCTGCCACGGCCACGGGCCTCCCCTCCTCCCTCCTCTGCCTCGCCCCTCTGCCCTCCTCCGTTCTTAATGGCGGCGCGCAGAGGGGGGTAGGGGGGAGGGGGGAAGGCTTCTTAGAAGCACCCCTGCTTCTCAGAAGGCGCGGGCCTTCTCTGTAGACGTAAGGCCGAGGCCTTCTGAGAAGCAGGGGTGCTTCTAAGAAGCCTTCCCCCCTCCCCTCACCCCTCTGCGCGCGCGCCCCCCCTTCCCCCCTCCCCTTTACCCCCCTCTGCGCGCCGCCAGATTCTGTCCTCCGCTCCAGCTGCTGCCGCCGTCTCCTCCCTCTCAAGAGCGAAAGAAGGACGTACATGTACATGAATCCACGCTGGTTTCGAGACCACGTGTTGCACAAATGTTCGTATAACGCGGCCCGTCTCGCGAGTCGAGGGGCCGTGTTCATGTACATAGCTGGGCGCGTACGTCCTTTGTGGGCTCCCTACCCTCTCTGCCCCTGCTCCCGCCGCTGAGGCGGCCGGCGGTGCGGCCTCGGAGGGCGGGGCGGAGAGCACCGCGGCGGGCGGTGCCCCGGAGGCAGAGGCCGAGGAGGACGGCGCTGCGGCTGAAGGGGAGGCGCGGAAGGGCGTCCAAGAGGGGGCCAAGGGCGCGACAGGAGAGAACGCGAAGGTCGAGGCAAAAGGAGGCGCCGGCGAGGAAGAAGATGGCGAGGACGCCGGAGAGGATCGTGAGGCGAAGAAGGCAACCCAAGAGGAGGTCAAAGCGAGTGACGATGCGGAAGAAGGCGCCGACGAGGAAGAAGATGACGAGGACGCCGGAGAGGATCGTGAGGCGAAGAAGGCAATCCGAGAGGAGGTCAAGGCGACAGAGGAGAAAGCGAGTGGCGATGCGGAAGAAGGCGCCGATGACGAGACAAAGGAGGGTGAGGAGGAAGTGGAGGAGGGCGTTCGGGAAGGTGGGGAGGCGAACAAGGTAGCCGATGATGAGGCCAAGAAGTCCACAAAAGATAAGGTCGATGACGAAGCGAGAAAAGACGCCGACGAAGAGGCAGAGGAGGAGAGCGAGGACGCCGGGGAGGAAGAGAAAACGAAGGCAACAGCAGATAATGCTAAGAATGATGCGAAAGAAGACGCCGACAAGGAGGCTGAGGAGGAGAAGGGGGAGGATGACGCTGGTGAGGAAGGTGAGGCGAAAGAGGTGGCAGACGAGGAGACCAAGAAGGCAGTAGACGAGAAAGCGAAAGACAAGACAGACGGTGGTGCCGATGAAGGGGCTGCTGAGAAGAGTGAGGGTTCGGCAGAGGACGACGAGGGGAAGCAGTCCGGAGAAGAGGCGGAGGACGCCCCTGCAGAGAGGGCGGCGAAGGTCCCGAGGGCGAGCGCCAGCGAAAGGGATGGTGACGAGGCGGAGGAGGAGGCGGCAGAGGAGAAGGCAGGCGGCGCCGCCCAGAAGGGGCCCCCAGGGGAGGCGGCGAGCGGCCGCGAGAGGGACGGCGACGAGGCGGAGGAGGAGGCGGCAGAGGAGAAGGCGGGCGGCGCCGCCCGGAAGGGGGCCCCCGGGGAGGCGGCGAGCGACCAGGCCGAAGGGGCGGCGGCGGGGGGCGCGCAGGCGAGCGGCAGGGAGCCGAGCGCGCCCGCGGAGGAGCCGCGGGAGCCAGCGCAGGGCGAGGCTCCCGCGACGACGGCGGGCGGCGGCGGCGCGGCCGACGGCCCGCGGGAGGTGGAGAAGAAGCCCGAGGATCACCGGCGGAGGGAAGGTACCCATACTGCTACCCTTGCCTCCTGCTCCTCCTCCTCCCTCCTCCTCCTTCCTCCTCCTTCCTCCTCCTCCTCCTTCCTCCTCGTCCTTCCTCCTCCTCCTCCTCCTCATCCTTCTCCTCCTTCTCCTCCCCCTCTTACCCAGAGGAGGAAAAGGTACCCCTCCCGCTATCCTTACCTCGATCTCCCCTTTCTGGGCGTCCTGGGAGGCCCTCGTCGCCACCGCTGGGTTCGCAGCGAAGTTCTGGTCAGAGCGCACTCCGGGGGTAGAGGTCCTGGCAGTAGCGGTATCGGTGCCTTATGCTTTCCGCAGATCAGGATGGCTTTACAGTGCCCGTAGGTCGTTGAAAGTAGGTACTCTTGGATTCCCAGGTCCCAATCTACTGTGGCCGCTTTCCTACTTCAAGAGTCGAGCGGTTTTCCCTATTTAGTTAATCGCTTCGCTCGTTCAGCCGGCCCATATATTGCCTCGCCGCTGTCGTTCGTCGGGATGTTGTTGTCAATGCGGTGCGGTTGGGCGGCTGCCATTTTTCGGAGGCGGTGGGTGGCGGGTCAGAGGCCTCATGGATGTTGGTTGGGCTCTCGTGGTTGGCCTCTCGGGGGCTTTTGGGAGGCAGTTTTGAGGCCTCTTGGGGGCCGTCTTGGGGCCTCTTGGGGCCTCTTGGGGGCCTTTTGGGGCTTCTTGGGGTGCCTCTTCGGGGCCTCTTGGGGCCTATTGGGGGCCTCTTGGGACCTCCTGGGGGCCTCTTGGGGCTGAAGGCTGGACTTTTCGGTTCCTGGCCCCCTTCTTGGGCCCCTCTTGGCGCCGTTTTGGGGCTCTCTTCTGTGCGGAGGGTGCGGAAGGTGCAGGCCGAGGGATAGGAGGTCCGTTTTTCCCCAAGTAGGCTTGCCTAAGGTCGGCGCCACCCCAACATACTTATGTGCGTCGCCCCCCCAGGGGCGACGCGCGCACCGAGAAATCTTATAGTATATGCGTCTTGGCGGGCGCTGTCTGGCCACACCGCTCGGGAAACGATCTACTACAAGATGGGTATACTACATGTTCGGGTCGGACGCGCGCCTCCAAGGAGAACATATAGTACTAGTATGTCTTCGTGCGTCCCATAAGGGGTTTTTGCTTGGTTACATGTTGGTGCCTACTAATGTTACGTCGCCCGTTGCTCGGCGGGTTCCCCGGGCTCCCTGGGTTCCCCAGGTACCTCATGCCAAGCAACGCCAAGCAATGCCAAGCACTGCGCCCAAGCAATAGGAAGCTTTCCCCTTGGCGTCGCGCCGGGTTCATGTATCATCCCCTGTCGAAGAGGGGGAGGGAGGGGGGGGTCTGGGCTGGTCACGGGCGTCATCACAGCTAATTGTAAAAAAGGCTCTAGCGTCAGGGAGCGGAAAGCGCATGGCATCGACCCCCAGTGGCCCACTCGTCGCCGCCGACGGCGGCCTGGTAGCCCGCCCCGCTCAGGAGCGCGCGGTTTCGCTACTCGGAGGGGCTATCGCCGGCGTGTCGGCGATGTGCATACTGCCTGTTCCAGGTCGATGTTTCCCCCCCCCCTTTCACCACCCACCAAACCATCCCAACCCGAAGGCTCAGATTTACCATCGATTTCCAGTGGGGGGGGGTCGGGAAACATCGAGAAAACACATGTGGAACCCTTACCCCCCCCAACCCGAAATTCGGGTCTTCGGGTTGGGTTGGGGTGGTCTGGTAGGTAGTCACCCTTTGTGGGCCCCGGAAACGGCAGGGCCGTTTTTTCATCGTTTCCAAAAAAATGCACCTTGAAACTGGAAACGGCAAAAAAACGGCGACCGGAAAGGGCAACAAAAACGGCTCCAGGATTGGAACCTGAGCCGGAACCGGTAAAAAAACGGCGACGGAACCGGTAAAAAAACGGCGTCGGAACCGGCAAGAAAACGGCAAAACGGAACCGGTAAAGAAACGGCCTTGTCGTTTCCAGGGACCACTAAGCCCCCCCCCAACGAGCCCGTGCACTGGTGGCCTTCAGGTCCAAACTCGGGCCTCCAGCGGCCGTTCGAGACGATCCGGGCACCCCAGGAACGCTCTCGGCGAGGCGCAGCCGCTGGTAGGCATCCCGAGGCTGGAAGACCACGAAAGAATGAAAGTGCCCGAAAACCTCGAACATCGATGCCCCCCTTCCTCTGAGCTGGCGCCCTCTTGATCGTTGTTCCCGGGAGGAGCGGGACGAGGACCCCGACGCGGAGCTGCGCCTCCTGCCGGTGGTGGAGCTGAAGCGGCGGCTGCGTGCGGCCGGGGCCGTGGTGCCCCAGGAGCTGAACGACAAGGACCGCCAGTGCAGCCCTCCCCCTCTCCCTCATCTCCCTCCTCTTTTTCCTCCTCTTCTTCCTCCTCTTCCTTCTCTTCCTCTTCCTCTTCTTCATCCTCCTCCTCTTCCTCTTCCTCCTCCTCTTCCTCCTCCTCATCCTCCTCCTCTTCCTCCTCTTCCTCCTCCTCATCATAATCATCCTTCTCCTGAGGCTCGAGGAAACGAACACAAGGCGGCGCGCTCCGCCACAGAATGACGCGGCACCGGCGCCGTGTCTCGGGGGTGTCGCGTTTCCTGGTCGGCGGGTCTGGCGCCCACAGGCCAGATCCGCGGGTCCATGAGCCGTGTCAGCGTTCGCCCGGGAGGGGGACGGGCCCTGATCAGGAGGGAACAAAACACACAGACACAATTCATCGTCGACTCCCAGGAAAATGTGGGAAAATATGGGAAGTGGGGGGGAAGGCAAACACCCAGAAAATATGGGGAAGTATTGGGAATCCTGTTATTTGTGTGTGTTTACTTGTGTGTCCGAGGGCCCCTTCACCTGAGGCGCTTCGTCGTTTTGTTCCTCCTGGCGGAGGTCGGAAATCTCTTGGTACCGCTGGTTGACTTTCCCTCGTCACCAGTTTCGTTTCGAAATGTGGATCTGACCGCACCCATTGAGAGGTCTGGGGAGTAGCGGTATCCCCTAGGCCAGGTTCGCGCGGCGTTGGCGCGCCGGCGAAGGCGTTCAAGGTTGAATTCTGCGACGCGGAAGCACCGATGGACACGGTAACGCCATTGGACCGACTGAA
>CAUYUJ010015377.1:27500-50000 GCA_963575745.1 Prorocentrum cordatum | reverse complement strand
GGTTCGACGGTGCTCAGGCGCGGCCGCCGGCGGCGCGGCCAAGGAGCCCGCCCCCGCCGCCGCGCCCGCCGCCGCGCCGTCCGCGGCGGCGCCCGCAGAGGCGGTCGCGGAGGCGGCCGCGGCGGCCGCGGGCAGCGGCGCGGCGGAGGGTTCGGGCCGCGCGGGCGGCGACGGGGCCATGGAGGTGGACGAGCAGGTGGCGGGGATGCCCAGACTTTGGGCCTCCCGCGGGGGATCGCGCCGCATCGGCGATGTGGGTTGCCTCCCGTGGTTTGGCGAGCTGTGCAACTGACAGGTTTGGGGAGGTCCCTGGTCCGTCTTGGCCTCCCGCCCGAGCCCCCGCCGACGTCGTGGCGGAGATGCCCAAATTCTGCGGCAGGCCCGTGTCGTGACGACTTCGGCGTTGGCCTCTTACACCGCATGAGCTCGTTCAACCTTGCACTGTCGGCAGCTTTTCGATCGCCCGATCTTTCCATGTTTGCTGGTTCTGCGCGACCAGAAGCGATCAACCTTGAACGCCCGCGGCGGGTCGCCGCCGCGTCGACACGACACCAACCTACTGTAGGCCTCTCAAGTGGGGTCCGAGTAGACGGGTTCGGGGGATCGCGCCGCATGACCGATGCATCGGCGATGTGGTTCGATGGGGACACCGATTTTTGTCCACGCCGACGTCGCCGAAGCATCGCCGACGTCGGCGATGCATCGGCGATGTACCGGCGATGCTGCGCGATGCTCCAACCCCATTTCTTGAATCGCTTCGCTTATTCCGCCGGCCCATATTGCCTCGCCGCTTGGGGGCCGTGTTGGGTCTTCTTGGGGCCTCTTCGGGGCCTCTTGGGGCTTTTGGGGGCGCCTCTTGGGGGCCCCTTGGGGCCTCTTGGGGGCCTCTTGGGGCCTCCTGGGGGCCTCGTGGGGCTGAAGGCTGGACTTTTCGGTTCCTGGTGCCCTTCTTGGGCCCCTCGTGGAGCCGCTTTGGGGCCCTCTTGTGCGATCTTCGGCGCCTCTTGGGCCGTCTTGGGGCCATCTTGGGCCGTCTTGGGGCCCTCTTGGAGGCTTCTCGGGCAGTCTTGGGGCGGTCTTGGGGGCCTTTTGGGCCGTCTCGGAGCTTTGGAAAGCCGAAAAGGCGAGAAACGTCGCGCATGCGAAAAATGTGAGTTTTCCAAACGGAATGAGACGAGTTTTGGTTGTTGGGGCCCTCTTGGAGAGCCTCTTGAGGCTCTCTTGGGGCTTTTTCGCGGCTGGGGCCATCTGGGGGCCATCTTAAGCGTCTTGGAGCGATCTTTCGGCGATTCGGGGCCTCTTGGGCCGTGTAGGGGCGTCCCGGTGCCCTCTTGGTGCGCTCCTGGAGCGCCCTGGGGGAGTCAGCCGGGCATCGCCCGGGCATCACCCAGGCATCGCCCGGGCGTCGGCCAGGGTATTTTTCGTCCAGGGGTCCCCAGGGGCTGCCACGCGCGCGCGAACTAGAATTACTGTTAACCTGTTGCAGGAGATCTTAGCACGCCTCTGGCCCGTTGGGCCGGCGAATTTTGAGCGGTACACCCGCTGGGTTTGGGGAGGTCCTTCGACCGTCTTGGCCGCCCCCCCGCCCCCCTGCCGAAGTCGTGGCGGAGATGCCCAAACTCTGCGGCAGGCTCGTGCCGTGACGTCTTCGGCGTCGGTCCCTGGCACCGCGTGGACTCGTGGCGCGCCCGCGGCGTTGGGAGGCCTCCGGCGCCGTGGGGGTCCGGGACGGCCGCACGGTCTTGGGGCTTGGGCCGTTCTCCGGGGACGTCTCTCGGGCGGTTGGGGGCCTCCGGGGCCCCAGCACCGTGCGGTGACGGAGCGTGGACCGTGCGGTGGGGTCCTTCGGGATTTCCGAGGGTCGCCGCCGCCGCCGCCGTCGTCGTCGTCGTCGTCGCCGCCGCCGCCGCCGTCGTCGTCGTCGTCGTCGTCGTCGTCGTCGTCGTCGTCGTCGTCGTCGTCGTCGTCAGGGCGGCCTGCCGCCTGCGGGGTCCGTCAGCGCACGGCGCCGGGGGCTCCTAAAAGGTGGGCGGCAGCTCGCCGTCGAGGCCCGTCTCCCTGCGCTTCGCCAGCAGCCGGCGCGCCTGGGTGGTCACCCTGGGCCACGGCTTTCGGGGCGATCGAAATGGGTACGCAAAGAACGGGTACGATGCCCAACACCAGTTCTTGCTCCTTCTGAACCGGACTCGCTGCTCGCGCCGCCACGGACGTTGCTCTTCGAGCACAACAAGCTGCCTGACCAAGAGCGGCCGCTGTCGGTTTTGGACAGCATTTGCTGTTGGGCACTGTACCTTTCAGGGGCAACGAGCGGGGGGGATAGGCATAGGGGGGGATGCATCGACCCCCAATCGCCCACTGATCGCCGATAGGGGCCCGACAGCCCCAACCTGCTCAGGAAGGTGCGGATTCACTATCGGGGGCCTATCGCCGATCCATCGGCGATGTATCGCCGATTCCAGGTCGATGTATCCCCCCCTAATTATGCCAGTCCCCCCTATCCTTGCCCCTCAACCTCCTGTTTCCGTACCCACCTCGGGCGTCCAGAGGCTTCGGGGAGCGCGCGTTCCTGGCGGACGGCGACGCCATGCGCGCGCGCCGCGACGCACGGGAGTACTGCGAGGCTCGGGCCGGGCGAAAGGGGGGGATTGGGAAAGGGGGGGTTACGAAATCTGCTGCATGCAGCTGGTTTCGGCCTCACCGACGGGCCCATTCCTCGATACATGGCCGCCTCCGGCGCCGGGAGGCGCCGGGAAAATCAGCTACGTGAGCTGATTCTCAACCCCCCCCTTTGCTATCCCCCCCCTTCCGCCCGACCCGAGAGGCGAAGTTCCGGGCCTTCGAGGCCGGCGAGGCCTGCAGCGCCGCGGAGGACGAGGCGCGGGCGGCCGAGGAGCGGCGGCGGCGGCTCGCGGAGGGCGCGGGCTTCTTCGACGGGCCCGCGAGGATCTGCAGGGGCCTGCGCTTCCGGACCATGCTTAAGTCGGGCCCGTCACCCTCTACAGGAGGAGAAGTCAAGAATGGTCAAGAAATAGTCTGGGATTTTTTTTTGTTTTAGCATCTGTTGACCATTCTGGGGTATTTTGGGGGTGTTTTTCATTTTCCGTCGAAAATCCCCCTGTAGGGGGACACGCCCGACTTAGGCCCATGCATCTGCTGCACCAGTTCGCCGCAGGGAAGGGCACCTTCATGTGGCCCCTGCCGCTGAAGCAGCAGTTCAAGGGCGGCAAGGGCATGCAGGACGGGCAGCCTTGGCCAGTTTCGTTGGCCGCGCCTCGCTCGAAAAGTGTCGGCATGGTCTTCCATGGCCCTTGCATCTTCACCGTGCATCATTACTACCAGTTTTGACGATACGTGGCCCCATGCCGCACGGGGCTAGGACGAGGATAAATCCGCTCCAGAGCGTTCCGGAACACTGTCAGCGCGTTCCAGAACGGTCTGAGAAGGCCGCGGCGCCAGATACATCCCCCCGATCCGCCGGATCTCACAGATTCTCGATTCGTCCGTCCCCGATTGTGTCCTCGTCCTAGCTTCGTCGTACAGGAGTACACCGCCGAGCTCAACCAGCAGTGCGAGGTGCACAAGCCCCAGCACCCCTTCGAGCTCCGGTTCCGGCTGTGCCTGGACCGCGGAGACGTCCAGGGCGCCGAGGCGAGGGCGACGTTCGGCTGCGGCAGCTTCCGCAACCCCGCGGGCCTGGTGGTGTCGTGCCCGTCCCGCGCCCGGGTGGAGAAGCTGAGGCAGAAGCAGGGCGAGCACGACCGCGACCACGCGGGCAGGATCCAGGCCATCCAGCAGAGGCACCAGCAGGCCGTGGCGGCGGCCATGACCCTGGCGCAGACGCCCCAGGAGGCCATGGTCATGAAGCAGCGCCTCATGATGGAGGCCCAGAAGGAGATGGCGGCGGCGGCGAACTCGCTGACCTCGGGAGGCGGCTGGGCGCGGCGGCTCGAGCGCTTCGGGGTGTTCTGCGGGGCCCAGTCGCGGGAGGAGGGCCGCACGGGCTACATGCAGATGGAGGGCCTCACCCTCCTGCCCAACCAGGACGGCAGGGCTGGACCTCGACGGTGTTTCTGGTGACTTCGTGGGCCGTTTTCGTTTCGACCTCGTTTTGCGTTAAAGGCGCGTTGGCGACAAAAGCGAGGGAGAACGAAAACGACAAGCACCGCTTAGGTTCAGCCCTGCAGGACGGCTCCAACGCGCTCGCGCTGATGCTGGTGCTCGCCTTCCTCCGGCCGCACCTCTGCGGCGGCTCCGTGCGCGGCGGGTGCAGCCTGCTGTGCGACCTGGACGACATGCGCGTGCGGGCCGTGTCGCTCTTCGGGCACTCCGACGAGACCAGGTGATCAACGCAGAAAACCCGGGCCGGACGAAAGGAGGGATTGGGAACGGGGGGGGTTACGAAATCTGCTGCCCGCAGCCGGTTTCGGCCCCACCGAGGGGCCCATTCCTCGGTACATCATAGCCGCCTCCGGCACCGGGAGGCGCCGGGAAAATCAGCTACGTGAGCTGATTCTCAACCCCCCCTTTGTTATCCCCCCCCCTTTCGCCCGATCCGAAACACGGGGTCGACGGCGCCGACATTCGCGCGCAAGCTGTCCGCGTAAGGTCACGCGCAAGCGCCCTCCTTTCCAATGTGGCGAGCCTCGCTGACGGCCCGCACAAGCCACCGCGTGAGGTCGCCATGTCATCGTGCGTCGCAGGATAGGGCGGCCAGAGCCATACATATCCACTGCCCTGGGCCTGGCCCATCCTGTAGGGGGCCACATCCGAACCCCACCCCTACCCCCCACGATTTCGGGGGGTGGGGGAGGGTGGGGTTCACTTCGCTCGGGAGCTCCCGAATGAAGTGAACCCCACCCTTCCCCTCAGAAATCGTGGGGGTAGGGGTAGGGTTCGCATGTGGTCCCCTATCCTGGGCCCAAGAGCGGAGTATACGCCCTCCTGGCTTGGCCGAGGAGGCGTGGGCACTGCCCGGTGGGCCCAGGGCAGGCCAGAACCCGGGGCGGTGGATACGTATGTGTCGGGGGTGGACAGACCTCCTACCCTGACACGTCGATTGAGGAATTGGCCGTTCTCGGTTCGCGAGGGGCGTCGCGGCCGTCGTTTTTGCGGGTCCAGGCCCGTCGGTTTCGGTCCCAGGAGTCCCAGGCCGTTTTTCACTAAGGGGTGGTTTGCTCAAGGGAGGTGTCTCCACCGCCGAGCGGCGCGATCGAAGTGGACACCTCGGGGCACGGTCCGGCGTGGCATCGCTCGGACGTGTGTGTTCTTTTTACCCAGCCATCCTGTGGTGTTGGGTCCTCGTTTTGATGGGACGGCGCCCCGTGTTCTCCTCCTCTCCTCTCCTCCTCCCCCTCCTCCCTCCTCCCTCCTCCTCTCCTCCTCCCTCCTCCTTCTCCTCCTCCCTCCTCCCTCCTCCTCCCCCTCCTCTCCCCCTCCTCTCCCCCTCCTCCCTCCTCCTTCCTCCTCCTCCTCCTCCTCCTCCTCCCCCTCCTCCTCTCCTCCCTCCTCCTCCTCCTCCTTCCTCCTCCTCCTCCTCCCCTCCTCCTCCTCCTCCTCCTCCTCCTCCTCCTCCTCCTCCTCCTCCTCCTCCTCCTCCTCCTCCTCCTCCTCCTCCTCCTCCTCCTCCTCCTCCTCCTCCTCCTCCTCCTCCTCCTCCTCCTCCTCCTCCTCCTCCTCCTCCCTCCTCCTCCTCCTCCTCCTCCTCCTCCTCCTCCCTCCGAATGTGCCCCGCGAGCACCCGTTTCCTCTCGTCGCCCAGGTGGATGCTGCCCGTCGTCGGCGGCGCGGCTGACGCTGCTGGACCTGCAGCGCGTCAACCGGCTGAGGGAGGCGTCGGTGGCCTCAGGAGGAGGGGAGGAGGTGAGGAGGAGGGGGAGGAGAGGAGGAGGAGGAGGAGGAGAGGAGGAGGGGAGGGGGGAGGGGAGGGAGGAGGAGGAGAAGTGAAGAGGAGGAGGAGGAGGAAGTGAGGAGGAGGAGGAGGAGGAGGAAGTGAGGAGGAGGAGGAGGAGGAGGAGGAGGAGGCGTGCCGCACGTGGCCTCCCAGGCGGTCTCCTCCACCATCGAGGGCGTCCACGAGGACGACCTGGCCCTCGCGCCGGGCGACGAGCTCGACGGCGTGCAGCCCTCGGCCGGCGGCGCCGCGCGCGGCAGGGCGAAGAAGCCCGTGATTCGGGAGCTCGCAGAAGCGGCTCGGAGGTGGACGGGCCTCCTACCCTGACACAGGGCGGAGGTTTTTCGCTATTTTAGGCCTCCAGAGGCCCTCGCTTGGGCCCTGGGACCATCAAAAAACGTCCCAGGATGAAATACCGGCCCCAGGGAAAGGGTCTGGACTTCCAGGGACGCCGTCCTGAGAAAATCAGGACGTCGCATGTCTAGGATTAATGCTTACTTCTACATTTCGGAGGTTGATAGACCTCCTACCCTGACACGTCGATGAAGGAGTTGGCCGTTTTCGGTTCGCGACAGGGCGTCGCGGCCGTCGTTTTTGCGGGCCCAGGTCCGGTTCCGGTCCCAGGCCGTTTTCACTAAGGGGAGGTTTGCTCAAGGGAGGTGTGTCCACCGCCGAGCGGCGCGATCGAAGTGGACACCACGGGGCACGGTCCGGCGTGGCATCGCTCGGACGTGTGTTTTTTTTGTACCCAGCCATCCTGTGGTGTTGGGTCCTCGTTTTGATGGGATGGCGCCCCGTGTTCTCCTCTCCTCTCCTCCTCCCCCTCCTCCCTCCTCCCTCCTCCTCTCCTTCTCCCTCCTCCTTCTCCTCCTCCCTCCTCCCTCCTCCTCCCCCTCCTCTCCCCCTCCTCTCCCCCTCCTCCCTCCTCCTTCCTCCCTCCTCCCCCTCCTCCCCCCTCCTCCTCCCTCCTCTCTCCTCCTATTCCTCCTCTCTCCTCCTCCTCCTCCTCCCCTCCTTCCTCCTCCTCCTCCTCCTCCTCCCCCTCTCCCCTCCTCCCTCCTCCTCCTCCTCCTCCTCCTCCTCCTCCTCCCTCCTCCTCCTCCTCCTCCTCCTCCTCCTCCGCCTCCTCCTCCTCCTCCTCCTCCTCCTCCTCCTCCTCCTCCTCCTCCTCCCCCTCTTCCCTCCTCCCTCCTCCCTAGCGCCCAGTGCAGCATTCTGTGGTCCCATAGGGAGCTCCACCGAAGGTCCCAGTAGCAGGGTTCGCATGGCGGCCGCGCCCCATTTCGACACACCCCTGACACGCTTCATGGCCCCATAGGGAGCTCCACCGAAAGCTGTATTCATAATGCGGTACCCCCAATTGCAGATGGTTGGGTCCGGCGCCCCGAATAATTTACGGCGAGGACCATCGAGGAGCACCTTGGGTCATCTTTCGAACAAACAGAAACACGCACGAAACCGACACATGCACAGGGAATAGGCGTCCGAGCGATGGCGAGGCACGATTCGGTGGCAAAGCATGGGAGCCATGTGTACCTTCGCATTGCAGTCTTTTGGGGTGCGTTCGCGTCGAGTGGCGTCTCGTAATCTCGATGAGGTACCGCCGAGGTAGCGTCGACAAGCGTGGATCAGCGTCGCTTCGCAAGGGCCAACAAGATGGCATGGGAGGCGCCCAGGAGTTGCCACCGAAGGCAAGGAAAGAATGGGCACGAAGACCGACGGCATTTCCTGTTCATTTTCAGCAGGACTCCTTGTCAGAATTCATTTTGAGCAGGATTCGTTCGAGACAGAAGACCGCATGTCCAACAGCGGCCGCCGTCGGTTTTGTTGGGCATCGTGTTCATTTTTGTCCGTACTACTTCGGGCGTCCGAGAAGAAGGCAAACCAGCATAAGCATGAACTGCGGGAGTTCCATGCGGATTCATTGGATCTGCGCTTGCCCCCCCTGGCGGATGCGCTTCTGACGCGCCCTTGGCGCGCGCGCGCTCCGCGCGCCAGGGAGGGGGCCCAGCGCAGATCCAAGAGATCCGCGCGGAGCTCCCAACATCTGCGTTCATGCAGCATGTTGTTCATCGAAGGAGGATGGGCAGGAGGAGGAGGAGGCGGAGGAGGAAGAGCAGGATGAGGAGGAAGTGAGGAGGAGGAGGAGCAGGAGGAGCAGGAGGAGGAGGAGGAGGAGGAGGAGAGGAGGGAGAGGAGGGCTCCGAGAGAGCTTCCGCTCATGCCGCTGCCGCCCTCCTCCAGGAGCGGCCCGAGCTGTGCAGGGCGCTCAGCGAGATGCTCGGGGACCTCGGCGCGGGCCCCTCGCCCTTCGAGCACCAGGACGGCGCCGCGGCGGGCGGCGCCGCGGCGGGCGGCGCCTCGCCGGGCGGCGCGGCGGGCGGGGGCGCCGGCAGCGCCGCCGGCGGCGGCTCGGCCAGTGGCCCCGAGGCCAGCCAGGATCGGTTCGGACGACAGGGGGGAGGCAGAGGAAGACAGCCCAGACACGATCGCGTCGTAACAAACATCAGGGCGGAGGTTTTTCGCTATTTTCGGCCCCTGGGGGCCCTCGCCGGGCCCTGGGACCGTCAAAAAACGAGTCAGGATGAAAAACTGGTCCTGGGGAAAGGGTCGGGACTTCCGGGGACGCCGTCCTGAAAAAATCAGGACGTCGCATGTCCGGGAAGGTATTGGCACCGCTACCCTTCGCTCGCTTTCGCCTCGTGGGGCCTCTTCTGGAGGCCCTTGTCGCCACGGCTGGATTCGCCGCGAAGTCCTGGCCAGAATGCACTCCTAGGAGAGGTCCGGGGGGTAGCAGTACTTACCGGTGACCCCCCCCCAGACATGCGACGTCCTGATTTTTTCAGCACGGCGCCCCTGGAAGTCCAGACCCTTTCCCCGGGGCCGGTTTTTCGTCCTGACTCGTTTTTTGACGGTCCCGAGGCCCGGCGAGGGCCTCCCTGGGCCGAAAATAGCGAAAAACCTCCCGTCCTGATTTTTTTACGACGCCATCATGTCTGGGCCAGGGACTGAGCGGGGGGGGGAGCGAAATCTGCTGCATACCGCTGATTTCGGCCCCGTCGCCGGGCGCTTCCCTCGATACGTGACGTGGGCGCCTCAGCGCCGGGCGGCGCCTGGAAAGCATGCCACGCGTCAGCTGCTTGTCGCAGGAGGCGACGATAGGGGCGAACAGCCCAGAGGCGGGCATGGCACGTAATCGCTGGGAGACCTCGCCGAAGATGTGCGCCATTGGGCCGCCCCTGGGTGCATTTCTTGCTCCCCCCTCCTCCACAATTATTCAATATGAATACTACTCTCCCTCTTCCCCTGGTGACGGCTTGGGAGTATTCGACCCCCCCCCCCGGCGCACTGTTTTTTACACAGGTTTCCCCGGAGTTGGGTTTTCGCCTGGCGCCGGCCTCATTTTCGGGCCCCCCCGCTGCAGCGCTGCCATCATTTCCGCCGGCGCCCGGGCTGCACGCCCGAGCCAGCGCCCGGGTTGGCGCTCCGGCCGGGTCCGGAGCCAGTTCCGGCCGCCGCCGGAAAATCGAGTTCCGAAGCGGCGCCGAAAAAAGGCCATTCTAATACACATTTTTCTTTTGAAAATGATAAATGTCTGCTTCCGGCGCCCGGGAGGCCTCCCGGGCCGATTCCGACGCCCGGGCCGGCGCCCGAGCCGGCGCCCAGGCCGGACGCCCGAGCCGGCGCCCGGGCCGGCCGCGCGGGCCGGGTCCGGAGCCGGTTCCGGCCGGCGGGCGCATGGAAAATCGAGTTCCGAGGCGGCGCCGGAAAAAGGCCACTCCAATACACATTTTTCTTTGAAAATGTTGAATGTTTGCTTCCGGCGCCCGGGAAGCCTTCGGGCCGATTCCGACGTGCTTTCGCTCGTTCCGAATCGCGCTCCCGCTGCAGCGTTGGCCTCATTTCCGCGCTTCCGCTCGTTTCGACTCGCGCTCCCGCTGCAGCGCTGGCGTCATTTCCCGTGCCATGCCACGGCATGCAAAGCAATGCTAGGTTGATACTACGCTTCGCGGTGCTCTTCTACGCCATGCCACGCCGTGCTCTACAATGCATCGCGTACCCGTTCGGGATCATTGCCCTGCTCGACATCCGACTGCGCGAGTAGAAAAGGGATCTGCGCCATGGTAAGGGATGGGAGGGAGGGGTAGGATGTCAGATATGACGCGAGCGCACCTAGCTTGACTCCTCCTCCTCCTCCTCCTCCTCCTCCTCCTCCTCCTCCTCCCTCCTCCTCCTCCTCCTCCTCCTCCTCCTCCTCCTCCTCCTCCTCCTCCCTCCTCCCTCCTCCTCCTCACTCCTCCTCCTCCTCCTCCTCCTCCTCCTCCTCCTCCCTCCTCCTCCTCCTCCTCCTCCTCCTCCTCCTCCTCCTCCTCCTCCTCCTCTCCCTCCTCCTCCTGCCTCCTCCCTCCTCCTCACCGCGCATCTTTGCCGCCCGGGTCGCGACTGTAGCCCTGCGGCACTACGGCGACGGCCCAGGCCCCCGGGGGGCGGCCGTGGGGAGCGAGGGCCGGACCCCGACCATGGCAAAGCGGTCTCTCTCCGACGCGCGCCTGGGAGCCCCTGAGCATTTCCTCCTCCTCCTCCTCCACCTCCTCCTCCTCCTCCTCCTCCTCCTCCTCCTCCTCCTCCTGACTCCTCCTCCCGACTCCTCCTCCCTCCTCGTCCTCTTACTTCTCCTCCTCCTCCTCCGCCTCCTCTTCTTCCTCCTCCACTCCTCCTCCCCCTCCTTCTCAGGGTGGAATCCATGTGGGCTTCCGCACCTCGAAAATCTCTCCGTCTTGTGATTCACTCTTTTGCAGATGCAAGCCTCGAACATCCATCGAAGCGGCATTTCAGATTTCACCCTTTGCCCTCCACCCAGAGAAATGCTCAGAGCCCGCTCGTCACCACCTACCGAACCACCCATCATCCCGAAGGCCTCAATCTGCCCTCCATTTCCAGTGGGGGGGGGGGGGGGCCGGGAACATTTTGGAAAAACACGTGGAACCCGTACCCCCCCAACCCGAAACTCGGGTCAAGTTCGGGTCTTCGGGTTGGGTTGGGGTGGTCTGGCAGGTAGTCAGCTCGCGCGAGCACTGCTCGGACGGAGACTCTGAGTCTGCATCTTCGGGGACCTCGCCTGTCCCAAACACTGGTGTCTTTTTTTGTGCCCTACGCGGGCACGATGCGGACTCGACGCAGATTCAGCGTGGATTCGACGCGGATTCGACACAGATTCGACACGCATCCGATGAGTCCGACATGGATTCGACACCGATTCGACGCGGTTGGGGCCGAGAGGGGGCAGACAAGGCCCCCCGATTTGAAAATTCGGAGGAGGATGTGCGGAGCAGAGGAAGAACGTCAGAGGAGGAAAAGGTACCCATACCGCTACCCTAGCCTTGTTTTCGCTTGTTGGTGCCTCCTCGGAGGCCCTCGTCACCACTGCTGGATTCGCTTCGAAATTCTGGTCAGAATGCACCCTGGGAGAGGTCTGGGGAGTAGCGGTATCGGTATCTTTTGGTTTCACGGGGGGGGGGGGAGAGGGAGAGGGGGGAGGAGGCAGAGAGGAAGGAGGGGGCGGAGGTGGGACTAGGAGTGGAGGAGGAGGGGAGATGAGAGGAAAGATAATGGATATCTTGGGTGAGGAGGGGGAGTAGGAGAGAGAACGAGGAGGAGGAGGAGGAGGAGGAGGAGGAGGAGGAGCACTGTTCGGAAAGAAACTCGGAGAAACTTGAGCAACGCCAGAGAACGGGGTCGTCTGCGCCGGCCTTGGCGCGCAGGCTGCTCGCGTGAGGTCGCGCGCAGGCGCCCCCCGCCCCCGGTGCGGCGTGCCGCGCTGGCGCCCCGCGCGCGAGCCGCCGCGTGAGGTCGCTGTGCCATCTCGCGCAAGACCCGTTGTTTGATAGTCGCCCATTCGGAGGAGGGAAAACAAGACAAAAAAACCTATGTTCTTAAGTTTTTGTTTTGCGTTTGTTTTTCTTTTTTTTCGCCGAGGGGCCGCCATTTCCCGGCAGGAGGCGCAGACCGAGGCCGCGGCCTTCCTGCGCAGGCTGGGCGCCGGGGCCGCCGAGGCCCGCGCCCCGGCGGAGGCCGCGGCCGGCGCCGCCGCGGGGGAGGCCGGCGCGGCTGCGGCGCCCGCGCGGCCGCGGCGGGAGCTGGGCGACCACTGGATCGCCATCGAGGATCGAGGGAGGGAAAACTAGGGGGCCACGTGCGAACCCTACCCCTACCCCCCACGATTTCTGAGGGGGAGGGTGGGGTTCACTTCGCTCGGGAGCACCCGAACGAAGTGAACCCCACCCTCCCCCTCAGAAATCGTGGGGGGTAGGGGTAGGGTGCGCATGTGACCCCAGAAACGGCATAAACAACAAAAATATACAGTCGGCCCGGATTAGTAGGTCGGCCCTGCCAAGTCAAGGGTGCCCTTGTGTCCTATCTTTGGAGGCCCGTGCCTTTCACGTTCCTATGGCGACGTAGCCCTCGGAAGGGTCCTGTGCCCTCTCGCGTGTCCTGTCCAATCGAGTCCGACTGTAACTATCGACGCTCCGCGCGGACTTCTCGGATCCGCGCTGGGCCCCCCCCCCTGGCGCGCGCGATCGGGGGTCCAGCGCAGATCCAAGAAGGAAGCCGCGCGGAGCGTCGAACGTTTTTTATGCTTATGCCCTCGTTTTCCTTCCTCCAGAGGAGCACGGGCTCGGCCCCGAGGCCCGGCATCGCTTGGCCCGGAGACCAAGAAGCGGCACAAGCACAGAAGCTTTCGGGGCCGTCGCTCCCCATCCCCACCTGGGACGGTTCCGGGGCACAGACAACGACGGTTTGGGAGGGAGCAGGCAACAACAGAAGCTTAGGTCGGGCATGACCCTCTGCAGGAAGAAGGCTCGAGAGTAGTAAAAGGAATGACCTGGTGATGATTTCTCGTGCTCGTTGACTATGTTTGGTTCTTACTCGGCACTTGTTTCATTTGTCGTCCAAAATCCGCCTGCAGGAGGACATGCCCGACCTAAACATTAGCATAAAAGCTGGGAGCCGCTGCCGCTGTGCGGAGGAGGAGGAGGAGGAGGGGGAGGAGGAGGAGGAGGAGGAGGGGGAGGAAGAGGCGGAGGAGGAGGAGGAGGAGGAGGAGGAGGAGGAGGAGGAGGAGCTTTCCCCAGCACCGGCTCCCCCTCCTGGATCGTTCCTCGCCGGCCCCAGGGGCCCGACGGAGGGCCCCCCCCCCCCAGAGGCCGAGAGCGGCCGAGCACCTCCCAGCCCTCAGGATTGCTCGACGCGAGCATGTCTGGATTTGCCTTCCGTCGGGCACGTGCCTCTACCGGGGGGAATACTAGTTAGAGAATGCGTAGTCGATTCGAATCTGTTTGAGCACGCCCTCTACCGGGGGAATAGTGAAGATTACGTAGTCAATTCGAATATGTTCTAGCATTTTCGGGGGGATTCTGTGGACTATGTTTCATATCTTCCGTGCTAAAGCCGCCTGTGCGAGGACACGCCCGACCTGAGATTTGCTCCCCCCGCTGTGGGAACCCAGGCCCTCTGCGGGGATGGTTCGCCACACGCAGAGGGGGGCAATAAAGGGGGGGGGAGGGGGGAAGGCTTCGTCGCAGGAGGCTGCCTCTTGGCAGGCGCGCGCCCTGTCCGTGGAGAAGGCCCCCGCGCCCTCTGAGAAGCGGCCTCCTTCCAAGAAGACTTCCCCCCTCCGCCCACCCCTCTGCGCGCCGCCAGTTACCAGCCTGAAACATATCCCTATCCCTATGCTGGGCACCTCCTCATCACGATGTCAATCTTAGGGATTCCCTGATTTTTTGAGGGCGAATCCCTGAGATTGTCATCGCCTTTTGGCGTGTCAATCTTAGGGATAGGGATACGTTCGAGGCTGGTAAGCCAAGACGGGGACGGGCCCGACGATGCCGGGAGGCCGGTGGCTTCGTGCGGTGGGACGCGCCGCAGGCGAGGGCGCCCGAGGCGGCCGCCCCCGCGGCGCCGCCGGAGGGGGCCTCCGCGGGCTTCTTCTCGTTCGACACGCCGGTGGAGAGCATCAAGCAGGCGTCATTCAAGAGGGAAAGAAACACACAGACACAATTAATCGTCGACTCTTAGGAAAATATGGGGAAATATGGGAATTGTGGAGAAGACAAAAACCCAGAAAGTATAGGGAAATATGGAGGCGTCAAGCAGGCGTCAGCAGCCCCTCGGGCCGGGCGAAAAAGGGGGGGATTGGGAAAGGGGGGGGTACGAAATCTGCTGCGTGCAGCTGGTTTGGGGCCTCACCGAGGGGTCCATTCCTCGATACATGGCCGCCTCCGGCGCCGGGAGGCGCCGGGAAAATCAGCTACTTGAGCTGCTTCTCAAACCCCCCCTTTGCTATCCCCCCCGTTCGCCCGACCAGAGCCACGCGCAGACGGGGGTGGGGGGAGGGGGGAGGGCTTCTTTGTAGCACCCCTGCTTCTTGGAAGGCGCGGCCCTTCTCTCTATAGATGTAAGGCCGGCGCCTTCCAAGAAGCAGCCTCCTTCAAAGAAGCCCTCCCCCCTCCCTCCACCCCCTTGTGGGCGCCGCCAACGTCAGGGAAGATAAGCGCTCCTCGCGGGTCCCGAGGGCAGCGGGTCCCGAGGTGCTTCGCCGTTTTCGGGCTTCCGGGGCCCTCCACGGGCCCCGGGGCTGTCAGAGAACGACTCAGGATGACGATCTCGTCCTCGGGGAAGCCCCAGGGTCCAGGACCCGTTTCCCTCAGGACCCGTTTCCCCCGTGCTAAGAAGAAGAAGAAGAAGAAACAGACACATCAGAAGAATTATTCACTGCGTGGAGCTCCCCATATGTGCATCTATTCGCATGGACCTGACCGCCGTGAATGTCTAGGCGCAAGAGCTTTCGAATATAAGCGGGCTTCAGTTGTGATGGTCTGGACATGAATCTAACTGCGAATGAATTGGAGTGTGAATGAGCCTCAGTAGTACGAGCGCGTCTCTGCGCATGAGCCTGGGGCCTCCTGGGGCCTCCTGAAACATACTGGGGCTTCCTGGGGTCTCCAGGAGCCTCTTGGGGCCTCCTGGGACCTCCTGGGGAGGTTTCGTGTCCCAGGATGATGTTACAGGCGGCCTGGATTAGGTCGACCCTGCCAGATCGAGGGTACCCTCTTGCCCTGTGTCTTGTGACCCATGCCTCCTGCATCTCTGTGGCAACGTGACCCTCGGAAGGGCCTTGTGTCCTTTCGCGTGTCCTCTCCAGTCAAGTCCGACTGTAGGCTCCTGCTCAGGAGGGGAAAAAACGCACAGACACAATGAATCCTCGATTCCCCGCAAAATATGGGAAAATATGCGAAGTGGGGAGAAGACAAAAACCCAGGAAACATGGGGAAATATGAGGAATAGCTTTATTCGTGTGCATTTCTTTGTGTGTCCTGGGGCCCCTTCACTTGCGCGTAGCCGATTACATGCCGCTGCCCTGCAGGCCCGCGGCGGCGCCGCGCCCGCCCGCCCGGCCGCCCCGGAGCCCGCCGCCGCCCCGGAGCCCGCCGCGGCCGGGCCGGCCGCCGCGGGCGCGGGCCACGGCGCTCCGGGAGACGCGGGCGCTCGGCGGGCACCGGCTATACGCCCGCGCCGCCCCCTCCCCCCCTCCTCCTCCTCCCCCTCCTCCTCCTCCTCCTCCTCCATTTCTTCTCCTCCTTGATTTTCTCTTCCTCCATTTTCCCTCCTCCTCCTCCTCCTCCTCCTCCATTTCGTCTCCTCCGTGATTTTCTCTCCTCCTCCTCCTCCTCCTATTCCATTTTCTTGTCCTCCTCCATTTTCTTCTTCTTATCCTCCTCTTCTTTACGTTGGACAAGCGCTGGCTTGGAAGAGCCGTCGCGTCTTGGTGGCAGCGATCCGAGAAGAAACTGTTCAGAGCACAGCGCTCGATAAAATATGGGCCAGGACATGGTACTGCAGCAGCGCGCGTCGGCGAGAACCAAGATATGCAAGACAGTTGGGAGCAGCAGAGAGGCCTCCAATCTACCCGACCCTCCCAAAGAGCATGTGTGCCCCTTAACGAAGGCCTACAGTGCACAGGGCCTCAGATCTTATGCCCTGAGCTCGATTCGGGCCAATGCACTGATGCCCGTCAAGCTGGATTGAAACGGTGCCGAGGCCAAAGGTCTTGGCGGTCAACATGCTCGTAGCGGTCGTGACTGCCAACATGTTCAGCAACCGAGCGCCTGCAATGAATGTCATCTCCTCCCCCGCCCGTTTTTTTCAATCCTACTACATAATTACTCCCCCCTTTCAATGTCTCGGGCATCAAGACTGATGGCAGAAAGAACCAGCATCTCATACATCGTCTCGAGCGCCGCTGCGCAGAAAGAACCGGCGCTCATACATCGCCAGCAGCGGCCTCATTCTCCAGGAGTTTTCTACGATCATGCGTATGGTGTGGGAGAGCGGTACGAAGGTGGCACTCCCCTACTCTGTGTTTTGACACCGCCCCTGGAGGGCGAGAGTGTTAGGGCGAGGCCAAGAGATGCACAGCGCCTCCACAATGAAGGCATACAGGGTTCATCGAGCGTTTCGCTGGGACCTTGATGGACCCCGCCCCTCGGGGTATAGTGAATCCCCCGTAGCTGGACGCAAGGAAGCAAGCTGGACGCCGAGGCCTGTGATCTCACCTCAACACGGGGTGGATTTAGCTCACACTCGGCGCCGTGCCAATCGTCTACGCCACCGCGGTCGACGACAGGCTCCACCCACACGCACTTTCTCAGATAGCTGGCGGGTGAGGAGCCTTGCCTCGTGCACTTGGAAGAATATCTCTAGATACCTAACGGAAGAGCAGCTTTACTCCTAGGCCCTACGGCACGGGAGGCCTCCGACAGAGCCGGCGCCCAGTGGCAGTTCGAAGTGGATCGGTTGGTGGCCGCACTTCTCCAAGACGAGTCCGGAAAGCGGCTGCATGCAGTCAGCCTTTATGGCCCCACGTGGATCCGCCGCTGAGCTCAAAGAGTGGCATGGCAGAGTGCTGCATTTTCACGAAGATGGTTGCGGATTGGGGGGGTGCAAGTTCGGGGTAATTAGAGACTTGAACGTCCGTCGTGGAGCCGATTGGCAGTTCGAGGGTCGTCACTCTGGTCAGCGCGCTCTGAGTACAGCCGAGAACCCCTGCAGGAAAAAACGGTGGTCTTTATTCCAATTGACGTCCCTGGCACATGCAGATAGTTTCTGCCTCTTTTACAGAAAAAGTACGTGGATCCATCCTCATACGTATCAATAGTACGAGCTGGACGGGCTGTTGATTTCTACCACACATCGCAGGCGCGTCCGAACTCTTCGTCTGCATACGCGTCATCGTATTTCGGATCATGTCGTCCGCGCGTATAATCTACATCTGGGACCTGTCTCCCAAGCGCGAGGGGCCATCCTACCTGTCAAAAACCATACAAAGTCGATCTTTTTTTTCTCAGTGGGGACTTTCTTGTCGTCGGCTTTGCGAAATGCGTGGCAGGAAGGGGGCGCGGTGCACATCGCGCGCGACACGGCGAAATGTTGTTTTCGCTTCGGCGCCGCGCGCATGTTTTCTGACAGTTGCGTTCCTGCTACGGCGCGGCGCGCATTTTTCGCTCGCCAATTCGTTGAGCACCAAGGGCCCCCTGGGGCCTCCCAGGGTCTCCTGGGACATCCTGAGGCTTCCCGGGGCTTCCCCAGGGCCTCGTAGATCCTCCTGCAGCCTCCTGGGGCTTCCTGGGATTCCCGGGGGGCTTCCAGCACTTCCTAGGGCTTCCTGAAGCCTTTTGGAATTACCTGGGGCTTCCTGGGCCCTTCTGAAGCCTCCTGGGGCTTCCTGGGGGTCGCTGGGGCTTCTCCTGAGGCCGCCTCCTGAGGTTTCCTGGGGCATCCTCGGCCCGTGCTGAAATGCTAGCGCAGTCTTTGAGACTCGCCAGGGGTTCTTATCGGTGGCCGCCATCAAGGCTACATCAGCTGTGGCAAACCACCTCGCCGATCTGATTTCGGTCCCCAGTTGCGCCAGTACTGTTTCTTATGTTGTGGGAGGGCGGGTGGGAGTGGGCATGCCATGCTTGACTCGCTCGAGCTAGCCAGCTTGACTCCTACTCCGATCCTTATTCTTTATTCGAAGATACTCTTACTCCCCCCTTTGGCCAGCCAGGAGGGGTTCCATCCGGGCCCTCCCGTCCGAACTATAAAAAATGAGCCTGGCGAAAGACCCAACGATATGCAGTTGTGAGTTCCGCAATTGTGAATATCTTCTTCGGTGGCGCCCCCTTATGTGGCCACGAAGCGCTGTAGTGGGTGGGTGAAACGCAGGGAACAAGGGCCGTTTTGGGTAGTGGCGGACGCATGCGGGCGGTGCCAGTGCGACCTTCCGTGGA
The DNA here is from genome assembly GCA_963575745.1 of Prorocentrum cordatum. Classification (NCBI taxonomy): domain Eukaryota; class Dinophyceae; order Prorocentrales; family Prorocentraceae; genus Prorocentrum; species Prorocentrum cordatum. The sequence goes on along the minus strand of CAUYUJ010015377.1, from coordinate 31,781 downwards.
GCTCCCTATGGGGCCACGGAACGATGTACTAGGTGGGTGGAACGCAGGGAGCAAGGGCTTTGTTGGGTGGTGGTGGACGCATGCGGGCGGTGCCACTTGGACATTCGGTGGGGCCCCCTTTATGGGGCCAGGAAGCGCTGTGCTGGGTGGGTGAAGCGAAGGGAGCAATTGCTGTACTGGGTGGTGGCGGGCGCATGCGGGCGGTGCCACTGGGACCTTCGGTGGAGCTCCTTATGGGACCACGAATCGCTGTGCTGGGTGGGTGAAGCGAAGGGAGCAATTGCTGTACTGGGTGGTGGCGGGCGCATGCGGGCGGTGCCACTGGGACCTTCGGTGGAGCTCCTTATGGGACCACGAAGCGCTGTACTGGGTGGGTGCAACGCAGGGAGCAAGCGGAGCCCCCTTTGGGGCCACGAAGCGCTGTAGTGGGTGGGTGAAACGCAGGGAGCAAGGGCTGTGCTGGGTGGTGGCGGACGCATGCAGGCGGTGCCACTAGGACCTTCGGTGGAACCCCCTTGTATGGGGCCACGAAACGCTGCACTGGGTGGGTCAAACGCAGGGAGCAAGAGCTGTGCTGGGTGGTGGCGGAAGCATGCGGGCGGTGCTACTGGGACCTTCGGTGGAGCTCCTTATGGGACCACGAAGCGCTGTACTGGGTGGGTGAAACGCAGGGAGCAAGCGGAACCCCTTTTGGGGCCACGAAGCGTTGTACTGGGTGGGTAAAACGCAGGGAGCAAGGGCTGTGCTGGGTGGTGGCGGACGCATGCGGGCGGTGCCGCTGGGACTTTCGGTGGAGCCCCTACGGGGCCACGAAGCGCTGTGCTGGGTGGTTGAAACGCATGGAAAAGGGAGGAGGGAGGAGGAAGGGGGAGGAGGGGGAGAGGAGAAGAGGAACGCGGGGACCGTGTCTTCAAAACGAAGACCCAGCTCACAGGATGGTTGGGAGTCAATGAGAAGTCGTCGTTGTTTCTCTCAGCATGGCTTCTTTTGTCGTCGACGATGCGAAGTGCGCAGCAGGAGTGGCACGCGGCGCACATCGCGCGCGGCTGTCAATCCGGGCCTTCCCATCCTAAGTGTAGAAATGCATGCAGACTCGTCGTTGTTTCTCTCAACATGGCGTGTCTTGTCGTCGACGATGCGAAACGCGTCGCAGGAGTGGGGAGCGGCGCGCATCGCGCGCGGAGGTCCGGGGCACCCCCAAGCGGGAGGGGCCATCCTACTTGTCAAAAGCCATACAAAGTCGCCCTGTTTCTTCTCAGTGGGGATTTTCTAGTCGTCGTTTTTTTGCGAAGTGCGTGGCAGGAAGGGGGCGCGGTGCACATCGCGCGCGACAAGGCGAAATGTTGTTTTCGCTTCGGCGCCGCGCGCATGTTTTCTGAAAGCTGCGTTCCCGCTAAGGCGCGGCGCGCACTTTTTGCTCGCCAAGTCGTCGGGCGCCCAGGGCCCCCTGGGGCCTCCCAGGGTCTCCTGGGACATCCTGAGGCTTCCCGGGGCTTCCCCAGGGCTTCGTGGATCCTCCTGCAGCCTCCTGAGGCATCCTGGGGCTTCCGGGGATTCATTTCCCGGGGGTTTCCAGCACTTCCCAGGGTTTCCTGAAGCCTCCTGGAATTACCTGGGGCTTCCTGGGCCCTCCTGAAGCCTCCTGGGGCTTCCTGGGGGTCGCTGGGGCTTCTCCTGAGGCCTCCTGGGGCCTCCTGAGGCTTCGTGGGCCTCCTCGGTTCGTGCTGAAATGCCAGTGCAGTCTTTGAGACTCGCCAGGGATTCTTATCGGTAACCGCCATCGCGGCTGCATCAGCTGTGGCAAACCACCTTGCCGATCTGATTTCGGTCGCCAGTTGCGCCAGTATTGTTTCTTATGTTGTGGGAGGGCGGGTGGGAACGGGCATGCCATGCTTGACTCGCTCGAGCTGGCTAGCTTGACTCCTCCTCCTCCTCCTCCTCCTCCTCCTCCTCCTCCTCCTCCTCCTCCTCCTCCTCCTGGCGAGGCCGATCCTGGCCCCAGGATGAGCCTGGCCAGGATCGGCGCTGGCTGGCGCCCTCCCAGGCGCCTTCAGCTTCCTGCCGCAGCTGACCGTGGTGTGCGCTGCGGAGCTCGTCGGCGCGCGAGCCCGAGATCCTGGCGTCGCACTGTTTTCGCAACGGGCGATTTTGCCTCGTTCCTGGGGCCCTCGCAACACCGACCAGGCTCGAAAGATGCAGCAGAGAGGTGGGCTCCAAGGCCGGGGTCGAGATGTTCCACGATGTTGCGATTTTTGGCTCGTTTCGGGGGCCCTCACAAACACACCGACCAGGCTCGAAAGAGGCGGCAGAGAGGTGGGCTCCAGGGCCAGGGTCGCGATGTTCCGCGATGTTGCGATGTTTGTTGACGTCGGATCTCAGGGGGGGACAGAGGGGACAGATCTCCGACGCGATTTGCTCAGTCCCGGTGCTTTCCCTCCGTTTCGGCCCCGGGGCTCGGCATCGCTCGGACGTGTGCATTTTTCCTTGGGCGAGGACCCTCGAGGAGCATCCTTGATCAGTCGGCGAAACAATCACGCACGAGGCCGAAAGAAGCACACGGAGTGGACGTCCGAGCGATGGCGAGGGGGGGTCCGTCGTCGGGCCCCGGCGCCACCAACAGCATGTCTGCGACGAAGACATGCCCCGGGGGAAAGAGTCGGGACCTCTGGGGCTGCGGACTGAAAATCGGGGGCGGAAAAGAGGGGGGTGATGACTAGGGGGGGTGGATATCATGGCGCGGGCCATGATATTTCCCCAGATTTCATGGCGCCTCTTCTTATTCCATTGCGTCCCTGGCCCCCCCGCTGGGCCGCGCACATGCCGCCGGCCATGATTTGCACCCCCCCCTCTTTGGCGCCCCCCTCTTTGCCGCTCCCGATGAAAAAACACATCGTCGGACGTCTGGGAAAGGGGCCTGGGGGAGGGGCCGGAGGTGTCTGGGCGTGTCTGGCGCACTTCCCGGTGTCGGGGGTCGGGCCCCTTCTCTTTGGTGGGAGGGCTCCTCGCCGCACTGGGAGGGGCGTCAAGCAGGGGCCGCCCGAGTCTTCGCACGTGACGGGCGGTGCGTTGCTCATGGTGGGGCCACGGGTTTCCAAGAGGCTTAACTAGCTTGCACGATCGAAGACGCCTACGGCGAATCACCGCCGCCCCCTGCCTTTTTGGAAGCGCCTATGTGGCCGAACGTTGAGGCCAGACCTGCCAAGCTGTCGGACCATGTGTTCCTCGAATCGGTTTGGAAAGCCTTCGGGGAACACGTGGGCATCTTGAAGGCCATCTTGGCCGCCTGGAGGCTATGTTGACCCTTTCGGGCCTTCTTGGAAGACGTCGTGAGGGCTCGTGGGCCGTCTTGGAGGCCATCTTGAGCGTCTTGGAGGCCTCTTCGGCCGTCTTGGGGGCCTCTTGGGGCCGTCTTGGGCACCTCGTAGGCCGTTCTGGGGCCATCTTGGAGGCGTCTTGGGCGATCCTTGGGCGATCTTGGGCCGTATCGGTCCGTCGGAAGGCCGAAACGAAGCAAATGTCAAAATCCTTCAAAAACCTACGGAACATCACTCTTTTTGGCCTTTTCTGGCCTTCCTGGAGGCCCTCTTGGAGGCCTCTTGGGCCGTCTCGGGCCAGCTGCGAGCCGACTTCGGCCATCTTGGTGGGCTCCTGGCCCGTCTGACGCCGTCGGAAGCCGTTTGGGGGGCCTTTCTGGGCCGACTTGGGGCCCTCTTGGAGTGCTCCAGGGCCGTCTTAGAGGCCATCTTGGGCGTCTTCGAGGCCTCTTGGGCCATCTTCGAGCCCTCTTGGGACGGTCTTGGGAGCGTCTGGGGCCGTCACGGGGCCATCTTGGAGGCCTTTTGGACGATCTTGGGGCGATCTTGGGAGCCTCTCGGGCCGTCGGAAAGCCGAAAAGGCGCAAATGCCAAAATCCTTCAAAACCCTACGGAAATCAACGATTTGGGCCTCGTCGGGCCTTCCTGGAGGACCTCTTGGAGGCCTCTTGGGCCGTCTTGGAGGCCTCTTGCGGGCCTCTTGGGCCGTCTTGGACCATTTTGAGGCTACCTTAGGCCGTCTTGGGTGCTTCTTGGACCGTCTTGGAGGCATCTTGGGGCCATCGTAGCCGTTTCGGAGGGCATCTTGGCCGTCTTGGAGGCATCCTGGAGGCCATCTTGGGCCGTCTTGGGGCCGTCGAGGGCAGGAAAACCGTTTGCAGCCACCTCTGGGCAAGCCTCCCGGGACCCCGGCGGAAGGCGACGGAGCCCCAGGGGGAGTTCTTTTGGAAAAGGAACCAAAACCAAA
>CAUYUJ010015377.1:0-25000 GCA_963575745.1 Prorocentrum cordatum | reverse complement strand
TGTGAGGCTTCGAGCTTGCCCGCAGCCGTGCCATGCGGCAGGCGAGAGGTCCAAATGTCAGGAAGTTCGCAGCATCTCAATCCGTTTTGGGGCGTCCATCACGACGCCATGGCGCCCGCGCCGTGGGCCAAGCAGGACGGGATGTACAAGTGGCGTGTGCACAAGAAGTCTGGTGGGCCTCTGACGAATTCTGGTACAATGATCGTTGCTCCACATGCAAGATTCACCTGGCTGCCAGTTTCAAGTGTGCACGTCCAAGCTACTAGTGCCGCCCGCGGTACCAACGAGAACTCAGGGGCCATCGGAAAACTGGAAATCGCTTTGGGGAGCTGGAGAACGAAAGCGTTCCCTTCAAAGGCGTGCCGGCAGGACACCAATCCGACCTGGCCTTGCATGAGCCTGCCGAATTCAGAGAAGTGATCGACGGTTTGGCTAAGCATGTGCGGTCGTTGTTAGTTGGAAACTATCGAAAATGATTGGACTAAGCCTCAGTTGTTTGTAGCTCAGGCCTCACTGGAGAAGGTTCGCACGAAGCTACATGAGAACAAGCCCTTGGGAACGACACTCAGCGTATTATCGCGCAGAGTGGAGCATGACCGCAAATAGAAAGAAAACACAATTATTGACCGTGCAGCAGCCCAGGCAGCACTTGAAGCAGCTCAGAAGGCACTGGCATTTGCAAGCGCGGTGATTCAAGAGAAAAGGCAAGCCTACGAGAAGCTGGAGACCAAATTGGAAGAATTTACGCAGAAGGAAAGGACACAGAGGAGTTCCTGGCTGACGGAGTCCAGCTGGACAATGTCATCACTGGCGCGGCAGGCATTGAGCGGCCCCAGAAAGGCTGCCCCATTATTTGTCGCAGCTCTACGCATTCAGGGCCGCGAGATACCTGACGAGCCTGCTCGAACGACTCCGCGCAGAGGCAAGGCACAGCTCCGCGGGGACCATAACTAATAAATTACATCACTACGAGCGGCAGCCAACGGTTTGGAGGAAGAGGCCGCCGAAGAAAGCGTTGTCAGATCCCGTGTGCGTTCTCTGGCAGCAGGATGATTTCGGCCACATTAGCAGTCACCTTGTTGGACAGCCAGCAAACCAAGGGGGCAAGCCTCGCAACAAATGCCGGTTCAAGCAAATTCAGACCCAAGTGCGGGGCCATGACAAGCCCGACTGCTCGCAGCTACAGCTGTCAGATTACCGGGACCCAGAAGAGCCCGCAGCGACAGCGAGCAACCTTTCAGATGACCAGACCGAACCCATTTGGTGCAGCATGTTCAACCATGAGTTGATCAGCGAACTCGAGCGGGCTGCAGATTCGCAGCCGACGAAATCGATGCCAATTCCGACCACACTGTCTCTCACGTCGCAAAACAAACAGCCATGTTTGGAGCACCATGCAGAGTCTGCTGGAGTGGATTGCATTAGACAAGAGCGACCAGCCCGTCGTGATGTTCGCTCGGGAACACCGGCTACGCAATGGTGACCAGATGAGGTCCGCCCAGAGCTGGGCGCGCGCGCGGGGCTACAAGTCCCCGGCAGACGGACGCGCAGTGATTGGCAAGATGATAACGGAGACTTCGAGTGGAGTCAGAATCCCGACGCGGTCGAACACCCCGGGCATCGGGCACAAGTCGGAGACCGAGCACAACGGGTCCAGACTGTTGGCCAGCGCGCCACGCTGGGGGCGGGCATGCGCTGCTCGTCTCGGTCTACGCGACTTGCAGCGTAGGGGAGGCTGGCGACGTCGATTTGTTGGCGGCGTTGCCCGATCCGTCGCGGCAGGAGATCGGGGCGTCGAGGCCGAGGTTTTCGGTCGCGATTCGTTTCTGCGAGCGGGCTATCTCAGCTGAGCGCCGAGGTCGGGCGCGGCGGCGAGACAGCGCGCGGCGATCAGTTATCATTGCGATTGTGTTCGCGCCCAGTGTCTCGGCGCGCCGGGGGCCGCGACTGCCGGCGCCCAGGGCTGCGAAACTTGTCCCGGGAGGCCTCGGGGGCCCGAATTTCTTCGTCCGTCGGCTGAAACCCAAGGTGTTTCCCACGCCCCAGTTGGAGCCCACTGCCCCGCTGTCGCGCGGCAACTGCATTGGGGGAGGCCACGGGGGGCAGAGCGTTTACGCAGTTGAGAGGTTCGCGAATTCAGCGCGGGTCGGACTTGAAGTCGCATAAAGCGCGCGCTCCCCAATCGCAAGCATGGTGCTATATGTGGACCGAGGGCGCGTTGCTTCCCGCCGCCGCCCCCCCCTTGCTCCGCCCCCCCCCCTTCGCCCCCCCTTGAATGGCGTCGAGAGCGCCCGCGTCTCGGGCGGGGGGGCGCCCCTTTCCGCCCCCCCCTCACCCCCCGCCCCCCTTTGCCCCCCTGCCCCGCCGTCCTTCGCCCCACATGGCCCCGCCTCTTCGTTCGAAGAGGGGCGATGAAATCCCCGGCGCCGTGCGCTCGCATCGGCGATAGTCCGCCCGTTTGATGCCCGAGCACAGCGGCGCAACCAAGCGGAGTGGATCGGCAGCGCAAGCGCTCGGGGCGCGTTCCAAGCTCGGGCGGCACCGGCCGCCAAGCGCGCGCGGGCGCCCGCGGCGAGGCCCGCCCCCGCGCCGAGATGGCGATCTGCATGGCGACGCGCGGAGCTCTGACTGTTAAGGGGCCCGTGACACGTGGCGCCTCTCGTGTTCTCGGAGTGCCGCGAGGCCTTCTCCGGGGCCCTGCGGAGCCCTCTCGGGAAGTCCCCAGGCCGTCGGGGGCCGCTTCGGCGCCGCTTCTTACCGCGGCCGCCCTAGGTCGGGCGAGCGCGCACACGCGGCCCTCTCGGGGCCGCCCCGGGCCAGGGGCGCGCGCATTTGCACTCCCCCCCTCTGGGTCGGCATAGTCGGGGCGCCCTCGAGATGGCGAGCGTTCATTTTTCGAAAAGCACGCATCGAGGCGTGATCTGCGCGCGCAGCTGGCGCCCTCAATCGCGCGCGCGCGGGCAGTTCGCGCGTGCATTTGCGCGCGCAATGCGCGTCGCCCGCTGGGGCGGCCAGGGCGAGCCCAAAAAAGATATCGACCTGGGCGCGCAATGTTCCGGGATTGTTGACCAGGGTTCATAATGCCCCCCCCTCCCCCCCCCCCGGAGCATTACGAACCCGGGTTTCAATATTCCCGGACGCATTGATTGGGTCTCATAATGTCCTCCAGAGCATTATAAATTTCGGCTTGGAATGTTCCTGGAATATCGATCGACCCCCGTCATGTTCGCCATGTTCTGCGGATATTTACGGGGGTTTATAATGTCTCGGGCATAACGAATCCAGGCGCATTTTTTTGAATGATAATAACGAGACCGAGGGGCGTCGCCTGAGGCATGGGCGGACATTCTGAGTCCAGATTTGCGATTCCGGATTGATTTTAATTATTATTCCCCGCGCCTCCAAACTGGGATTCGTTATGTTAGCATATTGGTCCTAATCCGCCATGTCTAGAACATCATATATACGGGTTCATAATTGCCTGGGAATGAGAAAGTCAGGTGTAGCATTTCTGAATGATAATGGTTAGGCGGAGGGGGGGGCGCCAGAGAAGGAGCTCAGACCGGGATCCACCCTGGTTCCTTACGTCGGAATATCGATGCCAGATGCATCCGGACTGAACGTGGTCCGGCGATGGGGGGGGGCACCGACCCATCCACGGGGCAATAATCCAGTGCGGGCATCATCTGCGCACAACGAACCTAGGTTTCTCATTCCTAGATAACAGACCACGGTCGACGAGGATTTTGCGCCCACCCTCGGAGGGCCACTGGGCGAGGTTGTCGCGGGCCCCCCGGCCGGCCCAGGAGGGGGCCGCGGTTTGGGGGTGGAAGGCGCGGGGGGGCGGGGGCGCTGGGCCGCGGGGGGAAGGCGTTCGAGAGGAGGGGCGGCGAAGGGGCCGGGGGGCGACAGGGGCGGGGCGAGAGGAGGGGAAATGGGCCGGGGAGGAGCCGCATCAGAGGCGCCCGCGCCGCGAGGGCGAGGAAGGCGGGGGGGGCAGAAGGAGGGGGGGTGATCTGCACTACGCAGGGCGCAGAGGATGAGAGGAAGGCAGGGATGTGGATGGCGGGGGAACGCGTCCGGCAGAGGACGCCGAGGAGGAAGTGACATGATGGGGGCGTTGAGAACGAGGAGGAAGGGCGCAATGAGGACAGGAAGGAGTTGGAGGGGCACGAAGAGGGCGGGGCGACAGCCATCGGGGGGGGCGGGGGACGGGGCGCGAGGGCGAGGCGGGCGCCAGGTAATGCTCAGCTGATCAGCGTTCTGCGCGCCCGTGTCCCCCCCCCCCCCAGAACACAGCAACCAATTGCCGGATTTCATCTTCCGGGCAGTCGTGCGCGGCGTGCGCCCAGGCGCTCGGGCCAAAGGTTCGAGTCCACGACGCCCATTGGCGTCGCGCTGATGCCGCCCCGCTCCGCCAGACCGCGCGTGCACAGATCGACAGAATCTGCGTTTCAATGTCGGCTTCGTTGCCCTCTCCACATTAACAGGCCCGCGCTGGAATCCAACGCCCCAGTCGGGGCAGCCTTTTCTGCTGGGGGGCGCTTCGGCCCAGCCTGGCTGCGACGTTCAGATTGGCGTGTCGACGGGGAGTCCGGCGCGCAGCTGGTTTCGCTCAGCCGAAACATGCTCATGCGCGTATATTTCCAATCCAGCCACCGACAGATCACGACGGCGCGTAAGAGCATCCGGCCGCCGTCTGGAAGGCACCAGCATCAGGCACTTCACAACGCAGTGGCTGCGCGCGTCAGACGCCGCCAGCCTTGCCAAACAGGAGTCTAAGGCCAGCGCCGAGCGTCGCATAAGGGAGCTGGGGGGCGTTCGGGACTCGGGCGGGGCGTTGGCGACGGGCGCCGTAGGTTTCGGAATGAGCGGCAGCCTGCGAAATGAGGCCCAGAAGAGAGCCGCCTGCAAGTTTGCGCAAGATTGAATGCGCGCGCGAGCGGCCGCAGACGCGGCCGCCACCAGGGCCAGTTGGTAGGAGTTTGCGGAGCCCGCCTTTCAGACCAATCAGCGCTTGCACTGAGGGGGCCCTAGCGGAGGTTGGAAGATTCTGCGGAGGTGCCGGGCCGATTTCGGCGGGCGGCTGCGTTCCCGGGTTCCCTGTTCTGGGCCCCCCAGTTTCCGGCTGCTGGTTCCGGGCCGATTCCAGCGGGCGGCGGGGCCCCGGGGTTTCCAGGTTCCCGGATTATGGGTCGATGTCCTTTTCGACCGGTCTCTCCATCGATCACCTCTCCATCGATCTCACAGAATCGACTTCATTATCGGTTTCACGATCGACCTTACTTTCGCCCCCACTGTCGATCCCATGATGGATCTCATAATCGATTTCACAATCGATCACAAGATCCACATGATTATCGAACGCACTAGCGACCCCAAAAACGTTTCAAATGTACACGGAACCGGCGTGAAGGGCCTCCTCGAAGCTTCGGCGCTTGCCAAATTTTCAAATCTTGCTCTGGTCGGGGGCTTTCCTCGGGTGCAGTCGTTTTTCTTGCGAAACTCTCAAGGGGGCTCGCCCCGTGCAGGGCCCCCCCGCTCTACTGGCGGGATGCAGCCCGTCTGAGGCACTAGGAGGTCGCCATGTTGGAAGCCATCCTTGGGGGCGGCTTCTTTCGGGGATCCTCGTCCGGAACCTCTCGCAGCAAATCGGCTTGGGAACGCCGTGCGCCCTCGCGCGCGGCCGCCGCTTTAGTTTTTCCGTCGACGGTGCGATCGCCTATCCCGGGAAGTTTCCATGAGCCGTTTCTCCGCGGGAAACTTGCGCGAGTTGGTCGGGGCGCACGTTTTCCCACGGGGCCGCTCTAGCCGAGATGTCTCCGGCGCAGAGGGCCGAGGAGGGCCGCCCGCCAGCGCTCGACGTCTGGAGAAGTGCGCACTATAATGGATCGGCGACAGCTGCATGCTCGCGCGCGACGGGGCCGACTAAATCGATGGCGATCACGACCCCGCGGCGCATTGGGGCGCGATGCCCCGCCGCGGATCGGGAACTACGTCGACGACGTCAGCCCCGGCGCGATCGGAGGCGCTCGGGAGGTCGCGCGTCAAATAAATACGATTTGCCACTCGGGACCTCCTGACAGACCTCCAGAAGACGGAGGCCCCGATCTCCCTGGGCAAGATGGGTTTGCTTCGCGAGGGAAGAAGGTTCCCCCGTCAGAAATCGCCTCGGGCTTCCAGGGCGCCCGGCGCCCCAGCTGCCCCGTTTCGGCGGGGGCGCCGTTGATGGGCGTCGTCGTCGGATGGGGGCCCGACTTAATCAGGCGCGCGACGCCGCGGCGCCGCGGGGAAAAGGGGCGGCGCCCAGCTTTGCTGGGCCACGGGGTGAAGCGTCATGCCGCCCTTCGGTCTGGAGTTCTTCCGAAGAGCCCCCAGGGGGGCAGCGTTGCTCGGGGCCCCGAATGGTCGCGCCCAACATCTTCGGGCGCCCTTCCTGAGCGCCGCCAGCAGGCTCAAACCAGCGGCCCGCGCGGGCCTGGCACGACGGCTCTCAGAGAGCGGGTGGCGCGCAGACCCGCCAGCCATCGCGACGGCCGATGCGAGGCAGACGTTCGTCGCCATCGCGGCTGCCCGCGTGGCGCCAGCGAGGGCAGTCAGACCGGCATCCCTGGAACAAAGTACAGGGCCCAATTGTTGCGCTCTCGGTAATTTTGCAGATATGGTTGGCCCTTGGAAAGCGCAGCTGAAGTCGGACGCGACGAACGCAGATCCCAGGTCACATCGATGTTTTCGGCGGAGCCCACGCCAGAACTAGTCGAGGCGCCCCGCCGCGCGCGAGCAGGCAGGTCCTCAACATCCTCCACGGCAGTGGTGGCGATGCCAGATTTGGAGAGATCTCGTGGATGCCCCTCCACGCGGCGCTGAGGCCCCGCGAGACCCCGCCCCAGGAGAGGCGTTCCCTCGGGGGCCCCGCATCATCACATGGGCATTTGTGTCAAGCAAGGGTGGCATTGATGTCGAGCAAGGGTGGCCCTTTCCGCGGACTCTCCAACCGCGACGCCCACGCGGGCCGGGGACAGACCGCTATGCCCGAGCAGGCCCGGGAAGCAGCAGTGGCAATTTCGACGAACCCAATGGCAATGCAGGACAAGATCGCGGGGCCTCCCACAGAAGCCACTGCAGTCTTTCTTCAACCAGCCCAGGGAGGATGCATACAACGTCCTTGGCCTGGACTACGCTGGTGCTGTCTCTGTCCAAAGCGGAAATGTTATTGTAGATGGTAATGTTTTGTTGGCAGCCATTCCGGGTTCAGAGCAGCAGAATTGGTCGCAATCGTTCGACCAAGACTTAAGACGCATAGGTAGATTTTGCGGCTCAGTTCCGGAAGTTGCGGCGCCGTCACAAGTGGCAAAAGATGGATAATTTCACGCCGTATACCAGGCGTCACAGGTGGTGACGGGATCACGGGCGCTGCCCTCAGAATGTAAGATCCCACTGGCTTGCCATCGAAGCGGCGCAAGGGCGCCAGGAGCCACGTGTGCCAGAGCGCACGCGTGGAGGATGATGGGATTGCGAGCGGTTTTCGTCGATCCGTGTTTTGCCTTTTGTGAAAGGCCATTCGAACATGAAAGATGCGAGGGGCAGATTTATCACCCATCTCCAGAACAAAAAGAAATGAGGGGGCCGATTCTGTTGCCAAATGAAGTTTGGCACTTCATCTGCCCCCAGACTGGCTGGTGCACTTCGTCAGTGGACTATCTTGCTCGTTTCAAGGTGCGGTCTGATTCCCAAAAAGCCGAGCGCGGCAGAAGACGAGGTGCGCATCCGGACTGCATTTCGCCGCGAACAAAAGCCCAGTTGAATATTGGTTCGTGGGGGGACCTGCCTTATTTGAGCACCAGGCATAGGATGTTTCGCGACGTGTTGGATGCATTTCCACACTGTCTCTCGCGCAGGATTTGACGCGCAGTGCCCGGGCCGCCCCTCGACAGGCCGCGCGTCAGAGAACGCGAGACACTTCGAGACTTTGAGACCGTCAGGGTGCGAAGAATACAGGAAAGCTGGCAGGCCCATCGCGACCATCACCTTCCACGCGGAAGATCATGCGCAAGGTTACGCAATGGATTGGCCCGCTGGTTGGTTCGTTGATGGAGAGGCCTGCAGCACCTAAACGAATGGAGCACGACACGAGATATTTCTACATTTCCAGAATCCTCGATGGATACAGGATCTCATGCGGAGAAGCGATCGCGCTTGGCCAACCGACCCAGAGGACGGCTCGGATTTCGCCAGTGATGATAACACAATGTGTGACGCCCTGGGCACTTTTTCAAGCCAGGCCGCAGTGAGAGGTTTGTCCGCGTGGCTTGGAATCCATTTTATGTTCAGTTATTTGGCGCACGAGTGCGTCTCCCTGACGGTCGTCACCGCGCGGCACACGCAGGGACCAATGCATTCGGTGGCGCCCTGGAGTATGGGTTCCAGCTCTTTTTCGGGCCCCTGGTTTCCTCGGCTGGAGCCCTGGAGGAGCCCGACCTGGTCTCGGCCGGCCTCGTGCTAGCGAGCACGGGCCTGCCACAGGCCCCGTGCTCCCTGGCCCCGCCGTGGGCCGCTCGCTCGGGGCCGACAGGCACCCCCACCCTCCCACGTCTTGGCGCAAGCAACGCGGTCCTGGCAGTTGGGTTCCGTGGTGTTGGCTCGAAATGGGAGGGCCTGAAATACCTGTGTGGACCTCGCGCCCGCCCGCGCCGGACGAACCTCTTGCCTCTCGGCTTCGGGAGCCTCGAGACGGGGGTCAATACAGACGGGGGTCAGCCAGGGCGCCAGATCCTGCAGGATCCTGCGAAGACCCCCTCTGGCTGACCCGGGTTAGGGAGCCGCTCGTGGCCGCGGGGCGGCCGCGCGTATTGGCTGACCCAGGTTTGCGAGGACCTGCGTTGCAGTTTTTTTTCCCTGCATTGCAGTTTTTGGTTTCCTGCTGACCCGGGTCTGGATTGACCCGGGTCAGAAGATCCCCGATCGGCTGCTCGCTCGCTCGCTCGCTCGTTCGCCCGCTCGCTCGCTCGCACGCTCGCTCGCTCCCTCCTCCTCCTCCTCCTCCTCCTCCTCCTCCTTCTCCTCCTCTTCCTCCTCCTCCTCCTCCTCCTCCTCCTCCTCCTCCTCCTCCTCTTTTTTGGGGCACGATAGGTGCACGTTCCCCCCCCCCCCAGCTGACGCCCCCCATTGTCGGCCACGCGCAGGGGGGGGAAGGCTTCTTAGAAACATCCCTGCTTCTTAGAAGGCGCGGGCCTCATCTACAGATGTAGGGCTGGCGTCTTGTGAGAAGCAGCTTCCTTCTAAGAAGCCTTCCCCTCTCCCCCTGCCGCAGTTGCGCGCGCCCCGACCCCCAGAGGTCTCGACCCATTCCCGTGGACCAGTTTGTCACTTCGAGTCGTTTTTTGATGGCCCCCAGGCCCGGTAAGGGCGCCCGGGAGGGCAGAAATTACAAAAAAACTAGCCGTCGTGATTTTTTGCGATTCGAGGGGGTCTGGGTTGTGCGCGCCGTCCCCCCCATTTGGGCGACGTAAAAAAAAACGGGATCGTTTTCGCCACCATTGGCGCGCAAGCTGCCCGCGTAAGGTCGCGCGTAAGCGCCCCCGTCTCCAAAGCAGCATGCCGCGCGGGCGGCCCGCGCAAGCCGCCGCGCAAGGTCGATATGCCATCTCGCGAAGACACTTCTTGGATTGGGAGAAGGAAGCGCACCACCACCACCAACCACCACCACCACCACCACCACCACCACCACCACCACCACCACCACCACCTGGGGGGACTCAGGATGAGCTGGAGTGTGGGATGCGGGTGTGCACGATGTCCCCGCGAGAGCGCCCGAAACGATATACACCGCCGGACCACCCCCTGCATCCATCCTCCAGGTGGTGTCTCCTCCTCTCTACCCTGAGATCCGACGTGGCGAAAATATTGCAACATCGTGAAAATCCGCGCCCGGAGCCCCGATGCCCATCTTTCTACGCCATTTATCGGGCCGGATCGATCTGTGAGGGCCCCGGGGCCCGACGAAAGGCGAAACGCCCAGCTCGAAAAAAACGACTCGCCAGGATCTCGGGGTATGTCGGTCGCCCCTCCGCCGGCCCCCTCCGAGCAGCGCCCGAGGTGGAGGCGGAGGAGGTCACCGCGAGGTCCAACCAGGAGGCCCGGGGGGCGGAGCGGCACGTCAAGCAGCTGAAGGAGCTCGCCCGGCAGGTGGACAGCGCCATGGCGTCCTCGAGGAGCTCGCCAGGGGGGGGCGGACCCATCAGGGGCAACGATGGCTACGGGCCCAGGGAACTGTCGGCTTCGAGGTTCCAGGCTCGAGGTTTTCGGGCGCTTTATCGTCGGTTCTCGACGGTCTTCTGGGCCCCCAGGATGCTTCCCAGCAGCTGCGCCTCGCTGAGAGCGTTCTGGGGATGCCAGAATCGTCCTGGACGGCCGCTGGAGAGTCGAATTTGGGCCTGAAAACCAACGGGCATGGGGATATAGGCATAGGGGGGGATGCATCGGCCCCCAATCGCCCACTGATCGCCGATGGGGGCCCGATAGCCCCAACCTGCCCAGGGAGGTGCGGATTCGCGATCGCAGGCCTATCGCCGATCCATCAGCGATGTACCGCCGATTCCAGGTCGATGCATCCCCCCTTATGGTAGTCCCCCCCCTATCGTTGCCCCTCAACCCAGTCTCAGACAAGGTCGCGTCGTAATTACGGTAAAAGGGCGGAGGTTTGGCGTCGTTTTCGGCCTCTGGAGGCCCTTGCCAGGCCCCAGGGCCGTCAAAGAACGGCTCCGGATGAGAAACGTGGGTCGGGATTTCTGGGGACCGCGTGCTGAAGAAATCATGGCGTCGCATGTCTGGGAACGGGTCCCGAGGAACACGGGGGTCCGGAAACTTTTTGCCGTCCTCGGGCTCTCGGGGCCCTCGGCGTGCCCCAGGGCTGGCAGGAAACGACCCAGGGTGAAGATCTCGCCCTGGGGGAAGGCCCCAGGGGTCCAGGACCTCGGGAGCGGAGGGTGGATAGCGTGGCCGGGCCTTGATGCCCCTTCTTATTTCCATGTGTCCCCAGACCCCCCCCCGTGGGCCGCGCGCATGCCGCCGGCCATCATCTGCACCCCCCCTCCTGGACGCCCCCGTCTTGGACGGCCCCGAGGAGCGCCTTCGACGAGGCGATGCAGGCGCTCGACGAGCCCGCGCTGCGGGCGGCCATGGACCAGGCCTCGGGGCAGAGGAGCCAAGAGGTCATGATGATGATGAGGATGAGGATGAGGATGAGGATGAGGATGATGAGGAGGAGGAGGAGGAGGATGATGATGATGATGATGATGATGATGATCATGATGATACGTTCCAGGGTTTCCAGGATCTGGGCCTCCCATATGGGGTCAGAGTGAAAGGGGTCGGAGGATCGCGCCGCATCGCCAACACATCGGGGATGCGGCTCGATGTGGAGCCGGATGCGCCGCCAGCGCCGATGCATCGCCTACGTCGCTGGTGCATCGCCAATGCATCGGCGATGCATCGCCGATGCATCGGCGATGCGGCGCGATCCTCCGACGCCATCTCCTTCGACCCCAACCAGGAGGCCTCTACAAGATGTTCAGGACTTCCTAGACGCGGGCTGCAGAAACGAGGGCCGCCAGATACTCTCGGAAATCCTGGACGCATCCTGAGCCGATCATATCATGACATCATTCCCCTCCTTTCGGATGCAACTCCTGGGAGGTCAAATTCTGATCCGTAAGGGCTCCGCCCCCTGCCGCCGGCCCCCTCTCTCGGAGAATGGGCCATGGAAGAGCTAAATCATGAGGCCTTGGCGCTGTCGTGAAGCAGTATCGAAACTTCATGCGAAGCCGATTCGCAATCAGCAAAACCAACTGATCACAAGAGGGGTTACCACACCTGGCGATTGGTAAGACGTGTATGGTTTACGGGCTTGGTTACCACACCTTGCGATTAAAGGGCCGAGGGAGTTCTCGCAGTTTGGGTTACCACGCCTTGCGATGGATGTGCGTGAAGGGTGGCACCGAATTTCAGAAATGTGGCAAATCCCCTGTGTTTTTGGACCCTGACCCCGCGGATCTGCGTGAGGGGTGGCACCGAATTTCAGAAATGTGGCAAATCCCTGTGTTTTTGGACCCTGACCCCGCGGATCTGCGTGAGGGGTGGCACCGAATTTCAGAAATGTGGCAAATCCCCTGTGTTTTTGGACCCTGACCCCGCGGATCTGCGTGAGGGGTGGCACCGAATTTCAGAAATGTGGCAAATCCCCTGTGTTTTTGGACCCTGACCCCGCGGATCTGCGTGAGGGGTGGCACCGAATTTCAGAAATGTGGCAAATCCCGACCCTGACCCCGCGGATCTGCGTGAGGGGTGGCACCGAATTTCAGAAATGTGGCAAATCCCCTGTGTTTTTGGACCCTGACCCCGCGGATCTGCGTGAGGGGTGTCATTTCGAGCTCCCCCAGCAATTCAGACAACGCGCCCAGGAGACGCTAAAAATCTGGTTTGGGCCTCCCCCCCCTCGCGCGGTCAATCAACTAGTTACAGTAACCAGCAAGAAGCAGAATTGTAACACTGGAAACTACAAGCTACAACTGGTACAGGAAACTGCGAACCCGCGCCTACAGCCTGGTGGCCCCACAAGGGGGCCGGCGGATTTTGCCCTGGTCCGCAATTCGGCTCAAATCGGCTTGATCCCGTTTGATCCCGCTTATTCCTGCTTAATCCAGCTCAATCCCACTTCATCCGCGGCCTCATCTGGCGCAGCAGCCCCCGAAGGGGGCCTAGTTCTCCCTCGTCCCTCCGACGAAGACCTCCCAGTGAGTAGCTGCTTTCTAAGCTCCTACAGGCGCTCGGCATCGTGCGGGCCCTGCACTCCGCGATGGGGGACCTCGTCGCCACCGTGCGCCTGCTGGAGGAGGCGCACCGCGCCGCCTGCGACCGCGCGCGGCGGGCTGCGGAGGGCCACGCGGAGGTGGCCCACTTCTGGTCCGCCGCGCTGGAAGCCACCCAGGCGGTGCAGTCGAAGATGAACCACCACTGGAAGCTGACAACGAGCACCATGCAGCGCGCGGAGGTCTCCAAGCGGACCGCGATGATGAAGGCGGACGACGTGGTGCGCCTGGTGAACGAGAAGCTCCAGCGCTGGCAGGACGAGCGCCAGATACTGGCGGAGGAGGCGATGGAGGCGGAGCGGATGCGGCTGGAGGCGATGCGGCAGCAGCAGGAGGAGCTCCTGGCCGCCGCGCGGGAGGCCGAGGTCGAGGCGATGCGCCAGCAGCAGGAGCAGCAGCGCCTGCACATGGAGGCGGCGCAGCGGCGGCAGGAGGCCATACAGTGGGGCAGGCACCTGGTGGCGCCCGCCCCGCAGCTGCAGTTCCTGGACCCCAGGCAGCAGGGCGCGGCCGAGCAGCTGCAGCTGCAGCAGCAGCTGGAGCAGCAGCTGCTCCGGCAGCAGCAGCTCCAGCAGCTGCACCAGCAGCAGCAGCAGCAGCAGCAGCAGCAGCAGCAGCAGCAGCGACCAGAGCAGCCCTGGCCACCGGAGACACCGCTGCCCTGCTCGGCCGGCGACGGTGGGCCGCCGCCACCCCGGGCCGGCGATGGCGGCGCGCCGCCGCCGCCGCCCCCCGACCCGGAGGACACGGGCGCCGCGCCACCGGGGCCGCCGCCCGAGCCGCCGCCGCCGGCCGACGCCGCGCCGCAGGCTCCGCCGCCGCCACCAGACGCGGAGGAGCCCGCGCCCTTCGGCGGGCCCGGGTGGCCGCCGGGGTCCGCGCAGCAGGCGCCGCCGCAGCCGCCGGGGCGGCCGCCGTGGCAGGGGACTCCAGGTCTCTGGGCCTCCCAGACGGGGCCGGAGCAGACGGGGTCGGAGGAGTGCGCCGCATCTCCGCCGGTGCGGCTCGGCGTGGGGCCCGAGGGTCCCCGCGCCGACGCGTCGCCGGCGCATCGGCGCTGCGGCGCGGTCCTCCGATCCCATCAGCTCGGAGCCCATCTGGGGGGCCTCTAAAGGTCCGCCCTGGCACCGGTCTCACCACCGCCGGTTATGAGGGGGGGGCGCGCCCCCTCGCCGGCGGCGGCCGTCTGCTGGGCACGCGCCGCTCGCGCGGCCTGGCCGGACCGCAGTGCCAGCCGGGGGCAAAAGGCGGTGGCTCCGCCCGCCTGGTCCTCGTCCTCCGTTGCCCTTTCTCCTCATTCGGGGGTGGACAGACCTCCTACCCTGACACGTCGATTAAGGAATTGGCCGTTTTTGGTTCGCGAGAGGGCGTCGCGGCCGTCATTTTTGCGGGTCCAGGTCCGTCGGTTTCGGTCCCAAGCCGTTTTCACTAAGGGGAGGTCTACTAAAGGGAGGTTTGTCCACCGCCGACTCATCCCTCTGTCGATGATCCTGAGGGCGTGTGTCAGCCCGCGAGTTCCATGTGGCGAACTATGCTTACCTCGTTCGGCTCCCCAGCAGCACGCAGGTTGTGTCGGCACTCGTTGCGCCGAAAGCCTCGTATCGAAGGGCCTCGGTGGGCAAGCGCCCCCCCCCCCCTTGGAAAACTTCCCCTAGGGGGGTTCGGGAGAGGTGTTAAATAATGGGTTTCCGTCATGTGTTTGTTGGATGTGGCTACGAGGGGGTGGTGGGTTTTCCCCAGAAGGCCCCCTCAAGGGGTGCTTTTGCGGGGGGTAGGGGTTGGTTGTGGGTTGTCTCCCCAGGGACCACCCCTTCAAGGGGGGTTTCTAGGAAGGCACCAACTATACACCAACACCGATCCTGGCCAGGATCACCCTGGGCCCAGGATCGGTGTATACGCCATCCTGCCTTGCGCAAGAAGGCATATACACCGATCCTGGGCCCAGGGTGATCCTGGGCCAGGATCGGTGTTGGTGTATAGTTAGTGCCCTCCGAGTTTCGGAGGGGGTTTTCCTTCCAGGACCCCCCCCGCCAAGGGAGGTTTTTGGAATGCTTGGGGAGGGGGTCCCCCCGGGACCCCCCCCTCAATGTTTTTGTGATTCGGGCAGTTGGTGATGGCTTGTAGGTTTTCCCGAGGGCCAGTGTTTTCCCCCTGGGCTGTGCGTTGTGCGCATGCGTTGCAAGCCATGTGGTGCAACGTGCGCGGGGTAAAGTAACATGCGAATGCCATGTAGTATAGCGCACGGGGCGCCCACAGGGCTCCCGCAGCCGAGAACAAGAGAGTGGGACGAAACCATGCGACGCACGCAGCAACACGAAAACGACACCGACGGGCTTCAGGAGAGAAACAAAAAGCACACAGACACAATTAATCGTCGATTCCCCAGAAAATATGGGAAAATATGGGCAGTGGGGGGGAAGACAGAAACCCAGAAAATATTGGAAAATATGGGGAATGATTTTATTTGTGTGCATTTATTTGTGTGTCCTGGGGCCCCTTCAGGGTTTGTTCATACTAGCAACAGAATCACACGTTGAAGCCAGGCTTCGTTGGACAGCCGGTGGCAAGCCATTCGTCTTCACGCGCGTTCAGACACTTACGTATCGCTTACCATTGCTTACCTAGCGGTCTTCTCCCGGCTTCCGTGCATCGCTTCCTTCTCCTGTCTTCGTTCTCTCATCCCTCCGCGGCGCCCCGACGCTCCCTTGCGACCTCCCTGTCGCGCCTGGCGGAAGTGCGAGCAGTTGTTGCTTCCATCGTCGCCTGCGCGTTTCGGCGTCGGGCCCGCCTCCTGACTCCTCCCTCCCTCCCTCCCTCCCTCTGCCTCCCTGAGCACCCGTTTCTGCGTCAGTTCTCCCACCTGCGAACTTGGCCAAAACATCTGGACCGCCCGCCCGCCGCCCGCCCGCCGCCCGCCATCCGCCGCCCGCCATCCGCCCGCCCGCACGCCGTGCGTCCGCGTTCATCACAACACCGGGTCCTCAGCAGCCTCCGTGTCCAACACAACACTTAGTATTCAACAGCATCCTGTCTCCGACGCAACGCTCAGCACTCGACAGCATCAACGCTGGAACGCGCAGGCCCTTTTGCGCGTGACCCCAAGCGGCACCGGCAAAAGAGGGCGCACTGCTTGAATTTATTGCGCTCTGCTGATTTCCTTTCCTGGCTCTGCAGGAGACGCACAGCACGCTTGGGGCCGCAGCGGTGGCGAAGTTCCCCGACAGCGTCGCTATTTGGCGGCCCCGTGTATCTCAATCAATCGGCGGAGTGGAAATATGGTCAAGGCCGCGTTCTTGGACAAGTTTGGAGGTGCCACCCGCGCTGCCTGGGTGGAGGCCGCGCCAGGACGGGCAGCCATCCTGAGATTGGACGGATCGAGTGGCTCTTTGGACATCGCCGTCTTATACCTCCCTGCGCGGCATGCGTCTGCTGAGCGGGCGGCAATCAGGGACTCGGTGGTACGTGATCTTCGGCCGCGAGACCGGCCTCCCTCTCTGCTGATCGGGGATTGGAATTTGCACGTGAGACGAATAACAGATTTAATGTGTCCGATGCTGAATGGTCTGCCAGTTCCGACCTGGAACAGCACCGGGAATGGGCCGCTGCGCTCTTCGAGCCGCTCGGATTCTACGAGATCTTTCAACCAGAGTGCACCCGTAGGACATCTTCGAGCACCTCGCGGCTGGTCTGGGCGTGCGTGCACACGCACGCACATCGCGGACCAGTTCTACCGGACCTGGTCGTGCGCGGTGCTTGACTGGCGCAGCTGACTTTCACACCACCGGCCGATCGAGACCGCCAGGCGCACTCCGGGACAGGAGAGCCCCACAAGGCGGCCAATCCCCAGAGCGCCATGGCGCTCGACGGGGTGGGCGGCCCGGGCGACGGTGCGCTGGCAGGATCTTCGTCGACGGGACAGCCTGCGCGACGCTGCGCACCGCCGGCTGCTGCTGCTGCTCAAACGTGCAATCGGCCAGATTTCATGGAGGAGTCTGCTCGTGGAACTGCTTCTCCCGAGGCGGCCTCAGTGTAAGACCGCTTGAGCGTCGTTCTGCGCTGCTCGCGGGCGGCCGAGGACGGAAGACCGCTGGCAGTGGAACGTGCAGCGCGGGAATGTCCAGACATCGCTCGCAGGTTGTTCATACTCAGCGTCGCGCCAGGGAGCTCGGGCGGCCATCGTGGGCATCAAGGACGTCATCCTCCAGCTCGCGAGGGGCGAGATCCGCCAGGACGTCGACGGGCGGCACAACGACTTGCCTGGCATATCGGACGCTTCCGCGGCAGCCTGCAGAGAATCGATTGCCACGAAGACTCGTCGCAACAAGCCGGGGGGCACCGCCCAGCTCCGCGCGATCCGGATGCTCGACGGCTCGGTGACCACGGACCTGGAGCAGATCGCCGACGCGCTGGCCCAGCACCAGAGACGCATTCGGCAGGCAAGATATCGACCAGGACGCACTATCGGCGTGGTTGCGCGAGGCGGCGCCCACCTCGGAACGCAACCCGCTGCCTCGGGGCAGCGAGTTCTGGCGCACCACCAGGCCAGACAATGCGCGGGCTGTTCGCGCGGCGTCCAACTCCGCGCCCGGCCCGGAGGGTGTCCCGGCTTCCCTGTGGAAGCGTCTCGGGAGTTTGGCGGTGGACGCGCTGGAGGACGTGGCCACTTGCCTCCAGTCCGATTCCGCAGTAAACGGCATCAGAGAGGCGTACCAAGATGATCCAGGCTCCTTGAACCTCGGCGCGCTCTGGTGAATCCCGGCAAAAGCAGGGGGCATGGGCCCGGCGCTAGGCGTAGTCCACCAACCCAGAAGCATGAGGCCATTATGCCTGGTGGGCGCGTCGAATCGGTTGCTCGCCTCGGCGCGCAAATGGAGGCGGGGGCAGGGGCTCGGACCGCGGGTCTCCGAGCCCCTGCCTGGCCGCTCAGTGATGTTGAGCGTCGTCGAGCTGGACGCGGGCGCTCTTCGGACCGCGGCCTAATGTGCCCAGGGCATGGTAGTGCTCGTGGGCTTCCGCGCCGCGTTCCCAGCGTGGCGCGCGACTTCCCGCGCGAGCGCTTGCGCGGCTACGGCGCGCCGGAAGAGGCCCCGACTGCGCTTTGTGCTTCCTGCGCGGACGGGGCCTGCTCGATCTCGGTCGCTGGTGGCTGATGGAACGGGTTTGCTGTTGGATCGGGCATCCGCCAAGGCTGCCCGCTGTCGCCCCTGGTGTTTGCCGCCGTCGCGGACCTACTCCTGCGTGCGTTCCCGCCCCGGCTCGGCCGGGGCCTGCCTCGTCCGCGCGTTCGCCGACGACGTGGGCATCATCTTGGACAACGTGCCCAAGCAACTTCCGATTCTTGCTGCCGCGCTCGAAGAGTTCGGCCGCCTCTCGGGCGTGCGAATAGATCTAGAGAAGAACATCGGCATCCCACTGTCGGGCGACAGTTTGGAGGAAACGCGCGCCGCGGTCAGCGAGGCTGCGCCCTCTTGGCCCCGACCCCCCCGGCCCCGCGAGGCCACCTACCTCGGGGGCGCCATCGGCCCAGGGAGGGTTGGCAAAGGGTGGGATCGAGCAGCCGCGCGCTTCCAGGATCGCGCTCCCGGGCGGCCGCGGCCAGCGCTGGGCCTGCGCTCCCCGTGCTTAGTAGTTCTACTGCCCAGATTGCGGGCGCAGACGACGCGGTCGGCGAGCTGGAGAAGTGGGCCGTGCGACGAGCGGCCCCTGACCCTGGCAACAGAGCAATGCCGGAAGACTTGTGGTATCTTGATGGGAATTTCGGCATGCCGCAGGCTTTCGGGCAGCTGGCCTCGCCGGCGCAGGCAGCGAAACCCCGCCTGACTGCGCGCGAGGATCAGCGGCTCAGCAGAACCAGCCTGGAGCGGATGGCGCCGCTTGAGTTTCGAGCAGACTGGGATCAATCGCAGTAGATGTTGCGCGTCGGGCGCTGGGCAGGCGTGCCGCGCGCCTCCGCCCCCAGCGCGCTCGCGCGCAACGCGCGGCAGCCCCGGCGAAAGGGCATCACGGCCGGGCGAATTGCTGCTGCACTGACCGGTCGGAGTCCCGAAGCGCTGCTGGCCGAGGCGCGGAAGCAGGCCTGGCATTAATTCCAGCGGGAGGCGCGGGGGCGGGCGCGCTCACTGCACCTGGAACGTTGGAAGTTTCCACCCGCGCTTGGGCTGCCAATGCCGCGGGCGCTTGCAGACGGATTCCTTCTGCGCGCCTGGGCGCTTGGGCGCCCAGTGCCGCCCGCGTTGCCTGGAACGGCCGGCGCGCTGCGCGCCGATTTCAGCGCCGCGATGGACCGCGGGATTTCTATGTTTGGGGCGTGGTTGCAGACGCAACAGCATCGAGCAGTAGTCGCGGTGCGCCGCGGCGAGGAGAGAGCTCGCCAGCTCTGCGAACACTCACCGCGGCTGGCACCTCCCACTTTGGATCGGCATCCACGACGCCCAGCGCGAGGAGAACATGCTGCTTCTTGGAACGCTCGGCGCGTACGCCGCCTACCGGGCCACTAGCGCGGCGCGCCGAGCGGGGGGGGCCCGGGCCCTTGAATGTGCGCGGGCTTCCCAGCAAGCTCTACGCGACACCGTTGCTGGCCACGCGCCGTCGGGGGACTTCTCTCGAGCATCTGGCGGC
Source organism: Prorocentrum cordatum (assembly GCA_963575745.1). NCBI lineage: Eukaryota > Dinophyceae > Prorocentrales > Prorocentraceae > Prorocentrum > Prorocentrum cordatum. The sequence goes on along the minus strand of CAUYUJ010015377.1, from coordinate 5,516 downwards.
GCGCGGCCGCGGCGGACAGGTGAGGCTCGGAGCGCGGCGATGGTTCGACTGTAGCAGCAAGCGGCTGTTAGCAGTTGCCCCTGCCCCTTCCCGTTTTTCTCTCCCGCCTCCGCCCTCCGCCCCCCCCTCCTCCCCCCCCCCCTGTTTCAATCGCGGTGCACATTTTTTCTGGCGGGCTGGGGGGCCCGTGATGCAGCCAGGGCGCTCGTCGAGCATCGAGGGCGTTGCTCCCCCCTCCCGCCTCCGTCCTCCGCCTCCACCCTCCGCTGCCCTTCCTCCTCCCCATTGTTCCAACTGTGATGCAGGTATTTCGGGCCGGCTAGAGGACCAGCTCTGCTGCCGAAGCGCTCGTCAAGGGCGGTCCTCCTCCCCCCCTCCTCTGTCCTCCGCCTCCGCCCTCCGCTTCCCCCCCTCCCCTTTTCAACCGTGGTGCAGTTTTGGCGGGCCGGCTGGAGGGCCAGTGATGCAGCCGAGACGCTCGTCCGGTCCTCCTCCCCTCCCTCCCCCGTCCTCCGCCCCCGCCCTCCTCCTCCGCCCCCCTCTCCTCCCCCTACCCTGTTCCAATGTTTTGTCGGGCCGGCCAGAGGACCAGTGTTGCTGCCGAGACGCTCGTCGAGGGCGGTTTTCCTTCCCTCCCTCCTCCGTCCTCCGCCTCCCCTCCTCCCCCCTCTGGTGTCTCAACCGTGACGCAGTTGTGTCGGGCCGGCCAGGGGGCCAGTGATGCGTGACTCGACGCAGTGATGGTTTTTGCACGATGTCTTGCATGAGTTTTTGTAGCATTCCCGGGTCGCGCCGCCTCGAGCGTAGTTCTCCCGCTTGCACGCGCCATCTGCCCGCGGGCCCGCCGCTTCTGCGCGGGCGGCGCCGGCGTCCCGCCAGGTGTGTTTGCCGAGCGTTCCGGTCCAGAAGTTCGCGGTTGGCCCCCTGCGGGCTCGAGCTGCCGCCCCATCATGCTGGCGCAGTTCTTCCTCCCCTCCGCTCCTCGCTGGCTCTCTCTCTCTCTCTCTTTCTCTCTCTCTCTCTACCCCCTTCCCAACAGATCTGAGTTGTTCAACCTGCCTGTGGCATCGCTCGCGTGCGCGCACTTGGCGTAGCTCCTCTGCCTAGGCATGAGGCTTTGCTCTGGCTGCTCTGGTTTGCGCTCGTGTGGGTTCTCCGCGCGGGTACCTTCTTCAACACTGGCAGTGGAGATCGGTCTACGCACGCACGAGTTTAGTTTACAGTTTAGTTGCAGCTGTCAGAGATTGCTGTCCGAGAATGGTTGCCTGAAGCGGGCCATATGTCCAGTGCTCGGCGTGCAAGCTGTAGGGTAAGCTCCTTTCCTCCGCCTCCTCCTCCTCCTCCTCCTCCTCCTCCTCCTCCTCCTCCTCCTCCTCCTCCTCCTCCTCCCCCGTTATCATGCCATCTTCCGGTCCGCCGCACGGCTGACAGCCAACAGTCGCGGCATAGCATAGCCGAGTTGGCCCGCAAGTTGCGTTTGTGAAGCACCCAGCATTCCTGACGCAACGCCGTTCGGGGTGTCTCACGAGTTTGGGTGCCGTACTTTCAAGATTGCTCCACGGTGGTGCAGTGTCGTTCTGCTGTCCGCTCCATCTCCCTCCAGAGAGAGATTCTCAACAGCGTCCCGGCGGAAGAGGGAAGCATTGGGAGTTCTATTGTAAAATTCAGATTCGCCCCCGCTCGCCGCCGGCCCGCCTGCCGCCCGCTGCCGTGTTTTCGTGCACATTCGGTGCTAAACAGCCTCCGCTTCCGCCACTAAACCCAGTGCTCAACGCATTCCGTGTCAACGGTAATCAACAGCGCCCGTCTCCAACACAACACATTGGTATTCAACATAATCCCGCTGCGAGAGAGAACCTTTTCGGAACTTTATGAAAATCACGATCCGCCCGCCCGCCACCAGCCCGCCCGCCCGCCGCCCGACGCCATCCCACCGTGCTTCCGTGTTCAACACAACACCCGTCTTCAATTTTACGCCTCCTAGATGGGCCAATTCAAGTCTGCGTCTCCAACTCTACGCCTCCTAGATGGTGTCAGAGTAGATGGGGTCGGAGGATCGCTCCGCATCTCAGAGCGTGAATTACCTATCCCGCTTTCGCTTCCAGGCAAAACCAAGTCATACCACGCGCCTCCCCGTCGAGCGGCCTGACCAGTGCGGGCCGTAATTTGGCATCGCTTGGTAGCTCTTGGAAGCGAGGGTGGTCAAAAGCGAGGTAGGTTCGTTCGCCCCCTAGCATCGCCGATGCATCTGTGATGCGGTTCGACGTGGAACCCGATTTTCTCTACGCCAGCGGCGCCGATGCATCGCCGGCGTCGCCGATGCATCGCCGACGCATCGGCGATGTATCGCTGATGTATCGGCGATGCAGCACGATTATCCGACCCTATCTATTCGGACCCCATCTAGGAGGCCTCTACCAGCACAAGACCCGCTATTCAACATTTTCCCGCTGCAAGAGAGAATCCTTGAGAGTTCGATTGAAATCCCGATCCGCCCGCCGCCCGCCAGCCGCCCGCCCCCCGCCGCCCTCCCGCCGTGCTTCCGTCTTCAACACAGCACCTGGTACTCGACAGTTTCCGTCTCCATCACAACATCTAGTACTCAACAGCATCCCGCTGCAAGACAGAACAATCATGAGGAGTTCTATCAAGATCCCGATCCGCCCGCCCGCCGCCCACCGCCCGCCGTCCGCCCGCCGTGGTTCCATGTTCAGCACAACACCCGTACTGAACGGCCTCCGTCTCCAGCGCAACACCCGGTTCTGAGCCGCTTCCGTCTCCAACACAGTTTCTGGTATTCGCCAGCACCCCGCTGTAAGGGGGAGGTCCGATCGAATCCCGATCCGCCCGCCCGCCGTCCGCCCAGTCGCTCGCCCGCCGCCCGCCCGCCCCCCGCCGCCCGCTGCCGTGCTTCCGTCTCCAGCACGACACCCAGTACTCACAAGCTTCCGTTTCCAACACGCCACCCAGTACTCAACAGCATCCTGTCTCCAACACAACGCTCAGTGCTCAAAAGCATCCCGGTGAAAGAGGGAATCTTTACTGCCGCCGGCCCGCCCGCCGCCCGCTGCCGCGCTTCCGTGCACACTCGGTATTCAGCAGCGTCCGTCTCCAACACAACACCCGGTACTCAACAGCTTTCGTCGCCGCCACAAACACCCAGCAAGAGAGATTCCTCAGGAGTTCCACTACATTCCCGATCCGCCCGCCCGCCGCGCGCCGCCCGCTCACTCGCCGCGGGCCCGTTGCCCGCCCCCCGCCGCCCGCCGCCCGCCGCGTTCAGCACAACAGCATCCGTCTCCAACACAACACCTGGTACTCAACATCATCCGTCTCCAACCAAAGCGCCCGGTACTCGATAGCCTCCTTCTCCAACACAACTCCCTGTATTCAAGAGCACCCCGCTGCAAGGGAGAAACCTCAGGAGGTCTGGTCAAACCCGATCCGCCCGCCGCCCGCCCGTCCGCCCGCCCGCCGCCCGCCCGCCCGCCCGCGCCGCCCGCTCGCCGTGTTTCCGCCTTCAACACGACACCCAGTACTCAACAGCCTCCGTCTCCAACGCAACACCCAGCACTCAACAGCACCCGGTCTCCAACACAACGCTCAGCACTGAACAGCACCCCGGTGATGAGAGGGACTGGAGTTCGGAAAAATCCGATCCGCCCGCCCGCCGCGGGCCTGCCGCCCGCCGCCCGCCGCCGTGCACCCGTGCACACTCGGCACTCCGCAGCGTCCGTCCCCAGCACGACACCCGGAAGAGGCCCGCTGTCTGCGGTGAGCCGGGGCTGCGGTGCGGGCGCGGAGGAGAAGCACGGGCGCGCACAGGGACGGGGCGGGCCAGAGGACCATGGTCGGATGCTCGGAGGGCGCTCCGCCTCGGGCGCCCACGCGACTGTTGTGGCGCCCGGTCCGAGGCGCGGGGGCAGCGCGTGGATGCAAAGAGCCCGGGGGGGTCTCCTGGCGATGCCGCGGCGCGCGCGAGAGGCGTGCCGAAAGGCGTGGCGTGCCGCCCCTATGCGGAGACCATCGCTGGAGCTGTTGGTGGAGCTCCCTATCAGGCGGCTGACGGCCGGCGGTGGCTGAGCAGGCGCCGAGCCTGGCGTGCGTTCCTGCCCCGAGGGCGGGCGGGGGCTTTTGCGTTGGCCGCAGGGGGAAGCGGCGGCATTGACAAAGGGAGGGGGGGCAAGCAAACAAGAAACAACAAAACTACAAAACGCGGGGGTGAAGGGTTCGAGATGTGGCGCCATCTTGAGCCGCTGGTGGCGGATTTTAGGCAGTTACGATGATGCTTATTATTTGTCTTTTTGTCGTTTGGCTCGGGCATTAAAAGAATCTGTAGGAGGAAGCTTGCGCTACTTCTGGGGCCGCGTGCGGTACGCAAACAGTGACGCACTGGGCAGCTGCGTCGGCTCGCACGCGGCCGTCTTTGTGGCCTGTACAAGGCCGCCTCTGCGCGCGCAGGGCACCTCCAGGCGCGCCCCCGTGCGTGGAAGTGCGCGCGCGTCTTGCCTGCCGGTGCGCTCCATCTGTAAGGTAGCAACCGGGGAGGCAGCACGCCTTGCTTTGCCATCCCTTCTGTTTCGGGGAGCGCTCCTCCTCCGTCCCTCCCCCCGTTCCTGCTGCCCTGTGCCTCTTCGCCTCGCCGCTGCTACGAGCCGCTATGCGCTCAGGTGCGGAGTTTGCGGATTTGTCAAGCGTTGGGGACGACGTCGGGGTGGTGTGGTGCATGTTTTGTCCCCCGCTTTCCTCGGAAAACAACGAAACACGTATACACCAGGATCCCGTACTCCAGATTTCGTAATAAAAGGGAGGGGGTCTGGACCCCCCAAGACAAGCCATTTCAGACCCCCCCCCGTGGGAGAACCCTCCAAAACATCGTCCCCAGACCCCCCCAGGCCCTCCAAGATAGCCTGGAAGAGACCCCCCCCCGAAATGAGACCCCCCTCCCTTTCTTGCGAAATCTGGAGTACACAACCAGGATCCGCTTCCTGTGCGAGTTTCTCGGGGCGGGGCCGGAAAAAGCGCCGGTGCACATAGTTCGGCTCCTCGTCGAGGTGTCTCGGCGGGGGCCTCGCTCCTAAGCTTCCTTTCTTGCACGCACCGGGGGGGACCATGCTGCACCAGTGGCCCCGCGGTTCGACGACGGCGCCGCCCCTGTGGGCAGGTCCACCTGCGGTTGGTGGCGCTGCTGGTGGTTCGCGTCCCGTGCCTTCTCCGGCTCTCCCGTGGCAGTTCGAGTTGCAGGTTGCGATGTATCGAAGAGGAGAGAAACGCCATGAACCAAAACTTGTTGCGCTCCGCGCGGATTTCTTGATCTGCGCTGGGCGCGCGCTCTGCGCGCCAGGGAGGGGGGCCCAGCGCGGATCCAAGAAATCCGCGCGGAGCGCCAATAGTCTATGTTTGTGCAGTTTATTCCTTCTTCTAGAATCGCACATGATCTGGAGGCGGTTGTGGTGGTGGTGTGGGTGGTGGTGGTGGTGGTGGTGGTGGTGGTGGTGGTGGTGGTGGTGGTGGTG
>CAUYUJ010015376.1:307322-337695 GCA_963575745.1 Prorocentrum cordatum | reverse complement strand
GAGAGAGAGAGAGAGAGAGAAAGAGAGAGAGAGAGAGAGAGGGGAAGCTAAGAGCGGGGAATCACGGAGAGAAGGGGGGGAGTGGCTCGAGGAGCGGGGAGGCACGGCGAGGGGGGATGCACGGTAAAGGGGCTCGGGGAGGGGGGAGGCACGGCGAGGGATGGCCCCAAGAGGCGCTCCAGAGCTCCCGAGAGAGCCCCAAGAGAGCCCCAAGAGGGCCCCAAGAGGGCCCCAAGACGGCCCACAGACACCCCAAAAGAACGCGACGATGGCTCCAAGATGCGATGTTGAGGGCTCCAGGGGGGGCGACATCGAGAACTAACCTCCCAAGATGGCCCCAAGAGGCCCTCCAGGGCCCCCAAGAGGCTCCCAAGAGGGCCCAACGAGCGCCCCAAGCAGCCCTCAGAGAGCCCACGATGACCTCCAAGATGGCTCAGATTGCCCAAGCAAGCTCAAGACGGCTCCCAAGATGCTCCAAACGGCCCCAAGACCGCTCCAAGAGCGCCCAAGAGCGCTCCAAGAGAGCCCCAGGAAACGGTTTGCCGGCTCCTGAGGGGGGAGCTGAGTTGTGGACCCCCCATCCTGTCATCGATGGCCTCCAATGATCCCCAAAAAGCATTCCAGGGTTACCAAGAGGGTTCCAAGAGGGCCCCCCAAACTCCCAGAGAGCACCACCAGCAGCAGCAGCAGCAGCAGTCGCAAGTATACCTCTAGATGGTTCTATGAGTCCTCGTCCGCGTCGTCCTTATCCTAGTCCTCGTCCTCCTCGTCCTCGTCCGCGTCCTCGTCCTCCTCGTCCTCCTCGTCCTCCTCCTCCTCCTGCCCCCACGCGGCACCCAGGGTTGGCCCGAAGGGGCCTTCCAAGGCCCCCCCCTGGCTCGCTTTGTTTCCCTAGATGTGTCTCTTCGTCCCTTTTCCCGTCAGCTCTGAAGGGCAGGGTTTCTGAGTTGGCTGGTGGGGATACTTCTGATCGCGGCCGCGACGAAGAAAGGTCGGGCGGCGTCCAGGGAATTGCAAACTAGCAACGGCCTAAATTAGCGCGAGGAAGACGAAGCGAACAGAAAAGAACAAGAACGAGCAGGAACTGGTGGGGATACTTTTTTAGTCAACGGCCGCAGGCGAGAGCGCCAGCGGCGAGTCCAGTCAGAGCGGGCCGCGCAAAGACGAATTAACCTAAAGCGGTGGGCTGGAGCCTCACGCAGCACCTCGGCGGGCAGGCCGGCGAGTGGGGGGGGCTGCAATTGCTGGGAAGTTGATTGGTGGGGATACTTTTTGGTCGCGGCTGCGAGACGAAGGTCAGGCGGCAAGAGCAAAGTCCGGGACGCGAACTAGGCTAATTAGCTACAACAGGCACAGGCCGGCCGGCCCACTCACACAGCAGCCGCGAAGCTGAAAGGGGGAGCTAACGGGGGACGGCATCCTGAGAGCTCGAGCACGTGCACAGGACAAAGTGTCACGGAATTCGGTGCTTGCCATGGCACGACCCACGCAGTAGCGACGCGAACCAGGATGGTCAAGTCCGTCATGCTGAGTGGGGGCAAGTGGGAGGCCATTGGAGTGAGCCGCCAGTGGGGCGCCAGGCTCCAAACGCCCTGACGACTTGAGCTAGCCAGAAGGCTGAGCTGTCGTGAGCCGTGGTGCAACGCAACTGGGGATTATTGGGGATACTTTTTTAATCTGCGGCCCGCAAGGAAAAGTCCAGAGGGCGGAATGAGGCAATGGGCCGCAATGCCAGATGATTACCATGCAAAGACCACTGGGCGAATGCCAGCGGTAGAGAAGCTGCCACGGATGGATTAGTGGGGGGTACGCGAAGCGTGCACAAGTTGACCGCCAGACGCTACAAGTCCCAGGGTGTAGTGGCCGCCACACTCGACTTTGGTGGCGCTACGAACAAGCAGTCGATCGGAGCGGCCTGGGGGGAGAGCGCCCCGGGAGCAGAGGGGAACCCTGTCACCGGCAGGGCAGCAGGCTCGTGGGGGGCATGACTGGCAGATGACGGCGCGTCCCTCGCAGGCTCGCCTCCCTCATCCTGACCACCCCTCCCCTTCCTCCCTCCCTCCTCCTCTCCCTCCCGTGCCCTTCCTCCGCATCCTTCCTCCCCGCACCCTCCCCCTCTCGAGGTCTCTCCCCGCAGGCCCTCGAAGGCGCTCGGAGGCCCCGTTGTGGCCCAGGAGGCGCCCACGAGCAGGCAAACACGTCACACGGCTCTCCCTGCTCGTACTCGTGTCGCGTCGTCCTCCGCTTCGATTGGAGGAAGCGGGGAGTCCGAGGCGGGGGTTTATCCATGCCCACCGTTTCGGGACTCGATCCCTGAGCATTTCGCGGAGGCAGTGGTCTGTTACCGATGCACACCGCCCCCCCTCCGTGGCCCTGCGAGGTCGTCGGTGGTGGAAAGGAGCACGTCTCCCCCCCCCCCGTCCATTTTCCCCCCGCTTACGGTCAGGAGCGGTTGCCGAGGCGTGTCGCGCCGCCACTTCTGGCCCACCACGCTTCGGCCCGAGCGCCACACGCTACCCGCGCCAACGGCCCCCCCCGGCGTCAGCATCCCGAGCTTGCGTTCCCCGCCTCCCGCCCCGCGGAGCTGAGCAACGCGCAGCCCGCTCGCAGGGGGTAGGACGCATCGAAGCTATTCGTATTATTCGAGTCATCCTGAGAGGGGCTGCTGGTTTTCTGTACTTACCGCCGCCGCGACGCGTTGAGGCAGTGTTCCTGGCGGTGCTCCCCCCCTCGGTCCCCCCTCCCCGCGCGGCGCGCGGCCCCTCTGTTCCCGCCGCCTGCGCCACCGACAGGGGCCGCCGAGGCGCGCGGGGCCCCTCCCCATCCGCCTCCGCGCCCTCTCCCCCCCCCTCCCTCCTCCCGCGCTCCCGCCCCCCCTCTCGCACTCGCCCCCCCTCTTCTCTCCTTCCTACCCTCCAGGACTCCCCCTGCTCCCTCCCTTCTCTCTGCCTCCTCCTCTTCTTTCTCTTCCGCCTCCTCTTCCTCCTCCTCCTCCTCCTCCACCTCTTCTTCCTCCTCCACCTCCCTCCTTCTCCTCCTCGTCCTACCCTCCTCCTCTTCCCTACCTCCTCCTCCTCCGCCGTCCTCCCTGTGTTCCTTCTTCCTCCCTCCCCCTCCTCCCTCCTCCTCCTCCTCCTCCTCCTCCTCCTCCTCCTCCTCCTCCTCCTCCTCCTCCTCCTTCTGCCCCGAGAGGGCCCCTCCCGTAGGGGAGGGGTCGGGACCCCAGGGTCCTCCTGGCGCAGGCGGGGAGCGCCGGGCCCGAGGGGCGAAAAGCCCCCGCTCCCCTGGGACGGCCCCCATAAGCGGGGTCCCCTTCCAGGGGGGGCTGCCAGGTCCCGGGGCCTCCCCCAGGGCGGCGCAGGGTTCCCCCCCTGCGCTCGCCGCCTTGGGGCGGGACTGGCGGTCCGTCCCCCCGTCGTGTCCGTCGTTTGTCGTCGTCGTCGTCGTCGTTTCCGTCGTCGCCGTCGTCGTCTCCGCGTCGCCGTCGTCGTCCTCGTCGTCGTCGTCGTCGTCGTCGTCGTCGTCGTGTGGCGGGCCGGGCCTCTGGGGTGGGTGGCGTGGGTTTGGCTTGGACTGGCCCCCCCCCGTTCTGTCGGCTGCCGGGTGTTTCCGGCTGGGCCGTTTCCGGCCGACAGAACGTGGGGGGGGGAGCTGGCCGGCTATTCCCATGCTGCCCGCTTGCGGGGGGCCCGCTGGCGCCGTGCGCCACCCGCGCCGTGAGCGCCCCGCGGCCGGCCGCGCGCCCGCGCGCGGGCGCCCGCCGGCCGCGGAGGCGCGCGGCTTTAGTGCTGTGCACTCCCCCTTTCGAGGGCATTCCATTCCATTCCATTCCAATCCTCCTCCTCCTCCTTCTAACTCGTCCCTGTCGCACCCCAAGGCCAGTCGGGAGGGCGGGCCCAGCGTTTCGCTTGAGACATCCTTACGTACCATTTGTAATGTGTGATCCTGCAGCTTAAACATTGACCTCAGTTTCACATCTAGAGGGCGGCCCGCTTCCAAACTGTTGCTCTCGCCTGAGCGCCGCGCACACGCATCTTAAATACGTGCAACAGTTTCATGAATTGAGGGCGAGCCGCTTTCAACGTGTGATTCTCGCACCGCGCACATTCGTGTTCACTTAATGCAGACATTTCACATATTGATGGCAGCTCCTTCTCAAAATATGGTCCTCGCTTGAGCGCCGCGCACATTCGTCTTACACATTCGCAAGATTGTCATGAGTTCCTATGGTTAACGTACCGGAACTGGCGGAACGATTCAGGATTGCCAGCGCGCAACACTTATGCTAATTCTGGCACAATTCATGACCGTCAACACGCAACAGTCAGGTTGATTCGTGGCGCTCGAGTTCCGATAACGGTTATTTGGTAACCTTCAGGATATTCAAACCATTGTCTCCCAATGAGGCACTTGCTCCTGTGGAAAAGGAATCCTTGTAGTGGCCTCGAAGGGAGCTTGGAGAGACGGTAGATTCCAACTTCATTGATGACTCTTGGGTTTGCAATGGTCCTCCTCCTCCTCCTCCTCCTCCTCCTCCTCCTCCTCCTCCTCCCTGTCCTGCTCCCTGCTGTCCTCCTCTTCTTCCTTCCCCTCCTCTTCTTCTTAGACTCTTGCTCTTCCCTCTCCTCCTCCTCCTCCTCCCCCTCCTTCCCCCGCGCACCCCGCCACTGGGGCGCCTTCCCGCGTCCGGCTAAGGCCGCGGGGGGGGGGGGGCGATGGAGATCCTGACGGCCCCGCAGTTCGCGCTCGAGGCGGCGCCGCCGCCGCCCCGCCCAGGGCCCTCCTGCGCTGCGGCTGCGCCCCCCCGCTCCCCCACCCACACTTCCTCCTCCTTCGTCCTCCTCCTCGTCCTCCTCCTTCTCCTCCTCTTTCCTTCCTTCCTTCCTTCCTTCCTTCCTTCCTTCCTTCCGTCCTTGCTGCGTTCCTGCCCTCCTTCCTTTTTTTCTTCCTTCCTTCTTTCCTTCCTTCCTTCCTTCCTTCCTTCCTTCCTTCCTTCCTTCCTTCCTTCCTTCTCCTCCTCTTCCTCCTCCTTCTCCTCCTCCTCCTCCTCTCCTCCTCCTCACCCCTCCTCCCCCCTCCTCCCCTCCCCCTCCTCCTCCACCTCCCCTCCTCCTCCTCCTCCTCCAACTTCCTCCTCCTCCTCCTACATACTACTTCCTTCTCCTTTTCCTCCTCCCCCTCCTGTCCTCCTCCTCCCCTCCTCCCCCCTCCCCTACCTCACACAGCCCTCCTCCCCCTCTCTCCTCTTTTTTCCTCCTCCTCCTCCACCTCTCCTCCTCCTCCTCCCCTTCCTCCTCCCACCTCCTCACCCCTCCTACCTTCTCCACCTGCACCTCACTCCTCCTCCCTCCTCCATCTTTCCTCCTCCTCCTCCTCCTCCTCCTCCTCTCCCTCCTCCTCCTCCTCCTTCCTCCTCCACCTCCTCCTCCTCCTCCTCCTCCTACCTCCCCCTCGGTTCCCCTCCTCTTCCTCTTCCTCTTCCTCCTCCTCCTCCTTCTCCTCCTCCCCCTCGTCCTCCTCTTTCTCCATTTAGCTCTCACTCCTCCCACTCCCTCATCCGTCCCCTCCCTCTTCCTCTCTTCCTCCTCCTCCTCCACCTCCACCTCCTCCTCCTCCTCCTCATCCTCCTCCTCCTTCTCCTATTCCTCCTACTACCCTCTCACTCCCCCTCTGTGAGAGGGAGTGAGGGAAGATGATGATGAGGAGGATGAGGAGAAGGAGTAGAAGGAGGAGAGGGAGGGGAAGGATGAGTGATTCAGAGGAGCATCCAGTACGTAGGAGGAGGAGGAGGAGGAGCAGGAGGAGGAGGAGGAGGAGAAGGAGGAGGAGGAGGAGGAGGAGGAGGGAGGAGGAGGAGGATGAGGAAGAGGAGGAGGAGGAGGAGGAGGAGGAAGAGGAGGAGCAACAGTAGGATGGAGTCGCATGAGGCATCAGGAGGGAAAGGAACAGGCAGGAAGATGAGGCAGGATACTGCATGAGGAGGACGATCAGGCATGATGATGTTGCTGCTTCTGCCTGCTGCTGCTGATGGTGGTGATGATGAGGAGGAGGAGGAGAAGGACTAGGAGGAGGAGGAGGAGGAGGAGGAGGAGGAGGAGGAGGAGGAAGAGGAGGAGGGTAATCGCCCGCCCCTTCGAGGGGAAGGCCCGGCGAGAATTGCAGCCCAGAGGGACGAGGAGGCGTCGAAGGCGAACGGGTGAGGGGCAGGGGAGGGGGGGGAGGGCGGGGTGAGAGCGCTCCTCCTCCCCCGCTTTCCCCTCCTCTTCCGGAGCGTGCGATGTCGGCACGCTCCTCACACGATTCGAAGGAGTCTGGCAGGGGGACAGCGTGCAGAGTGGGGGCCCTCGCGTGGGGATCGCCTCACAGGGATAGCGTGCTTTTTCGGAGGTCGATGTTGCACGATATCCTTCCAACGCCAACCGTACATCATCCTCCTTCTCCCTCCTCCTCCTCCTCCTCCTCCTCCTCCTTTCTCTTCGTCCTCCCTCTTCGTCCTCCCTCTTCGTCCTCCCTTTTCGTCGTCCTCCTCCTCCCCGTTCTTGTTTCCCTCCTTACATCTTCGTTTCTCCTCCTGACGGCTCCTCTGCTGTTCAATCCCCCCACCCGCTCCTCCGCAAGATGGGGTGGACCCTTCTGCAGAGCGCCCGACGCGGGCACAGCTCAGCTGCGTCGGCTGCGTGCGTGCAGGGTGCGCGCAGAAGTGGAGTTCATCGGGCCCCATGCGCCCGCCGGCTCGCGGCGTCTCGATCTGCGCTCCGGACGCCTCTTCTGCAGCGGCCCGCACGGGAGCAGGGTCCCCGCGGCTCTCGCCCTTCGCGAGGCTCGTCGTGGCCCTGGCGGCGTGCCGAGCGTCACCACCCACCAAACCACCCCAACCCAACCCGAAGGCTCAGATTTACCCTCGATTTCCAGGAGGGGGCGGGGTCGGGAAACATCGAAAAAGCACATGGGGAACCCTGACCCCCCCCCCCAACCCGAAATTCGGGTCTTCGGGTTGGGTTGGGGTGGTCTGGTAGTCGGGCGAAGAGAACTATGCACATGCACCGATCCTGGCAAGGCCCATCCTTGACCCAGGATCGGTGCATACGCCTTCCTGGCCAAGGTAGAAGGCGTATGCACCGATCCTGGGCTCAGGATGGGCCTGGCCAGAATCGGTGTATGTGCATAGTTCTCTTTCCTCTATGGTAGGTAGTCCGAGCGGGTGCGGCGCGAGGCAGGCGGCCCCCTGATGCGGGCAGGATTGCTGTCCCCATCCACTGCGTCTTGGAGTTCGGGGCGCCCCTCCTCCGATGCCAAAGGCGCCGCGGATATATGGGCAGAACAAGGTCTCCCCTGGCCCTAGAGGAGGAGGAGGAGGAGGAGGAGGAGGAGGAGGAGGAGGAGGAGGAGGAGGAGGAGGAGGAGGAGGAGGAGGAGTAGGGCGCCGCGGCCTGGTGGCGCCCCTTCCCAGAAAGCCCAAGACGCAGTGGATGTGGACACAATTCGTGCCCGCATCTGGGGAGGCAGGGGTAGATTTGCTCAGACGTGGCATCGCTCGGGTCTGTGCACTGTGTTGGGGCGAGGGTCATCGAGGAACATCCTGGATCATCTGGTGGAACATACACGCCCGCGCGACACCGAGCAAGGCACGGGGAATGCACGTCCGAGCGATGGCGAGTGGAGGGCCCGGAGGCCTCTCGGAAGCCTCCGTGGAAGCCTCCGGGCTCCGCAGGGTGAGGATGGCGAGCGTGATGATGAGGGGGACGTGGGGGATGAGCAGCGGGAGCAGCAGCAGGACGGGGAGGGCGGGGGTGGCCGTCTGGTTCGAGAACAGGAGCGCCGATCGGGGAGGGTCGAGGACCGTCGGTCCTGGGTCCCCCCCCGGCGCACCCCGTGGGAGAGGCAACGCGCCGCCTGGGGACTCCCCTGGGGAGCCCGTGGGGGGGGGGGGGGAGGCGGCGTGTCAGGGCCGCCTTCCTGCAGCAGCTGTTCCGCCTGCTCAGTCCCAGGAGCGGGAGGAGCAAGAGGAGGAGGAGGAGGAGGAGGAGGAGGAGGAGGAGGAGGGGAGGAGGAGGAGGAGGAGGAAAAGGGAAGGGAGGAGGAGGAGGAAAAGGGAAGGGAGGAGGAGGAGGAGGAGGAGGAGGAGGAGGAGGAGGAGGAGGAGGAGGAGGAGAAGGGGGAGGAGGAGGCGCTGGAGAGGGAGGCCAGGATCTGGGCCGCGCTGCGGCAGGAGGGCGCCCGCCGCCCGGGGGGCGGTGCAGCCCCGCGGGAGCCGCTGCAGCACGGGCCACAGGAGTCTCCCGGCGCCAGCGTGGAGTCGGGCCTGTCCCTCTACAGGAGGAATATTCCCCCCAAAAAAGAAAGTGAAAAAATAGTCGGGGGACGATTGTTTGACTACTTTTGTCCATTTGGGGGGTATGTCTTGAGTATTCTTTATTTTTCGTCGAAGATCCCCCTGTAGGAGGACCCGCCCGACCTAAAGCTAGCGCAGCCTTTGGTACATCAGGTTTCTCGGTTGAAGCATTCTTGGCCTCTCCCTTGGGGCCGACTTTGTTGTGGGGTGGGGATGCCCCGAGACAGGCCCCGAGGGACGACGCAGCTCCCAAGGAGCGGGTCTGGTAGACGCTTGCTCTGCGAATTTGCTCACCAGGGCCTTCACCAGCTCTGGAGCAAGTTGCAGATTGCAGGAGACAGGCTTTCCTCTGGATCTAGTTCGACGGCCCCGGTTCCCGAAGCGGTCGAGTGGCCGCGACAGCTCCAGCCAACAATGCTGGAGGCCGAATCTGGAGATTCCGATTGAGACTGCACTCAGCCTAGCCTCACTTGCAGGGAACTGGCTGGGTGCAAAGCCGCTGGGTTGGCGTGAGCCCGGTGGTTTCAAGCGAGAGAGATTGGGTTTGCTGCGTCCATCCCCGTTGCCAGCAGTGTCAGCAGTGCCAGCATGGGTAGGGGAGTTGCAGCAGCAGCAGCAGCACAGGCCACAGGAGCCGCCCAGTGCTAGCGCAGCCTTCGGTACATTCGTACTTCTCAGGGTAATCCCCAGGGTAATCCCTCCCGTGCCCGCGCCCGCACCTCCAGCGTCTCGTCCTGGTCCTCGTCCTCGCGCCCTCCTGCTTCCCAGCCGGATGCACGTAAGGCGTAAGAGTAACTTTTGGCTGGGGTGACCTCTGGTGTCGACTGCGATCGCTGACTGCGATGCGATGGCAGCGGCCTGCGCGCCTGGCGGTGTCCCCCAAAAGCCCCCCCGTGGGCCGCGTACCAAAGTCACTCTTGCCGTGGGGTCATCCTTGCGCGCAGCTAGCCTGAAGCCCCCCTCGACCCGATCCCCCTCCATGATTTGTTGGATGATCCTCGGGACATGTGTTGGCCGAGCGTGTGGCTGCCACGTTCGGCCCCCCTCTGCATCTGCTGCGTTGTCTCGAAGCCTTGGCGCCAACATACGCTCTGAGGATCACCGCTCCTCCGCCGCCGCCGCTGCGGACGGACGAAGGCGGCGGAGTGGTGCAGCTCCACCTCCTCCTCCTCTTCCTCCTCCTTCGAGGCTCGAGGCTCGAGGCTCGAGGGCGTAGGAGGAGGAGGAGGAGGAGGAGGAGGAGGAGGAGGAGGAATAATCATAATAGTAAGCATGCGAAAGGTACTCTCCAATCCCGTCAAAGAGTCGGCCAGCCTTGGGGCATCGAGGGCCAGGGACGCCTCTGGGCACGCTTGAGCCTCTCGGCGCGGTCAAGACCAAGGTCCATAGGAAGGAGGAGGAGGCGGTGGACGAGCAGGACCGTCGGTATCTTCTGGGCAACAAGGCGGCAGACTTTTACGCCAAGGAATGGGCTTCTATGCATCGACCCCCTCCGGCGGAGCTGGACAGCCACGCGGCCGCCTACGACATGCTGGTAAGGCTA
This sequence comes from Prorocentrum cordatum, assembly GCA_963575745.1. NCBI lineage: Eukaryota > Dinophyceae > Prorocentrales > Prorocentraceae > Prorocentrum > Prorocentrum cordatum. The sequence continues at coordinate 327,820 of CAUYUJ010015376.1, read as the reverse complement.
CTCATTGGGGCAGGGAAACTTCTGGAAACCTGGCCCAAGTCGGAGGATCTCTGGGGGCCACTGGAAAAGCTCCCCTCGCAACCCAGGACACCTCAGGAACGCCCTTTTGTTGAAGAGCACCACCCAATGTGGGATGGTAAACGGTATCGATGCGACACATGTCTGCGGATAGTTTTTCCGATGTCGAGATTTTCGTGCAAAGCTCTACCAGCAGGGATGCGCATGGTTCTGGATTCCCACCAACGCCTGCACCACTCTCTCCACATCGGGTGGCTGGATAACGGGTTCCCCCTTATTTTCTGCAACCGGTGCGGGGGCTTCTGTTCAGAGAGAGGAAGCCGAAAACTGCTCGACCCCAGGGGCTGCCAGAACAAAGTGACCAGTGAGCTCAGGAAGCTTAGGAAAGGACGTGTCCCAGGATCCCATGCCAGGATTCTCAAGGTCACCCCCTACAGGCCAAGTTCGCTGCTCGGCACGACAGGTGCGTAGGATACACTGTGTGGCGGTATCCTTGTTTTGACAGACGTGGCCGAGTATCCGGTCCAGGGCAGTTGCCCTCCCCGGATGTAGGCCACGCGGCCGGGACAGGACAGGCAACACTGCTGTCCGGACCCAGGCTCCCTCTCCCGCCTCCCTTCCCCAGCCTTTCCTGTCTCCGCCCCCTCCCGAGGCGGCCATAAGCCGTAGGGCAGGGCCATCTCGGCGAAGGCCTCGAGGCACGGGTGTGGAGGGACGGGGCGGGTACGGGGGGGAGAGGAGGGACATGGGGGGAGGACGACGACGGTCGGTATGGGGCCTGGCAGTGCCCGCCCAGGGAGGCGGCTCGCCCAGGCGGCCCGACCCGATCGGCATCCATATTTTTTTTTTGTCTCCTGCTGCTCCACGAGTGGCCTCGAGACCTTCTTTGCTACCGTGCGACCGAGGAGGAGAAGGAGGAGGAGGAGGATCAGGAGGAGCATCAGGAGGAGGAGAAGGAGGAGGAGGGTGTAGCAGGAGGAGTAGGAGGAGGAGTAGGAGTAGGAGTAGGAGTCAAGCTAGCCAGCTCGAGCGAGTCAAGCATGGCATGCCCAGTCCCACCCGCCCTCCCACAACATAAGAAGCAAAGCTGGCACAACTGGGGGCCGAAGTCACACCGGCCAGCCGGTTTGGTACAGCTGATGCGGCCGCGATGGCGGTTGCCGACGGGAACTGGCGAGCGCGTGTTGAATGCCGCGCACGCATTGCCAGACGAGTCGAGAATGGCCCGGTACACCGCAGGAAGCCAGAGGTGGCCGGAGGAAGCCCGACGGTCTGACAGGACACCCCAAAGCATTTTTGTGCAAAAGCATTGGGTTTTTGATGTTTTTATGTTGAAATGCTTGCAAAAACACGGTGTTCGGTAGGATTCTGACATGAACGCGCGAGTGTGCTCTTTGTGGTATTTTTTGCACAGGATTCGCGGCCTGGGTGCATGACAGAGCATCGCGAGTGCACCGCGCGATGACGTGAAATCGCTGGATTTGACCGAATTCTTAAGATTCCTATGGTTTTCCTATGATTTCAGCAAGAGAGCCCGGGCGGGAAATTTGTACAATTTTTGTGAAAAAGCATTGGGTTTTTGATGTTTTTATGTTGAAATGCTTGCAAACACACGGTGTTCGGTAGGATTCTGACATGAACGCGCGCGTGTGCTCTTTGTGGTATTTTTTGCAATGGATTATCGCCGTGGACGACAGGACGTCCATGTCGAGAGGAAAAAATAAGAAAAATGTTGATTTTGTATTGTTTTTTACAGGTTAGGATGGGACCACCCGGATGCGGCCCCTATCTGCCGGCCTGAGGGGGGAGTAGGAGTATATTCTAATAAGGAATAAGGATAGGAGTAGGAGTAGGAGTCAAGCTAGCCAGCTCGAGCGAGTCAAGCATGGCATGCCCAGTCCCACCCGCCCTCCCACAACATAAGAAGCAAAGCTGGCACAACTGGGGGCCGAAGTCACACCGGCCAGCCGGTTTGGTACAGCTGATGCGGCCGCGATGGCGGTTGCCGACGGGAACTGGCGAGCGCGTGTTGAATGCCGCGCACGCATTGCCAGACGAGTCGAGAATGGCCCGGTACACCGCAGGAAGCCAGAGGTGGCCGGAGGAAGCCCGACGGTCTGACAGGACACCCCAAAGCATTTTTGTGAAAAAGCATTGGGTTTTTGATGTTTTTATGTTGAAATGCTTGCAAACACACGGTGTTCGGTAGGATTCTGACATGAACGCGCGAGTGTGCTCTTTGTGGTATTTTTTGCACAGGATTCGCGGCCTGGGTGCATGACAGAGCATCGCGAGTGCACCGCGCGATGACGTGAAATCGCTGGATTTGACAGAATTCTTAAGATTCCTATGGTTTTCCTATGATTTCAGCAAGAGAGCCCGGGCGGGAAATTTGTACAATTTTTGTGAAAAAGCATTGGGTTTTTGATGTTTTTATGTTGAAATGCTTGCAAACACACGGTGTTCGGTAGGATTCTGACATGAACGCGCGAGTGTGCTCTTTGTAGTAGTTTTTTGCACAGGATTCGCGGCCTGGGTGCATGACAGAGCATCGCGAGTGCACCGCGCGATGACGTGAAATCGCTGGATTTGACCGAATTCTTAAGATTCCTATGGTTTTCCTATGATTTCAGCAAGAGAGCCCGGGCGGGAAATTTGTACAATTTTTGTGAAAAAGCATTGGGTTTTTGATGTTTTTATGTTGAAATGCTTGCAAACACACGGTGTTCGGTAGGATTCTGACATGAACGCGCGCGTGTGCTCTTTGTGTTTTTTTTTGCAATGGATTATCGCCGTGGACGACAGGACGTCCATGTCGAGAGGAAAAAATAAGAAAAATATTGATTTTGTATTGTTTTTTACAGGTTAGGATGGGACCACCCGGATGCGGCCCCTATGGCCGGCCTGAGGGGGGAGTAGGAGTATATTCTAATAAGGAATAAGGATAGGAGTAGGAGTAGGAGTAGGAGTCAAGCTAGCCAGCTCGAGCGAGTCAAGCATGGCATGCCCAGTCCCACCCGCCCTCCCACAACATAAGAAGCAAAGCTGGCACAACTGGGGGCCGAAGTCACACCGGCCAGCCGGTTTGGTACAGCTGATGCGGCCGCGATGGCGGTTGCCGACGGGAACTGGCGAGCGCGTGTTGAATGCCGCGCACGCATTGCCAGACGAGTCGAGAATGGCCCGGTACACCGCAGGAAGCCAGAGGTGGCCGGAGGAAGCCCGACGGTCTGACAGGACACCCCAAGGGGGCCCAGGAGGCCCCAAGAGGCAGGAGTAGCAGTACCAGTGTTAGTGGTGTTGGTAGTGGTAGTGTAGTAGTAGTAGTAGTAACAGAAAAAGTAGTGCTATGACAAGTACTTGCAGCAGTACTAGTAGTAGTAGTAGTAGTAGTAGTAGTAGTAGTAGTAGTAGTAGTAGTAGTAGTAGTAGTAGTAGTAGTAGTAGTCGTAGTAGTAGTAGTAGTAGTAGTAGTAGTAGTAGTAGTAGTAGTAGTAAGAGTAGTAGTAGTAGTAGTAGTAGTAGTCTAGTAGTAGTAGTAGTAGTAGTAGTAGTAGTAGTAGTAGTAGTAGTAGTAGTAGTAGTAGTAGTAGTAGTGGTGGTGGTGGTGGTGATAGTAGTAGTAGTGCCAATGACGGGGACGACACTAGAAGGATTTGAGCATGCGCTCGCGGCGACGCGCGCGCATGTCGCCCGCGTGTTATTTTTTGCACAGGATTCGCGGCCTGGGTGCATGACAGAGCATCGCGAGTGCACCGCGCGATGACGTGAAATCGCTGGATTTGACCGAATTCTTAAGATTCCTATGGTTTTCCTATGATTTCAGCAAGAGAGCCCGGGCAGGAATTTTTTAGAATTTTTGTGAAAAAGAGCATTGGGTTTTTGATGTTTTTATGTTGAAATGCTTGCAATCACACGGTGTTCGGTAGGATTCTGACATGAACGCGCGCGTGTGCTCTTTGTTGTTTTTTTTGCAATGGATTATCGCCGTGGACGACAGGACGTCCATGTCGAGATGAAAAAATAAGAAAAATGTTGCTTTTGTATTGTTTTTTATAGGTTAGGATGGGACCACCCGGATGTGGCCCCTATCTGCCGGCCTGAGGGGGGAGTAGGAGTATATTCTAATAAGGAATATGGATAGGAGTCAAGCTAGCCAGCTCGAGCGAGTCAAGCATGGCATGCCCAGTCCCACCCGCCCTCCCACAACATAAGAAGCAAAGCTGGCACAACTGGGGGCCGAAGTCACACCGGCCAGCCGGTTTGGTACAGCTGATGCGGCCGCGATGGCGGTTGCCGACGGGAACTGGCGAGCGCGTGTTGAATGCCGCGCACGCATTGCCAGACGAGTCGAGAATGGCCCGGTACACCGCAGGAAGCCAGAGGTGGCCGGAGGAAGCCCGACGGTCTGACAGGACACCCCAAAGCATTTTTGTGAAAAAGCATTGGGTTTTTGATGTTTTTATGTTGAAATGCTTGCAAACACACGGTATTCGGTAGGATTCTGACATGAACGCGCGAGTGTGCTCTTTGTAGTATTTTTTGCACAGGATTCGCGGCCTGGGTGCATGACAGAGCATCGCGAGTGCACCGCGCGATGACGTGAAATCGCTGGATTTGACCGAATTCTTAAGATTCCTATGGTTTTCCTATGATTTCAGCAAGAGAGCCCGGGCGGGAAATTTGTACAATTTTTTGTGAAAAAGCATTTGGTTTTTGATGTTTTTATGTTGAAATGCTTGCAAACACACGGTGTTCGGTAGGATTCTGACATGAACGCGCGCGTGTGCTCTTTGTGGTTTTTTTGCAATGGATTATCGCCGTGGACGACAGGACGTCCATGTCGAGAGGAAAAAATAAGAAAATGTTGATTTTGTATTGTTTTTTACAGGTTAGGATGGGACCACCCGGATGCGGCCCCTAATGGCCGGCCTGAGGGGGGAGTAGGAGTATATTCTAATAAGGAATAAGGATAGGAGTAGGAGTAGGAGTAGGAAAGGAGGAGGAGGAGGAGGAGGAGGAGGAGGAGGAGGAGGAGGAGGAGGAGGAGGAGGAGGAGGAGGAGGAGGAGGAGGAGGGAGGGGGACGGGGAGAGTGAGGAGGGAGGGACCGTTGAGGATGGGGCTTAGCATGCGTTGGTTCCGTTTGGGGCTCGTGGGGGGTCCGTGTCGCCACGGCTGGATTCGATTCGAGGTCGTAGTTAGAGCGCTCAGGGACAGGTGTGAGGTTCGATTTTGAAGGAAAAGGAGGAGTCGGCGGAGGTGGAGGTGGAACAGAAGGAGGAGCAGGATGGGCAAGAAGAGGAGGATTCAAAAGGAGGAGCAGGAGGAGCAGCAGAAGGGCAAGAAGACGTCCGACGGAAGCGGCGTCTGTCGCCTAGGCTGTGCTTGTTGGAAGTACAACCGTTTTTACCCGTGCGGGGTTGATGCCTTCGTCCTCACAGTTTCCGAAGCCAACCGATGCTGCCCGTGCCTGCGTCCCAGGGGGAGATCGACGATGACCCAGAGGGAGTCATTCCAGCTTGGCTTCAGGAGCCGCGTAGAGGCAGGAGTGAGGGCAAGAGGGGTGGGTGGCATTGTTCATTCGAAGAGTGGCTTCACAAGGCGCGCAGGATTAGATCTGCCGCATCTGCTCAGGGCACTGCGCACAAAAGCAATGACAACCGAACAAGACCTGAGACGGCGAGTTGACTGTGATTCTGAAGACGGGGAGGGGGAGGAGGAGGAGGAGGAGGAGGAGGAGGAGGAGGAGGAGGAGGAGGAGAGGAGGACGAGGAGGAGGAGGAGGAGAAGGAGGAGGAGGAAGAACAGGAGGAGGAGGAGGAGGAGGAAAGGAGGAGGAGGAGGAGCAGGAGCAGGAGCAGGAGCAGGAGCAGGAGGAGGAGCAGAAACAGAAGCAGGAGCAGGAGCAGGAACAGCGGGCCTGTCTGGCGCTCCGGCGGCTATGTCGCCGCCGTCGGCGCCCCGTCGCCACCCCGTCGCTGCCCGTCGTCTGGGCCTGTCTGGCGGTCTGGCGGCTATGTTGTCGCCGTCGCCGCCCCGTCGCCGCCCCGTCGCCGCCACATAGGCTGCACAACATAGATTGCACAACACAGGTTGCACCACACAGACTGTCCCACGTATACTGCACAACATGTATTGTGCCACACGTGTTCTAAAAAAGCATTAGGAGGAGCCACCACCACCCCGAGGCCGGGATTATCGCCACCCCCGCCCCCCTCGTCTCTGAGAATGTGCAGTTGATACGTGACTCTCCCAATCGCTAATTGTAAATACGTTCTGGTACCATCACAGCCAAGCCGTGTTCGACCCCCCACGCCATCCTGTGCGCAAGCACAATGGGCGCACGTTCGTACATCACAACTCATCATTTTTCTCATTCCCTTGCAGCAGATGGAGCGAAGGTCGCACGCGCGCGTCGTCGTGCGCGCATGCCAGAACCCGTCAAATAGCAAAGGTTTCGTTGGGATTTCAAAATCGAGCGTCCTGAGAACATACACAAGCACATGGTTTTTACAACAAAAGGGTCTGCGCGCTCTTGCGAATGCGCAAGAGAGTCTCAGGTTGTTCAAAACTGTCATCACATGCAACCAAACGGGCCTCTCGCGCGAGCATGTCGAAATAATTCGAACGCTCTTGCGCGCGTTCTGCGGGAGCACGATCCTTGTCAAAGAATACCATGCCTGCCACTCGCGCCCGTCGGCCGCACGCGCATGTAGAAATCCTTCCACAACCTCCATCACCGACACATGGACACTAGCATCGTCATCGGCGTGATCAGCATCGGCGCAGTCATTGGCCGTGCCGTGGTCATCGTCATGGTCATCGCCGTCACTCGCATCGCTACAATCGTCATTGCGTCTGCCGCTGTCTGCGTCGCTATGGTACCACGCCCGCCCGAGTCACCAAGTCGCACTGAAGCGCCCGCGCGTCAGCGCGGCCTGCGAGACGCGTTGGGAAATGCCCAGCGGTCAGCGCCACCGCGGCCGCGTCGGTCACGCCAGAGTCGGCCTCTTAGCTCGCGAGCCTGCGCGCGCTAGCGCCGCCGCAGCGACTCGCCAGTCAGCGCCAAACAGTCAACACCATCGCTTCCGCATAGGCTTTGCAAACCAAGTTGCTGGGATGATTGCGCGAGCAGTGGAGTCGTCATCTCCAAGTTCGGCAGGGTGGATTGTACCGGGGATTGCACCACACTAGGGTGCATAGCGTCGGCTGCACCACCTATATTGCCCCATCTAGATTGCGCAACATAAGTTCATCAACCTAGCTTGCACAAGACAGGTTGCACACCATCTATGGCACAGTATACGCTGCACAAGATAGATTGCACCACGTATATTTCACCAAACATTGTGCATCATGTGTAGAGCACTACATATGTGGCAAACCACAGATTGCACCACATTGATTGCACCACATCGACTGAACCACGTGTATCGCACCACAATGATTGCAGCACATCGATTGCACAACATGGGTTGCACCACGCACACCGCACTACATAGACCGCTTCACGTATATTGCACAGCATAGAGTGGTGCAGACACGCTGTTCGGGGTCCGCGTTGGCCAAATTATGTATGTAAAAAGTATGTCGGTGTGAGTATGTGTGGGGGACGCTGCTGGGACATTGCTGAGCTTTCAGGAATGTTCGGAGTTCGTGGAGGTGGTTGGTGGCGCTATGCGTGCAAGTATGCTGTGTCGCCCATGCCGATGCTTACCATCTTGACTGTCAGACCTCTGTGCGCACACGTGCCTAAAGTGGCAAGTTTCCAGATAGTTTCACGTTTGCATATCTTCGCATCGACGGTACTGGTGCATTTGTGCGTATGCCTGCGAGCGTAGATGTACACTTGGCCGTGCAGTATCGGAGAGGCCTTACGCCGATTTCTCCGACCATGCGTGGGGGATCCGGAGGGAGGCCCCAGGAAGGTCCGAGGCTCTGAAGAGGTCTGTTGCGGTTTTTCTGGAGGCGTCTTAGAGGCCTTGTATACAAAACTCGTGTTGGCCTTTGGGTTTTCATTTGGAGTAGAGCATCGCGGTCTGCTCCTCCTCCCGTCCCGCCTCACTCCAATTTCACTCAAACGGTAGTCCCGTTCGTCTCACTCCATCCTTACCTGTCTCATTGCGGGCCTGCTCCCGCGGCCACTGTGGCTGAAGGAAACCTCCTTTCGCGCCCGCTTTCAAACCCGCGCTACGTCTGCACCTTGCTCTACATGTCAGTCACGGAAGACATTTGTTTCACTCTCACATCCATTTCTCAAGTCTCTCCTCCTGCCTCTCACCTGCCACCCGCCTCCTGATTGCTGTTCCTGGGGTGCGCGAGTGGTGAACTTGTCGCCACGTTCGAGGGCTGCTCGGGGATCCAGCTCGTGCCGTCTCAAGCGGATCCGGATTAGTTAGACCTCGCCATCCCGGGGGGTCTGCGATCTGTGAAGTTGTCGCCGCTTCTGGGGGCTCCTTGGGGGTCCAGCGCAGTGACGTCTAATGTGGGTTTGGACTCGTCCTCGCCAGGCTCGGGGTCTGCGAAGAGTAAAGCTGTCGCCACTTTCGCGGGCTCCTGGGGGTCCAGCGTTGTGACGCCGCAGGCGGATTCAGATTACCCTGGGGGGCTGCGAAGTGTGAATCCGTCGCAATTTTCGAAGGCTCCTGGGAGGTCCAGCGTAACGACGTCCTAGGCGGATTCAGATTCGATTTCGATCCTCGAGAAGTCGAGAAGTCGGGAGCACAACTTGGCGCGTCCCTCCTTCCCGACTTCCGCCCGAAGGAGGGGCTATGCGTGAACTTCTTGGCAAAGCACTGGGCCCCCCTCCCTGGTGCGCGCAGCGAAGCTCGCGCGGACCCCCGAAGGCTTCTGCTTCTGCGGCGTGTCCTGCCTCGACCCTCCTCGACCCTCGAGGGGTCGAGGTTCGGAGCTCGGCGCCTCTGCTCCTCCAGCGCAGCTCTGCCCGCAGGAGGAGCTCCGGCAGGAGGGGCTGCTGCAGGAGGGGCAGCCCGGACCAGAGGCCGACGGGTGGGTGTGGGGGGGGCAGGCGACGCAGGGGGTCCTCGCCGCGCGCCGCGTGTGGCGGAGGTGCAGTGAGGGCCAGAAGGGGGGGGGAGGTTCGCAGGTTGCAGGGGGAAGCTTCGGCGGAGGGGTGGAGATGACGGTGAGGACGGTGACGAGGACGAGGACGAGAATGGTGGCGCTGATGATGGCGTTGCTGCTGCTGCTGTTGCTGCTGATGATGGTGGTGATGATCATACTGCTGTTGCTGTTGCTGTTGCTGTTGCGGCTAAATGTGATGAGTACGGCGATGTCGATGATGGTGATGATGATGATGATTCTGATGCTGATGCTGATGATGATGATGATGATGATGATGATGATGATGATGATGATGATGATGATGATGATATGTCGATGATGTCGATGATGATGATGATGATGATGATGATGATGATGATGATGATGATGATGATGATGATGATGATGATGATGATGATGATGATGATGATGATGATATGTCGATGATGTCGATGCTGATGATAATGATGATGATGAGGATGATGACGATGAGGATGATGATGAGGATGATGATGAGGATGATGATGGTGGTGGCGTGGTTGGATGTCTGTCATGATCACGATGACAAGTATGCTGATGATGGTGAGGAGGAGGAGGAGGAGGAGGAGGAGGAGGAGGAGGAGGAGGAGGAGGAGGACGAGGAGGTTTGGCGCTACCTTTCGACGCGGGGGGGCGGGCCGCGCCCGCCCCGGCCCGCAGAGAGGAGGCGCTGAGGCGTGGCACCCGTGTGGAGCCCGCGACGAAGTCTTCCGCCGCTGCCTCCGCCAACGCTGGCAAGTTGCGTGAGCCAGATGCTACGACCGCAAGGTCACGCACTACCATGCCAAGAGTCTGACCACCGTCTCGTCGACTCCCACATCGAGGACAGGACTCCCTCTCCTCCACTTCCCCTCTCTTAGCCCTCCAGTTGTTTATCGGTGTCTCGCGTGGCGCGGTCTATAGATGATTCCGGAGGCCACGGCGTCCTCCACCCGGTCTCCGACAGGCCAGGACGGCTGTCCGCATTGGTGGTCGCTCGCTCGCTCCCGACGCCCGGGCCGGCGCCCCGCCCCGCTCCCCGCCCGACGCCGCGCGCGACGCGCGCCCCGCGCCCGACCCCCTACTGGGACTACCTCGTCTGCGCGGAAAGCATCGGAGGTGGATAGACCTCCTACCCCGCCGATTAAGGAATTGGCCGTTTTTGGTTCGCGAGAGGGCGTCGCGGCCGTCATTTTTGCGGGTCCAGGTCCGTCGGTTTCGGTCCTAGGCCGTTCTCACTAAAGGGAGGTTTACTAAAGGGAGGTTTGTCCACCGCCGAAAGCACCATTCTCGCGGACAGCTGGGCGGCCTGCGGGGCGGGCGGCTGGCTGGCCGACCCCGCGGCCCCCTTGCCCCCGGAAGGCCCCCGCCCGACGGCCCCGACGACGAACCCCTGCCCAAGCCAGCGACTTCGCGCGACCCCCCGCCCCAGAACCTTTTCACCCAACCCGACGGCCTCCACGACCCATCGCCACGGCGGCCCCTCCACGACGGCCTCCGCGACAGCCTCTGGGCGACGACCCCCGCGACGGCCCCCCGAGGCGGCCTCAACGACGGCCCCCGCGCCATGCCCAACGACGGACCCTGGCGACAGCCCCGCCCCGACGGAGGCGGAAGCGACCCCCGCCACGACGGCGACGACGACCGCGACGATGCCTTCTCCCCTGAGCTCAAGACGCAAGCAAGGCTGGCGCGAGGACGGCCGCGGCCGCCAGGGAAGGCCGCTGCCGCAGCTCCCACGACGGCCCCCACGATGGCCTCACTGGCGACCCCCGCGGCGACCACGGCCACCAAGACGGCTTCGACGATGCAGAGGGGGACGCGCCCGCGTTGGGGCCCTCGGCAGGCGGTTATGTGCAGCGCGCGTGCGACACTCCTCAACGACGGGCGGTCGCCCCGCCCAGTTGCGCGATACGAGCGAGAGACACGAACGGCGCGACCTCCAGCAGCGCGTCAGCACAGCATCTGAACCACGGCCACTTATACGACGACCGCAGCGGCTACGTCGCCCAGCTATAAGAGCGCGACTACGAGGATGGGGCCGTCTCTCCACGAGGATGGCGAGGATAAGCCCCTGAACGACTCCGCCGCACCGAGCCCATTCTTCGCCGCCTTGCGAGAGAGCCAGCGGCAGCTCCACCCGAGATGATCGTCGCCCTCTCCCCCACCACCCCTCTCCTCAAGGCGCTCTCCTCCCCCTCGGCGCCCGCGCCCCCCGCCCTCCACGCTACGACTGCCGCGGCCGCCGCGACGGTTTCGACGAAGGGCTTCCACCTGGCGCCCAACCGTAGGCGCGAAGCCCATGAAGCAAGCTGCCATCAACAAGGAAACTACAAACAGAGGCGGTTGCCGCCGCTATGGCAGCCAGGGTCGCGCGCCTCCCCCCGTTGCTTTCGACGCCGCGCGACAGACGGGCCCGCGGCACGGGGTCGCGCTCCCTCTGCGACCCGTCGTGCCGCGTCGACGATGACCCTCCCGACAACCGCGCCCCACAACTCCACGCGCCCATTGCCCACCCCCCCCCGCCCCGCGGCCACCTCCATCGCGGCCTGCCGACGACGCTTTTGGGGGGCGCTAACTTCTACCGCGGCAGCTCCCTGCCCCAGATCTCCAGCAGCGGCCTCTCGCTCCTGGAGGCCCGACAGGCTGCAGAGGCCCACCGCAGGAGGAGGGGGTGGGGGGGGACTGAGCAGCAGGGCGCAGAGCAGCGGGAGGGAAGCCTGGCGAGCCGAGGTCACCGCTCGAGCAGAGGGCGCCCGTTGGCGCAGAGGCCCCCCTCTCCCCAAGACAGCGGCCCCTGGTCCTGGTGGGAGGGATTCTGCGGTCTGGGGTGCCCCTTCCCTCCCCATGCTCGGACCCCCCGTCAGGAGGTTTCCCCCCTCCGCCCTCCGGTCCTCCTCTCCTCTCCCCGCCTCCCTCATCGGAAGAGCCCCCATCTCGTGTTTGTTTGTCCTTCCGCCCTCCCCGGTGGCAGAGCGTCGCTAGGGGAGCAATCCTCCCCCGGGGGGGGCGCGTCCAATTCGAATTCCGAGGCCTTCGGCGTCAGCGACAGGAGGAGGAAAAGGAGGAGGAGGAGGAAGAGGAGAAGGAGGAGGAGGAGGAGGAGGAGGAGGAGGAGGAGGAGGAGAAGGAGAAGGAGGAGGATAAGGAGGAGGAAGAGGAGGAGGAAGAGGAGGAGGAGAGGCATTGGTTCCTCCTCCTCCTCCTCCTCCTCCTCCTCCTCCTCTCGTCCTTTTCCTCTCCTCCCTCTCCTCTCCTCCTCCTCCGCCTCCTCCTCCTCCTCCTCCTGCTCCTCCTCCTCCTCCTCCTCCCCACCCCGCCAGCGGCGGCGGCAGGCCCTCGGGCAGGGCGCGGTGCTCCCGCCGGAGGCGACGGACGCCTTCGGCTTCGGCGGCCAGGAGGTCGCAGGAGCACGGCGCATCGCGCGCGCGCGGCGACCGCCGGGGCCCTATGGGGCCAGGAGGAGCCAGGACGAGGAGGAGGAGGAGGAGGAGGAGGAGGAGGAGGAGGAGGAGGAGGAGAGGAGGAGGAGGAGGAGGAGGAGGAGGAGGAGGAGGAGGAGGAGGAGGAGGAGGAGGAGGAGGAGGAGGAGCCAGGAGGAGCCAGGAGGAGCCAGGAGGAGCCAGGAGGAGCCAGGAGGAGCCAGGAGGAGGATGAGGAGGAGCCAGGATGAGGAGGAGGAGGAGGAGGATGACGAGGAGGAGGAAGAGGAGACGAGGAGGCGGGCGCGGAGGAGGAGGACGAGGACGACGAGGAGGCGGGAGGGGGGTGCTCCCTCCGGCGACGGCAGCAGCCCCGGCGGGCCCAGCTGGGCGTCAAAGACGGGGCAGCAATTCCCGACGGCTCCGCGAGGGCCTCGCCGCCGGGATCCACAGGGGCCAGCGCCCGAGAGGAGAGATCGCCACGAGCATAATCTTATATGGTGGGCTTGTTTTCCACCACCACCACCATAAGTTGGAGGGGGAGGGGGTCCTCCTCCTCCTCCTCCTCCTCCTCCTCCTCCTCCTCCTCCTCCTCGTCCTCCACCTCCTTCCCGCCTCCAACTTATGGTGGTGGTGGTGGTGGAAAACAGGCCCATCATTATATCTGGTTTGTCCCTCTACAGGAGGAAATGTTCAAATAGTGAGACATAGTCTGGGGACGACGTTCTTCTAATTTCAACACTGCTTGAACATGTTTGGACTATGTTTCCCGTTTCTTCCACAGTCCGCCTGTAGGCTATAGGAGGACATGCCCGACCTAAGCATCATTTTTCGGCCTCTTCTCCTCGAGTCCCTTCCGCTGGGGACGCGGGACCCCAACGGGGACGTGGAACCCCAACATCGTGTGGAAATTGGCAGGGCGAGCTCTTGCACAGCATGGGCTGTAAGGACAGCAAGAGAAGCTTGCTCTGGAGAGTTATTGTGGCAACCAGGGCACTCCGGCTCGGGCGGGCGCATCACCATCAGATCAGCAGCAGCAGCAGCAGCAGCAGCAGCAGCAGCAGCATCCGCATCCTCATCCTCATCCTCTACCGGCCGTCCTTCGAAGCAGCATTTCATGTGCATAAATTGTCGGAGCTCCGCGCGGATTTCTCGGATCGGCGCTGCACCCACTTGCCCTGGCGGCGCGCTCCGCGCGCCAGGGAGGGGGGGTCCAGCCTCGATCCGAGAGATCCGCGCAGTGCTCCAACAGGTTATGTTAATGCAGACGGTTCGCCCTCACACGGGCACCGTGAACAGCCAATGCGCTGGAACAAAGAACCGATCGGGTTCGGAAGGGGCTCGTCGTTCCTGAGGTGTTTTTCGGGTTGCTCCTCCAGCGCTCCTCCAGCGCTCCCAGGCACGTTTGTGGGTGTTTTTCAGCCTGGTTGCTTGTAGGCGCACTCCTGGCTGTGACCTGACTGCGAGCATCTGCCGCCTGGACAAAACATCCTGGCTTATCAAAGTCCCCGCTTACCGAGTCATAAGGTTAAGTCGGGCACGTCCCTCCTCAGGAGGAATGTCAAACAACAGTCAAGAATAGAGTATGGGGACGATCTTCTTAGTATGTTCAGTATGTTTTTAAGTTTGGGTCTTTCGGATTTTTCGTCCTAAATCCGCCGATGGGAGGACATGCCCGACCTAATCCCGGGGTCGACGGGGTATTAGGGGGGCCGCCGCCGCCCTGGCGAGGAGGGTGGTGGTCGGCTGGCGGGGAGCCTTCTCGACCACGCGGCGGCCCTCCTCGGCGTTGATCCTCTTGTTTCATGTCGGGCGCGTCCCTTTACAGGAGAAGGTGCCCAAAATAGTAAAAATATAGTCTGGGGACGATTTTGTCGACTGTGTTCGAACATGTTTTGGGCTATTTGTTTTATTGTTCGTCCAAAGTCCGCCTGCAGGAGGACGTTCCCGACCTTAGTCTTGCTTGGGGCCAGAGGGGTGAGACAAAGACACCAGACGAGGACCGGCGAGCTCGAGGGAGAAGCCAGCAGTGCTATAGACCCCCCCCCTCCCGCTCAGCCCTGGAAGAGCGGCCTTCTGCCCAGACCGCCTGGAAGCCTCCCAAGAGCTCAGACCAGACCCGCCCTCGCATCGTAGGCCTCCTAGATGGGGTCGGAGCAGGTGGGGGCGGAGGACCACTCCGCATCGCCGACGCATCGCCGACGCGGCTCGGTGTGGAACCCGATTTGCTTCACGCCGACGTCGCCAATGGATCGCCAGCGTCGCCGATGCATCGCCGATATGCATCGCCGATGCGGCGCGATCCTCCGACCCCATCCAGGAGGCCTCTCTCCAACCAGACCCCTTTCAGGAGAGGAAAAAACACACAGACACAATTAATCGTCGATTCCCAAGAAAATATGGGAAAATATGGGAAGTGGGGGGGAAGACAAAAACCCAGAAAATATGAGAAAATATGGGGAATCTGTTTATTTGTGTGTATTTATTTGTGTGTCCTGGGGCCCCTTCACCCTTCCCCTCTCGCCGCGAAGCTCGGAGTGCTGCGTGCAGTCCCCGCGGGCGCGCCCCTCCGCGCCGCGCCCGCGGTGGTCCCCTCCCCTGCGCGGGGTCGCGCGGAGCGCCGGGCGTCGGGCGCTCGGGGCCGCGGGTGCCCCGGGGGGTCACCCCAGCGCGGCCTCCCTGAGAGTGCCCGCGCGGCGGGGAGGCCGTCCTCGCGTCCTCAAGATGTTCCTCCAGACTTATGGTGCTCCAACCTACTCTAGCCTTGACCACCAGGAAGAGTGTCGAGCGCCCCCCCAAAAAGGACCGAAACTCAGGGGGGTTCACGTGCCGGGCCCTGGGAGACACTCGCCCGACACTGTTTCGACACTGTTTCGACACTCTTTTGACATTTTTTCGGGTGCTCGAAATTATTTCTGGGATGTGGTCCTTAAGTCGGATGGGAACAACATAACTCTATACTTGAAGTCGGGCATGTGCGTCCACAGGAGGGATGTTCGAAAATTAGCAAAAAGTAGTCAGGGGACGATTTGTTGACGACTACGCTTTGTTTTCTTTCAAATATGCCAGTAAGAGGACGTGCCCGACCTAACGTATACCACACCCTCCCCGCTCCAGTCAGATTCCGCCGCCCTGGGGCACTTCCAGTGTACAGAACCACGCCCCAGGGACGGAACGTTGTGAGGCGTCCAGGCGTGCCGGTAGGGCTACCAGACAATGTTCTAAGAATTGTTTGTGGTTTCCACCAAATGTTCTGTGAATATTTCTGGCCGATCGTATTTTTCAATACATCGGGCTTATGTTCTAAGAGTATTGTTTCTGTTCTTTTCAAGTTGATTGGTTCTAAGAACATGTCGTGGTAGGCCTATAGGAATGCCGGGACGGGCGGTCCCTGCTCAATGTATACCAGACCCACGACCAGGACCTTCGCCCGCCCCCTGGAGCATGTGGTTATAGTATACCAATGTCCCGTGCGGGAGTCACGGCAGTCGGGAGTTTCGTCCGGCAGAGAACGCTGAAAAGCCTGCCCTCGCCGACCCGCGATCCAGGCAGCTCGATGGGCGGCGGGGGCAGGGTTCGGAATCCGTCGAAGAGGAGAAGGAGGAGGCGGAGGAGGAGGACGTGGCGGAGTCCGAGCTCCACCCCCGCCGCCCATCGACGCAGGGGAATCGGACGCCGCCACCGAGCGCGTGACCAGGGAATGTCGGTGGGGGGGAAGGGCGCTGCTCAGAGCCCGGCTCGCGCCGATGCCGTCTGGGAATGCCTGGGAGCGGCCTGTTGCCACAGCGCGCCCGCGCGAACCGTGGCGTGACCAGGCGGGGGAGGGGGGGGAGCGGGGGGCGGGGGCGGGGCCAGTCACGGGCGCCATCGCGCAGACGAAGAAGCGAGCCCGATGGGGCTGCAGGAGAAGAAGCCCCAATTCGGAGGTGGAGAAAGTACCGATGCCGCCACGCGTCCCTCGTCGCCGCGGTCGGATTCGCCTCGAAGTCCTGGTCAGGACGCACCCGTCTTTAGAGTGAGTTAGCGTGACTAGCATCTGGTAGTCGATGCGAAAGCGCCGATCTAGCGTCGATTAGCGTCGATTTAGTGTCGGCTAGTGTCGATTAGCGTCAATGTAGTGTCGATTAGCGTCGATCCGAAAGAGCCATCAAGATGGTATGGGAGGCTCTCATGAGTTGCCGTGGAATTCCTCTCTTCAGTCCTGCGCTTGTTGCCCCGCAGCCGACTCGGATCAAGGAGGCTTGTGGCGGAGGGTGCTGCCCGGGGGGGAGCTGAGAAGGAGCAGGCCTTTCAAGAAGGCGGCGGGAGTTCTCGGAGGAGCCCCCCCCAGGCCCTCTCAGAAGCTCCCCGTGCCTCAGGGAGAAGGGCCAGCGCACTGCCCCGAAGGCCCCAGAAGGCTGCCCGAGCCTTCCGAGCAGGCCCGCGCCCCTCCTCGCCTCCGCCCCCCGGGCCAGCACCTGCCGCACGCGGCGGCAGGCGCCGAACCCCGGGCTCCTTCCCCCCTGCGGGCGGGGAGCGCTCTTCGCTAGGGGGCCACAAGCGAACCCTACCCCTACCCCCCCCCACGATTTCTGAGGGGGAGGATGGGGTTCACTTCATTCGGGAGGTCACGAGCGAAGTGAACCCCACCCTCCCCTCAAAAATCGTGGGGGGGTAGGGGGTAGGGTTCGCTTGTGGCCCCCTATTCGCTGGCCCCGGGCTCGTAGCCAGGATGGCGGGCGCTCTCCGCAGGCTGCGCCCGCCTCGCGGCGTGCCGTGCCGCGCGCCCGCCCCCCCCCCCCTCCTCGCGCGGCCGCCGCGGCCGCCGGCGCTGGCGCCGGCGAGGGAGGATCGGGCCGGACGAAAGGGGGGGATTGGGAAAAGGGGGGTTACGAAATCTGCTGCATGCAGCTGGTTTCGGCCCCACCGAGGGGCCCATTCCTCGATACATAGTCGCATCCGGCGCCGGGAGGCGCCGGGAAAATCAGCTACGTGAGCTGATTCTCAACCCCCCCCTTTGCTATCCCCCCCTTTCGCCCGACCCGAGAGGAGAGGAGGAATCAGTCATAGCAAGACGGCGTGGAGCAGCAAGAGTGCGATCAACGGCGCGAAGAAGCGGGCTCATCACAGGGAAGAGCAAGAGAGCGACTGCTGACCATGCTGGCGACGATACCGATGATGAGGATGCTCACGACGATGACGATGGTGATGCTGATACTGGTGGTGATGCTGCTGGTGATGATGCTGATGATGCTGATGATGTTGATGATGGCGCTGGTGACGATGATGCTGATGATAATGATGATACTGATGATGAGGATTATGACGTTGATGATGATGATGATGATGATGATGATGATGATGATGATGATGATGATGATGATGATGATGGTGGTGATGATGATGATGATGATGATGATGATGACGGTGATGAGGGTAATGTTGATGATGGTGATGCTGATGTTGATGATGATACTGATGATGCTGGTGATGGTGAGTAACCTCATGCCGCGGATAATAAAAACCCAGGGATAATAACGTTCGGCGTTTTCGGGGAGATTATAAAAGTTGCCCGCCAGAGCCAGCATACAGAGATATCAAGAGGAACAAGCCAAAGATATCTTGAGGATCCTTGGTCTTTTGTCCTTTATGAGACATCCTCAACAATGATTTGTCTCGGTTGAGACATCCTCAACGAGGAGGAGAAAGAGCAAGAGGAGGAGAGAAGAACGAGGAGGCAAAAATCCAAAGTTCAAAACTTATTAGATTTAATTTGTAAACGCTTCATGAACATGAAAAATTTCATCTGCTCGTGTAGGGGTAGCTCATGTGCTTAGTTTTCCCAGGATAATCAACCCCAGCGATAAACAAGTTCAGGGGGGCAGGGAGACAAGAAGAAAAAAAAATAGAAAGAGAAATATAAAGAAAGAAGAACAGGAAGAGGAGAAGGAGGAGACGGAGGAAGAGCAGGAGAAGCAGAGCAGGAGGTAGAAGCAAAAATCCGAAGTTGAAAACTTATTAGATTTAATGTGTAAACGCTTAATGAAAATTAGAATTTTCATCTGCTCGTGTAGGGTAGCTCACGTGCTTAGTTTTCCCAGGATAATCAACCCCAGCGATGAACAAGTTCAGGGCGCCAGAGGGAGGAGGAGAAAGACAGACAGAGAGAGAGAGAGACAGAGAGAGAGAGAGAGAGAAACAGAAAGCAACACAAAGAAAAAGAGAGAAAGCGCGAGAGAGAGAGAGAGAGAAAGAAAAAGAGAGAAAGAGAGAAACAAAACGTGTTCGCTTCGCTTGATGTTGTTATCTCAACATAAGAAGAAAGTAACCTCGATGGCGAACTTTCCCAGTGATAATGAAGTTCGGCCTCCTCGCCCTCCGCCTATATTTGAACCCCTTCTAGGCCGACGATAAAAAAAAAACGACTTAAGGGGGGGGGGGTACTTTATTATCCTCGGCATGCGGTTATGATGATGATGATTCTGAGGGTGATGCTATTGATGACGATTACGGTGGTGTTGGTAATGAGGCTAATGACGATGAGGGTGATGATCGTAATACTGGCAATGATGTTGATGACGACGATGATGATAATGATGATGATGATGATGATGATGATGATGATGAAGAAGACGATGATGCTGATGATGCTGCTGATGATGAAGATGATGGTGCTGATGAGTATACTGATGATGCTGCTGCTGATGATTATGCTGTTGATGATGCTGCTGCTGTTGCTGATGGCGACGATGATGATGATGATGATGATGCTGATGATGATGATGATGATGATGATGATGATGATGCTGATGATGCTGATGATGATGATGATGATGATGATGATGATGATGATGATGAAGAAGGTCATCATGCTGTAGATACAGACTATGCTTCTGCTGATGCTGCTGCCGCTGATTCTGAAGATGATGACGGTGAAGAGGATGACGGGGAAGAGGAGGACGAGCAGCAGGAGGAGGAAGAGGAGTGGGGGAGGAGAGGGGGGTGAGGATGAGGAAAAAGGAGGAGGCGGAGGAAGAGGAGGCGAAGGCCGAGGAGGAGGAGGAGGAGGAGGAGGAGGCGGAGGGGGCGGAGACGGGGAGGTGGAGGACGAGGGCGCCGCCACGGCCGTCCGCTGCCGCGCCGCCGCCGTTGGCCTCCCAGCGGGCCTCTGCGGCAGCGTCTGGTCGCGGCAGCGCGCGCCTGGCGCGCGCGCGGGGGACGATGGCGGGCGATCGCGCCGCCCGGGGCGGCCAGCGCAGGTCCCGCGGGGGTCGGCATGCAGGGTTGGGGGCTCCGAGCTGGGCACCAGCACCAGACCTGTAGGCAGGGGAACTGCGCCGGCGGAGAGCTACCTGAGCAGGGGTGCCGCTGTAGCGAATCGTGCCACCGTGCAGGAGGAGGGGGAGAAGCAGAGGCAGCGGCCGGAAGAGGGGGCGGAAGGAGCGAGCCGCTCAGGGGGACGGGTCACGCCCCGAGCGTGTGGCGCGGCCGGCCCCGCCGGCGGGCCCGCGGCGGCTGCTGCACCGAGGGGCCCCCGCCGGGGGAGCATGATCCTAGCTTTCGGTGCTGGTGGCAATACTTCGGCCGCACAGGAAGCCAGAATCTTACCGCCATCACCGAGATCGCGATCAGCTCCCGTCGGTGGAGGCACACCGCCGATTTTGGTGTTGGTGTCAACCTCTGGGCCTGTCACAGGGGGGGAAGCCCGAGGTCGAGCGCTGGCGGCGGCCATGCGGTCAGGAACTTTAGCTCTCGACGGTTTTCCAAAGTTTTTCGTTGGTGCTCGACGCCTTGCGGAAGCTTTCGTCGGTGCTCGACAGGGATGCTCTCCAGCGGCTGCGCCTCGCCGAGGGCATCCAGGTGGTACCAGAATCGCCCCGAACGGCCGCTGGAGAGCCGAGTTATGGTCCGAAGACCAGGGGGCAACGTCGGGGAGGCACACCGTCGGGAACTTTGGATAGCGCGCCCCTCCGCCAGATTTGGCCCACCACATTTC
>CAUYUJ010015376.1:259822-302322 GCA_963575745.1 Prorocentrum cordatum | reverse complement strand
GTGGCCGGGTTTGTCCCGCCTTGGTATCGATAGTGATTTCGATAGTGATATCGATATTGAGATCTCTAGGACGGGATGGACAGTGCGATCAAAAGTGAGATCAACAGTGAGGTTGAATGTGACATTGGTTGTGAGATCGATCGTGAGATCGATAATGAGGTCGATAAAGGAATCGATACTGAGGTCGGTCGTGAGATCGATAATGAGTTCGAACGCGAGATTGATAGAGGAATCGATAGTCCGATTGATAGTGACATCTATAGTGAGATCGAGTGTGATCGATCTTGTGAGGTCGATCGTGGGATCGATCGAGTGTGATCGAAATCGTTGAACACAGAGACATCACATCGCAGCGCAACATGTTCACCACGCGTCGTCACTAACTCGGGGGCACTTCACCAGCATCGTCATCATCACAACCATCGCATTTGCCTGCAGCTGGCGCTTCTCCCCCCAACCATCCAACCTCCTCATCACCCGAAAGGTGGTCGTATAGGTGTTGTTTATGCAACCATATCGTCGGAGTTATGGGCGCCTGGCTCTTGCCCCGGTCGCCTTCCTCTGCCCCTTTGGTGTTATCGGTAGGCGAGTATAGCCCGAGGAGTGCCTTTGTCAAGGTCAGCAGATTTGCTCCGTGGTCCCCTCGACTGCCCCGCCCACCGGTGCTTGCGCTCCTCTCGCCGCCATGGCCGAAGCACGGCTCTGGCGTCCCCCTGTGCTCTGTAGCCTCGGGAAAGGCCGTCGGTCGGCCTGAGGAGGCAAAGCTTTTGTGCCACAGCTGGCGCCAGGGTCAGGAACGACCCTGGCCCCTGGAGGGGTCAGTATCCGGATGTTCTTCGTGCGTGGGCCGCCCACCTCGGAACGCATTGCGTTGTGGGTCCCTCCACGGGGCGCTCGGCGGAGTGGCTCGTGTTCTTGACCCGCGCTCTTGTGGCCAGGCTTCGCACTGTGCTTGGCATCGCTCGGACGTGTGCGTTTTCCTTCGGCGAGGACCATCGAGGAGCATCCTTGATCATCTGGCGAAAAAACCACGCACGAAACCCCAAAAAGCACAGGGAATGGACGTCCGAGCGATGGCCAGTGTGTCGGTACCTCCTGCTGCCCCAGGCGGGCTGGGCGGCGCCGAGCTGGCCGCCTGCGTCGAGCAGCTGCCGGACTGCGTCACGGCGCTGTCGAGGCACCGCGCGCGGCAGCCATCCGAGCACGGGTTCGGGCGCCCGGTCCCCGCTGCAGTGATCGCTGTGACCTGCCCCAGGTGCACGGTGGTTGCGGCCAAGTGGGGTGCAACCACCTTGCAGTTCTTGCAAGTGTTGCAAGTCGAACCGACCACTACAGCCCACCCATTCAAGTCATTCAAGAAACTCGTAGGTCGTTGTGTTGCAGTTTTCGGCTTCCCCGTCAAAGCGACTCGGGATGAACGACAGGACCCGGGGACGGGGTCAGATATCTGGGGGAAGCGGACGGGACCTCCAGGGGCCGCGGATTGAGACAACTCCTGTCGGGGTACGTTTCCAGACTCGCCATCGTGATTTAACTATAACATGGACGCCCAATGTGTCTCGATCCTGCAACAAACCGTTCGTTGCGATTTTTGCACGACCCATGGATGTTTCGATTTTTCACTTGCGGAGAAGTCCACGTCGACCTTTGACGGCCCTGGGGCCCGGCGAGGGCCCCCCGGGGCCCGAACGTAGCAAAAAACACCCTCCGTCGCGACCTGTTCACGACCAGAGGAGGTCTCGGTCAGGGTCGGTGGGTCCGGTTGCTGTCGGTCGGTGCTTGGGCGTCGGCGCTCAGCTGTGCCGGCCAGCCGACCGGCCGGTCGGGGCGCGGCGGCAGCGCGGCGCGGTGGCATGCTCGCCCGGCGGAGCCCCGGCGGCCCCCCGGGGGTGGCCTCTGGCGGAGATCGCTCCCGACGGGTCCTCGCCGCGACGGGGGCCTCGGGCCGCCCCTGGCGGTAAGTCGGGCATGTCCCCTTTCAGGAGGAGTATCCGAAGACAGCCAAACAAATAATCACGGGACGATGTTTCGACCATGTTTGAATAGTTTTGAACATTTGTTGAGTATCTTTTCTTGCACGATCCGCCTGCAGGTGGACATGGCCTACCTAGGGATGGGTCCTCGCCGCGACGGGGGCCTCGGGTCGCCCCTGGCGCTGAGAGACCCCGATGCCGATCTGAAGGATCACCTTAGCTTCCGTGGACGCATACCGATTTGATTGTCATGGCCTTGTGGCTTGTCAGTCTGAGGGGCAGGGGTAGCTTCTCGGCTGAGGAGGGCGAGCTGAGGCAACGTTGTGTGGTTGGCCTCCCATTTGGGCCCCGGGCGCGAAGCCGCGGCGCAGCCTGGGAGCACTGATGCGGGCCCCGTGGAGGGATCACGGGGATCGACTGCGAGCTGCCGTCCCCCCGGCCTGCACCCTCCACACTTGCCGCGCGGAAGGTGCGGCCGCGATGTCGCAGGCCTAGAGGTTGACACCAACACCAAGGTCGGCGGTGTGCCTCCACTGAGCGAAGACGATCCCGATCTCGGTGATGGTGGTACTGTTCTGGCTTCCAGGGTGGCCGAAATATGGCCACCAGCACCGAGATCTGGGATCAACTTCCCCCTGTGGAGGCAACCCCCTGGGCTGGTGTTGGTGCCAATTTCCAGGCCTCCAACCCAGACCCCCGACGTCATGATTTTTTCATGACGCGGCCCCCAGAGGTCCAGACCCCTTCCCGGGGACCGGCTTTTCATCCCGAGTCGTTTTTTGACGGTCCTGAGGGCCGGTAAGGGCCCCCAGAGGCCGAAAATAGCGAAAAACCTTTCGTCGTGATTTTTTCATTACTCAAGGGGGTCTGGGAACGATGTGGCCGCGGCGGCCGCCGCAGCCGCCGCGGCGGCCACGGCGGCGGCCGCGAGGGAGGCGCGGAGGGTGCAGGTCGGCGGGGTCGTCTCTCGGCGCGCCCTGCTCCGATTCCCTGGGGCCTCCGCGGGCCCCCGGCGCTGCGACGGAGGCCCGGTGGCTCTCCGCGCCGTCGCCGTGGCAGGGCAGCCCGCCGCCGCCACGAGCCGGCAGCCGGGCCCCATGCCGTGCCTGTGCGACCCCTGGACTTCTCGGGGTGGACCTCTGCTGGGGCTAATCACCCAGACCCCCTCGAGGCATGAAAAAAATCACGACGAGAGGTTTCTCGCCATTTTCGGCCTCCAGAGGGGCCCTGACCGGCCCTCAGGACCGTCAAGAAACGACTCGGGATGAGCAGCCGGTCCCCGCGGGGAAGGGGTCCAGACCTCCCCAGACCCCCGACGTCATGATTTTTTCATGACGCGACCCGCAGAGGTCCGGACCCCTTCCCCGGGACCGGCTTTTCATCCTGAGTCGTTTTTTGACGGTCTTGAGGGCCGGTGAGGGTCCCCAGAGGCCGAAAATAGCGAAAAACCTCTCGTCGTGATTTTTTCATTACTCGAGGGGGTCTGGGTCTGGGGGTCGCGTCATGAGAAAATCATGACGTCGGGGGTCTGGGTACGGGTTTGAGTTTGTGTGTGTGTTGTCGGAGGGGAGCCCCCGCCCGAGAGGGAGCCCCCCTCGTGGGCCCGGCAGGCTGCACCCGTACCCACGGCGCCTTTCTCTCCTCGCTCCCCTTCCGCCTCCCTATGAGTTTGTCGGGGGTGGACAGAACCCCCAACAGTGACACGTCGATTAGTGAATTGTCCGTTTTCGGTTCTCGAGAGGGCGCCGTGGCCGTTTTTTTCCAGGCTTGCGCCCGCCAGGTTTGGGCCTCAGGTCGTTTTCACTAAACCACGTTTTACTAAAGGGGGGTCTGTCCATCCCCGAGTTTGAGTGCGCGCTGTTCTTTCATCTTGCCGCACGCGCCTCCAGGGGCGACGTGCGTCTTCCTCAGGTGGGGCTCGCTTCGGTCCGTTCGACCACTTGCGCCTGGGTGGTCCGATCGATCTGCGTGGGAGGGCAGCCTTCACTGAGATCCGACGTCGCGACAAAGTGGAAAAAAACGTAAAGCAAACATCACGACCAGAGCCTAGACCCCATCATTCTACGCCATGTCTCAAGCTGGATCGACTTGTGATGGTCCCACGGCCTGGGCACGCCAGACTCGAACAAAAATGCGACGCCAGGATCTCTGGGTCTTTCAGTCTCGGTTAACCGATCCCTATCCCCATCCACATCTCCATCCCGATTCCCACAATCCCACCACCCCAGTTGGGGATTTATGCCCTTCGAGACCCGAAGGGGACCGCCCAGATCCCCATCCAGGAGGGTACATCGGCCAGCGGGCCCTAGACCACGCCAGTGGGGACAGGAATCGGTAAAGCGCTGCTCAGTCTTGTGTCGGCGGCGAGCGAGGGGGGGAACATGAGAAGGAGAAGGCCTTCTCGGCAGGCGGCGGGACTTCTCAGAAGCCCTCGCGCCTTCTGAGAAGTGTGTTGTGTCTCCAGGGAAGACTTAGAAACAACTTCTCAGAAGGCCAGGGGATTTCCGATTCTACTGAGAAGGCCTTCTCCTTCTCACTTCTCCCCCTCGCTCGCCGCCGATTTTGACAGCCACGAGGCAGGGCCACGAACGCAGCGAGGAGCAGCTGGCGCTGTCCCTGCTGCAGCAGTGGCTGGCGCAGCTCTTCGCCGAGAGCGCTGGCGCCAGCGCTGGCGACGCCGCGGGCGCTCGAGACGGCGCCCTGCGGCTGCTGCTGCGGCTCGCCGCGCTGGCGCTGGCCTCGCACCAGGCTCTGGGCGGGAGAAGTCCGCACGAACAGGCGCAACGGGGGATCGTGTGCTCCATATATATATATATATATATTTATATATATATACATACATACAAGACTGCAGTGGTGCTTCGCGCCATGCACCTTGGTCCTTGAAGTTTGGTATTCAGGCGGAATAATAGCAGGAAGGTCAAGCTGGCACTTTAGCAATAACTCCTTGTTGCCTGTTCCGGCATCGCCGCTAATGTTCTTCGTTATTTTTCCTCCATGCTTCTTTTTCTTCATGTTCGCCATACCCTGCGCATTCTCCCCATCCTCCTCAGTTCTTTTTTGCGGAGGGTCCTCCTGGGAGAGCCTCTGGGGGCATCACAAAAGTTGTTTCAGGCTTTCTTAAGGCCTTCTGGAGGCCTCCTGGGCGTATTCTGGGAGCCTCTAGGGGCTTCCTCGGGCCACCCTGCCTCCAACCGCGGTCTCCCTGAACGACCGGGTCACGATTTGGAATGCTTCGGAGGGTATCTTGGGGCCATCTTGGGCCGCCATGGGGCTCTCTGAGGGCCATCTTGGACCCGTGTTGTGCTGCCGTTTTGGGGCTCTCTTGGACTGCTTGGAAGCCCTTTCGGATGGTTTTGGGGCGATTTTGGAGCCTCCCAGGCGGCTTCGGACGCCCAGAAGACCACCGTCTTGGAGCGTCGGGAAGCCGAAAAGAGGAGAACCCCAAACTTCTCCAAAAAACCAACAGGAAATCAATTATTTTTGCCTCTTGGGGCCTTCTTGGGCGTGCTCTTGGAGGCCTCTTTGGGGCCGTCCTGGAGGCCTCTTGGGCTATCGTGAGGTCACGTCGGTCACTCTTGGAGCGCTCTTGTGCTGTCTTGGGGGTCTCTGAGACGTCTCCGATGACCCCCCTGATCGCCCTAATTAGGTGTGCTGGGCAAATCGCCCTGCGAGGCCCGGGGGGCTGCGTCGAGGCCCGTCTGGAGGGTCCCAAAGCCCCAGATCCCGGGAGTTCGGTTTTGGGGGGGTGGGGGGTTTTCCCCCCGCCCAGGCTTAAAAAGATATAGGAAGAGGAATGTATATATACACATATATATATATACACATATATTAAGCAGAAATGGCTGGCAGCCGTCAGGGTTGCGCACACACACGCTGCGTCTGTCCGAAGTGGCTGTAGCGGATCGGTCTTTCGCGCTGGGTGCAGAGGGCCCTGGAGGACACGGTGTGCTTGCTCCTCGGGTCATTCGCGCCGGAGAAAAATAGACGGGCTAATTGACCGCGCAAGAAACCACCGCAACCGGAAGTTATGGATGTTTCTTTAAAATGATTTTTTGTTGGTTGTTCTGTTGTCGCGGTTATTGTTGGCACGTGCTTCGATTTCACATGTATCGCGTTCTCGTGGGGTTGCTTCATTGCCACTTGCAGAGCGTCTCCCGCAGACCTTCCCTTCGACGTGCTGGCGCGAGACCGAGTGGCGTGCCTGCGCGGCGCGGCCTGTTTAACACGACGCGCGTGCGCGCAGTTCAGAGGAGTTTACATTCGTAGCCGCCTGATTGTTGCGGCACCGCGCCATATTTGTTTGCGCGGCGCGTAACGCTCTTTTCGGATGCCATTTGCGCGTGTTTTGCATGGGCGGATCGCCTTGGCGCAGCGATGCTTCGCGCGGCGTGGTTCGGCCGCTTTTGCGCGATGATGCGCCCGTGTGCGTGTGTGTTGTCAGAGCGGCTCTGCGTGACGGCGTGTCCAGTAGCGATTACCATGCCGTTAAGTTTGTTCCTCGTGGGCACGCGGGCCCCCCGCCCCTTTTCCCTTCTTCGCGGCACGCCAAATTGTTGGAGTGTCTATAAGTTTGTTTCGTTGGGCGCTTGCGCATGTGATTTTTTTGTGAGCATTGTTCATTTGTTGTCCACCTTTCGCGCGACCTCTTCTGGTTGCTTTCCCCCTCGTCCACTCGCATTATGTTTTGATGGTGTTTTATTGCGCACGTCTCAAGGTGGAGGGCCCGGTCCGCTCGTGGAGGGCGCGACATTGTTGACAAATCATACGCGTCGCGCGGTTGTGGTAGAAACCACGGCGCGTGCGTCATGCCGATCTGTTCGCGGCAAGTCCCGCGCACCGCGACCGCGCAGCACTCGGCGTGGCGAGTCTTCGAGCACCGCCACGAAAGCCATAACGCGCGACATGTCGTCGCCCATAGCCTTGCAAGGGCCGCAACATGTGACGCGCTCTTCCGCGCCGCTTCGGGGCGCACTCCTTCGTCTACGTCGTCGCCCTCCCCCTTCCCACGTCCCCCATGTTGTCACCCTCCCTTTTTCCATGTCGTTTTCCTTATCTCATTATTGCGTCTCCTGGGGTTCTCACGTGGCACACATGGACAACATGTGGTATGTCATGGGTTACTGTCGGGTTGTCATGGGGGCCTCCTGGGACACTCTTGAGTCGTATATGGGGCTATCTGGGACATTAGGGGCCCTCTTGGGCCGTCGTGAGTTGCCTGGTGGGTATCTTGGTGCCGTCTTGGGCCGCGTTCGCCTCCATGCTGGTTTTCTTGCTTTGCCTGGGTTGGGTCTTCAGTTACCCCCAACCCCACTAGGTCTGGTACCAGACCTCCCTTCCACCTCCAACAGGTCTGGTGGGATGCCCCCCTTCCACGTCGACCAGACCTCCCAGCGGGCCCTCCTCCGGCGAGGTGGAGGGGGCCTCCACCAGACTTCCTCTGGTTCTCCTGGAGACCTCCCCCTGATCCCCCCGAGGGCGCGGGGAGGCCTTCCGGAGGCTTCCCTTGGTTTCCACAAGGTGTGGCGAGAGGCTTCCCGCGGCCCCTGGGAGCACCAGGCGAGGCCTCCCCCAGGCTTCCGGGACGACCAGGGGAGGTCTCTGGGAGGCTTCCCCTGGTTCACCTGGAAGCCTCCGATGAGAGTTCCCGCAGGGGGGGAGGTCTCCTGTGGGAGGCTTTCGGGAGGACCAGGGGAAACTTCCAGGAGACCTCACCTGGTCCTCCACCAAGTTTCCCCCCAGCGGCCCGGGAGGACCAGGGGAGGTTTCCAGGGGGCCTCCCCTGGTCTCCCCGGAAGTTTCCCCTTGGAGGGAGCCCTGCCAGATTTCGAGGTCTGGGGGAGGCTCCCGGACCCTGGTCCTCGGGGAGGATTCCCAGCAGGCTTGCAAGGACCAGAAAAAACTTCTGGGAGACCTCCCAGCCCCCTTTGTGGAAGTTTGCGGGAGGCCCCCAAGAGGACCAGGGGAGGTCCCCCGGCGGTCTCCCCCCAGATTCCAGGAGGTCGTCAGGACACCGCTGGGAGGCTTACTCTTCGGGGCCCTGAGGCCAGTGGATCACCGGATGCAGTGCAGCTACGGTGGCGACGGCAGCAGAGTCGCGTTCAGCCTCGGCGAAACATTTGCCGCGCGTTTCCAAGCTGGGTGGCTGGTTGGGGGCCTCCGACGGCCACGCCGGGACGTTTGAACTTTGGGTCTTTCCGCTCCAAGAAAACATGGTGGACGTAAGGAAACTTCTGGTTCCTTAATAAATGCCCCCCGGGGGGCCTCGATGGTCCCAAAGTGCGAGACAATTGTCGATCCACCAAATTTAATAAGGAATTCCCGGGGTCCCAAGTAAGGTCCTTACTTGGGTGCCTGGCGGTCCCAGAATTCAGGGCCTTATTTGGGTCCTCGGCGGTCACAGGTCCCACAGGTTCCACAGGTCCCACGTGTCCCGGATGTCCCACAGGTCCCATAGGTCCCACGGGTCCCGCAGGTCTCGAAGGTCTCGCCGGTCCCGCAGGTCCCGCAGGTCCCGCAGGTCCCACAGGCCGCACAGGTGCCACAGGTGCCACAGGTCCCGGAGGTCCCGCAGGTCCCGCAGGTCCCACAGGTCCCACAGGTCCCTCAGGCCCAACAGATCCCACCGGTCCCAAGGTCTTGCAGGTGTCACAGGTCCCGCAGGTCCCACAGGTCCCACAGGTCCTACAGGTCTTACAGGTCCCACAGGACCCACAAGTCGCAAAGAAGGTGCCAAAGGTCCCACAGGTCTCGCAGGTCCTACAGGTCCCACACGTCCCACAGGTCCCAAGGGTCCCACAGGCCTCGCGGGCCCCACAGGTCCCACAGGCCCCACAGGTCCCACATGTTTCACATGTCCCATAGGTTCCGCAGGTTCCGCAGGTCCCGCGTGTCGCGCAGGTCTCGCAGGTCCTGCAGGCCCCGCAGGCCCCGCAGGTCCCGCAGGTCCCACTGGGTCCCACAGGTCCCACAGGTCCTACAGGTCCCACAAGCCCCACAGGTCCCGCAGGCCCCACAGGATCCAC
This sequence comes from Prorocentrum cordatum, assembly GCA_963575745.1. NCBI lineage: Eukaryota > Dinophyceae > Prorocentrales > Prorocentraceae > Prorocentrum > Prorocentrum cordatum. The sequence goes on along the minus strand of CAUYUJ010015376.1, from coordinate 293,324 downwards.
AGGGTCCGTATTTCCCACAGGTCTCGCAGGTCGCGCAGGACCCGCCAGTCCCGCATACTCCATAGGCCCCGCAGGCCCCGCAGGTCCCACAGGTCCCACATGCAGGTCCCGCACGTCCCACAGGTTCCGCAGGCCCCACGGGTCTTACAGGTTTTAAAGGTCTCGCAGGTCCCGCATGTCCCGCAATTCCCACAGGTCCCGTAGGTCCCAGAGGACCCATAGGTCCAACAGGTCCCACAGGACCCGCAGGTCCCGCAGGTCCGCAGGTGCCACAGGTCCCACAGGTATGAATGACCCCACAGGTTTCACAGGTTCTCGCAGGTCCACCGGTCGCACATGTCCCGCAGGTCCCGCAGCTCTCACAGGTCCCACAGGTTCCGCAGGTCTCCCAGGTCCCTCAGGTCCCACAGGTCCCACAGGCCCCCCGGGTCCCACAGGTCCCGCAGGTCCGACAGGTCCCGCCGCCAGCACAGGTCCCACGAGTCCCACAAGTCCCGCAGGTCGCGCAGGTCCCACAAATCCCGCAGGCCCAGCATATCCCACATGTCCCACAAGTCCCACATGCCCCACATGTCCCACAGGTCCTACAAGTCCCGCAAGCCCCGCAGGCCTCGTAGGTCTGGCAAGTCCCGCAGGCCCCGCAAGTCCCAGTCCCCCCAGGTCCCACATGCCCCGAAGGCCCCACAGGTCCCACAGGCCCGATAGGGCTTACAGGTCCTACAAGGGCCACGGGGTCCGCAGGTCCCGCAGGTTCCGCAGGACCCGCAGGTCCCACAGGTTTCGCAGGTCGCGCAGGTCCCGCATGTCCCACACGTCCCACAGGCGACGCATGCCCCACAGGCCCCTCAGGCCCTACAGGTCCCACAGGCCCCACAGGTCCACCCAGCCCCTCCGGTCCCACAGGTCCCACAGGTCCCACATGTCGCGCCGGTCCCGCAGGCCCCGCAAGTTCCGCAGGTCCCACGGGGCCTACAGGTGCCACAGGCGCCACAGGTCCCACTGGTATCGCAGGTCCTGCAGGTCCCACAGGTCCTACGAGTCCCTCAGGTCCTACAGGTCCGACAGGTCAGGCAGGTGTCGCAGGTGGCGCAAGCCCCGCAGGTCCCACAGGTCCCACAGGTCTCGCAGGGACGACAAGTTTTGCAATTTCGAAGGCCCCACAGGTCCCACCAGGCCCACGCGTCCCACAGGTCCCAAGGGTCCCACAGGTCTCGCAGGTCCCTCAGGTCCCACAGCTACCGCAGCCCGCACAGCTCCCACAAGTTCCACAGGGCTCACGCTCCCAACATTTCTCCCAATTCCGGCAGGTTCCACAGGTCCCGCAGGTCCCACAGGTCACCTTTGGTGTTATTAAGATGGTTCCTGGGGTGATGTTTGCAAGGCGAAGGCGCGTGTAATTGCATGCGCTGCGCGCAGTGCAGAGTGAACCGTGAGTGCAAGTGCGAAACGCTGCCATGTAAATTTGGGATTGCGCCCGTCCTGGAATCTTTTTGTGAACTTGCGGTTGCGGTGGTTTCCATCGTGGTCACTAATGTAGGACTTGGAGAAGATCGGAGGCGACGATCGGGGCGAATAGCCCAGGTGGGGGCAATACGTGTACCCAGGGGTGCCGATGATCTATGTCTTCGACAAGGTTCCCGGGCGAATGCGTGTAATGCCCGCCCCTGGGCTATTCGCCCCTATCGGCGCCGCCGAGAAGAAGAGGCAGCTCCAGGAAATATAGGGATATACGGCCCCCCTAGCATTTTGTGCCGCTTTGCGCGGCCCCTCGCCACTACGGAGAAGAGTGAGGGGGCGGCGGGGTCGTCAGCAGTCTGCGAGTCTCTGAAGAAGCCCGCCGCAGGCCATTACACAATCAGCCCGCCGCAGGCGCCGATTGTTTCGTCAAAGCTTCAACGTGGATGGGTCGGTGGTGGGTCGGTGGTGGGTTGCGGGTGGGTCGCGGGTGGGTCGCGGGGGTGTCGCGGGCGAGGACAACGACAACATCGACGCAACAACAATCCGCACTGCGGAAAGCCACTTCAGCCACGCGCCTAGGGACAGTGAGTGACCGTTCGGCCCCCTCCACTCTGATGTGCTTGGTACCGCTCGGACGTGTGCATTTTTTCTCGGCGAGGGCGATCGGTGAGCATCTTGGATCATCTGGCAAAAGGAGCACGCACGAAACTGACAAATGCAAGAGGAATGGACGTCCGAGCGATGGCAGGCTGTGTGTCTCCCAGGGCCCCGTCACAGGCGCTCGCGCTGGCCGTCGGACACGCGCTGCTCGGCTACTTCTGGTGGGGCGGGTCCGCCCACCTGGCGCCCGCGCCAGGCGGGTCGCCGCGGGGGCCCAGCGTGGACGTGGGCCTCGCGGTGCTCTGGAGGAGCAAGAAGCTCGGGGCCAGTACGTACGCGTGCCTTGTAAGGACGCGCGCCTCCACCTGGGGTTCCCTTGTGTTCTTGCCTCTGCGGCTCGTCTTTTGCCTTTTTTGACTGGTCGCCCGCCGCCCCCCAACAAACCCAACTTCGGCCTCCAAGGGTCTTGCGCCCTTGCCACCCGTCCTTCATGCAAGCTTTGACTGTATGGTGAAGTCTGACCACCACTTAGCGGCAACTGTCGGCCCAAGCACAGTGCAATTTTTTTCGGACACCTGCCGCCAGGAGAACCGGCCAGGGGATTACATGCTACACGTTGCCTTGCGTTGTCTCTGCGAGGCCCCCTGGGACAGGGCCCAGATTCCTCAGCGTATATGCGCACTTCCCATAAGCAGCATAACAGCACACTTTGGGAGGTTTGCGCAGATCTCTTGGATCTGCGCTGGGCCCCCCTGGAGGCGCCTCCTGCCCCGCCCCTGGGGTGGGGCACCAGTTCAGATCCAAGAGATCCGCGCGGACCTCCAACAGTTTATGTGTGTGTGTGTGTGCAGTTTCTTGCTCCTCTGCGCTCGCCCTGCACGAGCGCGCGGTGGAGCATGCGGGCTGCCACAAGGCCGAGGGGCATCCTGACGACGCGGGCTTCATGGCCAGGCAGTGCCCCTGGCGCTGGCGGTGCCTGCTGATGGTGTCTGCGGAGCTCGGCCACCACCTGGCCGTCGGCCTGCGCGACCTGCCCCGTGCCGCGGGCGCACTGCGCCGGACCTCCCGGCTGTTGGCGAGCGTGGGGGCTCTGCCGTTCTTCCGCCACCACGACACCGCGAGTCCGCTGCGGCTGAACCAGAACCGCGACTTCTTCCCCGCCGCTTCGCACTGGCCCGTCTGGAGCAGGCCGAGCTGGCCGCCGTTCGCGTGCTTCCTGGAGGAGCACCACGCCACCTTCCGCAGCGCCCTGGAGGAGCTGCTCGCGGCGGACCCGGCCGGGGAGGTGTTCCGCGCCGTCGGTCTGCAGCAGGGTGACCGGCTGGCTCGTGAGCCGGAGGATTGGTCCCGCGTCGACCTGGTCAACTCGGGCGGCATGACGGACTGGTGCGGCCTGACACCTTGGCTGCGGCGCAGCTGCGAGCTACTGGCGACCCGGTCGGAGATCAACAGTCGGTGCTCAGGGGGCGCATCTTTTCACAAGCGGCGAGCATGTTCACATTCACGCTCTCTCGGTCTGGATTCCGGGGCGCGATCCCGTGGATGCGCTGTCGCAAGGATGCGTTCGGTGCCGGGCATCAGCGAAAAATGCTTCGTATTCAAGGGGGCGCAGCCCAGGCATATGGATATCCAGGGCGGGGCGCGTATCCAGGCCTGCGAGGCCGTGGACATGGATATATCGAAGATGCCTACGGCGAATCACCGCCGCACCCTGCCTGTTGGAATCGCCCAAGTGGCCGAACGATGTGGCAAGAGCTCCGCCAAGTTATCGGACCATGTGTTCCCCCAGCCGCTGTGGAAACCCTTCGGGGACCACTTGGGGGAGCTTGGGGGAGGACGGCGGGGAAAAATCAGGAGGAGGAAGAAAAAAAAGGAGGGGACATCTTGGGAGCCTCTGGGGGAACTCTTGGGGCCTCCTGGGGGCTTCCTGGGAGCCTCTTGGAGGCATCTTGGGGGCCTCCTTGGGCCTCTTGGAGACCTTGGGGGGCTGTTCGGGGGCCTCTTTGGCAGGCTTGACGTGCCCGGAGGCACGGCGGCGGATGTTCTCCGCCTGCGACCTACACTGCATGTTGTGATTCGCAGGCCTCCCAAGTGGGGTTCAAGCAGATGAGGTCAGAGAGCCGCGCCGCATCGCCGCTGCGCGCCGGCGATTTGGCTCGATGTGGAGCCCGCTTTCCTTCACGCCGACGGCGCCGATGCATCACAGATGCGACACGATTCTCCGTGCTCAGTTACTGCTACTCGGTTGGGAGGCATCCCTGATCGCTGTCGCAGAAGCGCCTCGTGGCATATGGTCCATCCCGCCACCCTGCCTGGGTCATGGACGAGAGGCCTCTTGTAGCCCATTCGGAGCCTCTCTTTGAGGTTTCTTGGGGCTGGGGCTTGGCGCTGCCCCAGAGCTCCCGACCCTTTCCCCTGGGTCAGTTATTCGACCCGGATCATTATTGATGGCCCTGGGTCCCGATAGCGGCGCCGTATGCCCATATCAAGGAAACACATGCATTCGAAATTATCACATCGTCAGAGATCTGGTTCCTCATGCTCCACTTTTTGTCTGCTCTTGACTGTGCACTGCTGGACCTTGTCGCTGTGCTCTCCCGACAAGTGCGAGCATCGCCCAACCTCCAGTGGAGACCCATTCCAAGAAGCACCCTGCTTGCCTCCAGGGTGCCCTGGGTTTCTTTAGTTTCGATGGTTTTGCGATGGCATGCGTGACGCTCCCACACCAGAATTCAATGGACGTCCTGGGGTCTCAGGGTTGTTTTTTTTGTGTGGAAGGTTTCTCGTGGATTAGCCTCCACTGCAGCAGGAGGAGGAGAAGGATGAGGAGGGAGGAGCACGAGGAGGAGGAGGAGCAGGAGGAGGGTCGGGCCTCTACCGTGTTCCCACCCGCACTGGGCCATGGCGTCTTCGGCCCCACTGGCCCACCCTTCCCTGGGTGGGGAGGGGCCCCGCGAGACCCGGGCGACCGGGCACACGTCTCCCCACCTGGGTGGGCAGGTCGGCCCGTGGGGCCAAGGTCAAGTCAGTCGGGCGTGCCCCTTCTACAGGAGGAACATTCAAAAACAGTCAAGACATAGCCCGGGGACGAGTATTCGAGGTTTTGTTGTTATGTTTTCGTTTCTGTTTTGCATATTTTGATATTTGTTTCAAGCTCAGCCTGTAGGGGGACATGCCCGACCTACCGCGAGACCCGACCGAACGGACGGGCACACATCCCCACCGGGGTGGGCAGGTCGGTCCGTGGGGCCAAGGCCGATCCGGTGATTGCACGGTTTGGAGCGTTTGCTTCCGCTCGTCGCGCCGCCCGTTCTGGTCCACCACGCCTCGGCGCGGCATTGAAGCCGCGGCCCGGTCCGGAGGCATCAGCGTCCCGGGCCTCTCCCAGCCTCCCGCCCCGCGGAGACGGGGCCGCCGCCGCGAGATCGCTGAGCCGAAGTTCCCAACCGTACGCCCCGCGAAACCCATAACTAGCAATAATAGGCTCAGGTCGGGCATGCCCCTCTACAGGAGGAATGCTTAAAACAGTCTGGGGATTTGTTTCCCCCGTTATTTTGGAATACTATATAATTTTGATGTTTTAGATTAATTCGAATTTTCCCTCAGAAATCCGCCTGCAGGAGGACATGCCCGACCTGACGATAGGCGTACATATGTTCCAGGGCTCCTGGGCCCGCGGGCCCTTCAAAAAAAAACCTGAACTCCCCGGGGTGCCGCGGCCCCCCTCCCCCTCCCCGGAGGCTGCAGCACCGCTCGACGATGTGCTGTTCACCAAACCTGCTGTGGGGGCCCTTTGAGGAGGTGGAGTTCGAGGAGGAGGAGGAGGAGGAGCAGGAGGAGGAGGAGAAGGAGGAGGAGGAGGAGGAGGAGGAGGAGGAGGGGCGGAGGAGGAGGAGGAGGAGGAGGAGGAGGAGGAGCAGGAGCAGGAGAAGGAGGCAGAGGAGGAGTTTGGCTTCGGCTTCAATTGTCGATGCACCGCGAAGGGCCTTCGGGCCAGCTCACCCGAGTCGGATTTTCCGCTCGCACGGGTTCTCCCCCCCCCCGTCCCCCTCCCCGGATGGGATGGGGGCGGGGACGACGAGGACGACGACGACGACGTCGACGACGACGACGACGACGACGACGACGGCGGCGATGACGACGACGACGACGGCGGCGGCGGCGACGACGATGACGAGGGAGGTGACGGCGACGACGACAACGACGACGATGACGGCTACGACGACTGCGTCCCGCTCCCTGAAGCACTGCAACACCACGCCACACTCACATGGAGGCGAAGACGACGATGGCAGGGGGGGGCGGTCTCACCCGCTGTTTGCATGATTACAAAAGGCATGTTTTATCGATTTCCTAGCGATTGGAACGTTATGGGTCATCAGTTTACTCATCATGCACGTTCGTCATCTTCGTTCTTCTTCATCTCCCTTTTCTTTTTCTCCCAACCATCCTGTGGTGTTGGGTCCTCGTTTTGACGAGACGTTCCCGCGTTCCCTCGCTCCTTCCTTCCATCCTCCTCTCTCCTCCCTGCACCGACCACAAAAAGTAATTCCTTTGTACAGGCTGCTACACAAAGATTCTAATGTTGGAGGCCACTGCAGATCTTCCACTCGTAAAAGCCGTTTGTAATGTCGCCACAGAAAGAATCCTCTTGTAAAGGCGTTACAAAAAGAAATTCATTTGAAATTCCCCAAAATCAAACTCAATATGTACATCCCCTACAAATGTAATCAATTCGTAATTCAATAACGACTTGATTTTGATTGGGATGGATTTTTCAGAGGCGGCGTCATGGGGCCGCGGAAGGTAGGAACAGCGGAGAAAATAGGCAACACATGGAACAGCTTGTGTCTTCACAAGGCACAAGGAAAACCAGGAACAACTTTACAACCTAAACTGGGGAGGGCGTATCTTTCACATGGAAAATAGGAGACACTGAAGACAAACTGTGACTGTCAGCTTTCAATTGGCACAACACATACAAACACATTGTTTTTTGCCGCTTCTTTCCATTTATTATTTCCTTCCATGTGAAAACACAGGCTGCTTCCTGCTGTTCTTGTTTCCCTCGTTTTTCTGGTAAGCTTCTGCGGCCCCACGGCGCTTCATCTGGAAGATCATCACAATGAACATCAAGTGTCAACTTGCATACACATTGATCTCATATGCGATGATTGCCCGAGTGAATATGATTGTGAGACTTTTCACTCTGATGTCAACCATGGAGATCTCAGTGGCAGTGCTTTTCCACATCTATAGTTGCCAGATGTGGCATCTGCAACGAGCGATGCATGTAGGTAATATACAGACAGCACATCTGGCTGTCAGCGCACGAACGGCGGTTCCTACGCGGCGGGGCGAGTAGCGAATCCCCCATGTGGGGTGGGGTGGGGTCGGGGTGCGAGGCGCGGGACCTGGACCACATCTCCGCACCCCGCTGCGCAGGTTGGCCACGGGGGTCACAGCCACGCAAGTGGGGATAGCGATTGGTGAAGCGATGCCCGAGGTGCGAGACCTACCTGGCCGGGGCGGCGTTGGCGCGGCTGCTGCCCGGGGCCGAGCTCCGGCCCCACTTCGACACGAACCCGCGCCTGGCGGCGCACCTGGGCCTTCGGACGCCCCCGGGGGCGCACATGGTGGTGGCCGACGAGGTGGTGGTGTGGGAGGATCCTGGGGCCCCCCAACGGAAAACGAGGAGGAGGAGGAGGAGGAGGAGGAGGAGGAGGAGGAGGAGCAGGAGGAGGAGGAAGAGGAGGAGGAGGAGGAGGAGGAGGAGGAGGAGCAGGAGGAGCAGGAGGAGGACGAGATCAAGCAGGAGGAGCAGGAGGAGGAGGAGGAGGTCCGTTGCCATTTTGCCTCAAGACATCCTTCCTGGGTGTGGCAGCCCTCTGCAGTGAGCGATCCTCCTGCCAGAATGGGGCGGACATTCTCTCCACACACTCCACATACCCTACTCTCACTCTTCCCATCCTTCCCACTCTGCCAGGGCCGCCTGGCTCGATGAGTGCTGCGGCCAGCGGATCAGGGAATGAAACTGCCGCCGCGCAGATCCAGCGGATCCAGCGGACGCTGTGATGGAGGCTCCCGCTCGCCGACTCGTTCATTGTCTAAGTCTGATGGTGCTGAGTTGCGCGCTCATGTTGACAACATCATGCCCCGCATCGAGGCCATGCAAGGGTCGATTTCCGCCCTCGGCACCCAGGTCACAGAGTGCTTCAACAACTTCGGCAAGAGCGTCCACGAGCGCTTCGGGGCCATCGAGAGGAGGAATGGACAATGCCGAGAATACGCTTGGAGGCCTACAGCAGGAGATCCAGGCCCTCAAGATCGAGCTCAACACGGTCAAGAACACTTCCGTCTCCGAGGCCGCCAGCACGGTGGTCAACAGGGACTTCGAGCGCGACATCGACCCGACGGTCCTCGTCATCAGATGTGCCAACCTCGTCACCAAAGAGAGGGTGGAGGCTGCAGTATCCCCATGGCTGGGTGAAGCGAGCTGGGATCCTGATGGTTGGGTTCTCCAGGGCGAGCCCGTCTCCAAGAGGTTCACCATCGAATGTCGTGGCGCTGCTGGATGGGCAGCGCGCCGGGTTGGACAAGCCATGGGTGCCTCCGGGGCCCCAGGACCGCGCGGTGGCGGGCCCCGCGGTGAGGTTGCCGTGGGCGCCGAGGTCACCACGCGGTCCGTCTCCACAGGGTCTTTGGTCTGGCGAAGAGAGCTATGTACATGCATCGATTCTGGCCAGGCCCATTTCCATTTGGGGCCCAGGGTCGGCGCAAGTGCTCTCCCGGCCCGGGCAGGAGGGCATCAGTTTCGCACCGGTCCTGGGCTCAGGGTGGGCCTGGCCAGGAGCGGTGTATGTGCGCAGTTCTCTCTCCTTTGGCTCGGGGCCCCGGAGTTCAAGACAGAGGGCCGAGGGCGCCGCCGCCGCCGCCTCGCCGAGGGTCGGGGGGGGGGCGCGCGAGGATCGAGCAGGGCCTTCTTGGTGTGTGCACCTCGGGGTGCCGTGGGCGGTCCCTGGGTCTGTGCAAGGGGGTCCTTGGGTTACGTCGGGCATGTCGTTCTACAGGAGGAGTTTCCCAAACTAGTCCAATAATTTTGAACAATATATTTTCGAGCATTTGTGTTGGACTCTTTTCATGGTTCTTCCAAATACGCCTGTAGAAGGACACGCCCGGCATGATCCTGAGGGCCCCCGTCTGCCCCCTCCTCCCCATGGAGGAGGTAAAGGAGGAGGCTCGCGAATCTTCCAGCGCCGTCCCACCCTTGGGCGCTGTCGTGCGTTTCGTCACGGGGGGGGCGATCACTCGAGGGCATCGAGGGTTGCAGGGCAGGGGTCCTGAAGAGATCTTTCCTTTGTTCCCTCTTCGCGTCCACCCGATTCCGGGCCATGCTTTCGGCCACCTTGGCAGGACACTGACCTGCGTCTTTTGCGTTCCGCCTCCTCCTGATCGCCCTGTGGCCCCCGCTGGCTTCGCGCTGACCCTTGCTCGGCGGTGTCCGCGGTGCACGGGTGCACTTCTCTTCCACCCGTTTTGCGTTTCGCCCATTCTGGATTGCCTCTTGGCTCCACGCTGGCCTCACGGCGATTCTTGCCCGGCGGTGTCCACGGTGCACAAACGTTGCACCTCTCTTCAACCCGTTTTGCGTTTCGCCCCTTCAGGATCGCGTCGTGGCTCCACTTTTGCCTTTCGGCGATCCTTGCTCGGCGGTGTCTTCGGGGCACGAAAGGTGCACCTCCCTCTCTCTCTCTCTCACCGTTCTTGCGTCTCGCCCCTTCGGATCGCTTCGTGGCCCCACGCTTTCCCCACGGCGATCCTTGCTCGGCGGTGTCCGCGGTGCACGGAAGGTGTACCCCAGAATTCGTAATAAAAGGGAGGGGGTCTGGACCCTCCAAGACAAGCCATTTCAGACCCCCCCTCGGGGGAGAACCCTTCAAAACATCCTCCCCAGACCCCCCCAGGCCCTCCAAGATAGCCTGGAAGAGACCCCCTCCGAAATGAGACCCCCCTCCCTTTATTACGAAATCTGGAGTACCCCTCGTTCTGTTGCATCTTCGGGGGGCCTCGCCTGTCCCCACAACTTGGTGTCTTTTCCGGTGCCCGACGCTGGCTCGGTGCGGCCTCGGCGCGGCCTTGGCGTGGAGTCGACGCGGATTCGACGCGGACCCGACGAGTCCGACACGGCTTCGGAACGGATTCGACGCGGGTAGGGCCGCGACGGGACAGACAATGTCCCCCGAGGATGCAACAGAAGGTGGTCGTCGTTCGGCGGCGTCCGTGGTGCACGAAAGGTGCATCTTTCTTCCCCCTCCCCCCCCCCTGGATGGGGAGGGGGAGAAGGAGGAGGAGGGGGCGGGGACGGGGGAAGGGGGAGGAGGCGGGGGAGGAGGAGGAGGGGGATGAGGGGGAAGATGAGGAAGACGGGAGGAGGAGGAGGGAGGAGGAGGAGGAGGAGGAGGAGGAGGAGGAGGAGGAGGAGGAGGAGGAGCAGCGCCCGGCGCTGACCCTGCAGGAGGGGCGCGCCGTCGTGTTCGACGACACCTACGTCCACCGCGTCCAGCACGACGGGGCGGAGCCCGATGGCGGTAGGAAGCACATCCACCTGCCGCGGCGTCACGCTCTGCCCTGGCCGCGACCCCATGGGTACATTCTCGGAAGCAGGAGCATCTACAGTACACCTTAGGCGATGCTTAAGAAAACCTAAGTTTTCGGCCAGAGTCTCGATTATTCTTAATGTTTCAATGTGAATCCTAAGATTTGAATGGGCATTCTGGGTTTTTATTTAAATTCTGAGACTATCAATTTCTTAACCCATGATTTCTAAAGCATTTCGCAGGGTGTACTAGTGGCGGGCTGTTTCTCAATCCCCGGAACTGTTGAGGGTCGGGGACGACGTCGGAGTGGTGTGGTGTATATTTTTGTTCGTTCCCCGGGAAACCGCGACAAAATGTATGCGCAGGGATCCCTTATGCACCATGATCCGCTTTCCTGTGCAAGTTTCAGTGCAGGGCCAGAAACGGGTCGGTGTGAAGAGTTTGTTTCCCCACCATGGGTGCACCCGAGGAAGCGTCTCAGAGGCCAACAGCAGTGAACGCTGGTGAGTTTCCGCTGGAGTGCGCTGGAGTGTGTTTGTGGTGAGTTTCCGCTGGAGTGCGGTGAGTTTCCGCTGGAGTTCGCTTGAACGCGGAGGTTCGTGCACTCAAGACCGTCGAGGGCGTACATCTGCATATGTCGTTGCTCGCTCATTAGCAGCTGCATAAACACAGACTTTCGGAGCGACCCGCCCTGGTGCCCCCTGGCGGTGCCTCCGGCGCCAGGGAGGGGGGTCCGCTCGCCGATCCGAGAAATCTGCGCGGACCTCGAAGGGCTGATGTGCATGTGTGTGTTCTCCAGTCGGGCATCTCCCTCTACAGGGGGGTTACCCGAGACTAGCCACGTATTGTGGGGACGATGTTCAGGCGTTTTGTTGACAAGTTTTGAATGTCTGACGACTTTGAAGGTTCATCCCAAGGCCACCTGTAGGAGGACATGCCCTACCGAACTCTATGCACGGCGGCGTTGCGCGGGGCCCCGCGCGGAGCGCACCCGTGGGACTGTGGGCCCGCGCCACGGTGTCTAGGCCGCGAGGGCTTGGTTTTTTTGATGTTTTGATGTGCGCTCGCGTCGCTTCGGCGTCACCCCAACATACTTATACTATATGTGCGTCGGCCCCCCCCCCCCAGGGGAGACGCGCGCATCGAGAAATCTTATAGTACATGCGTCGTGGCGGGCGCTTTCTGGCCACACCGCTCGTGAAACGATATACTACAAGATGGGCATACTATATGTTCGGGTCGGACGCGCGCCTCCAGGGAGGACGTACAGTATTAGCATGCCTCTGTGCGTCGCATCGCTCCCGAGGAGCCGCGGTACCTGCTGGTGGCGTGGATGTGCCACCCGTGCGACCTCGGCTGGAGGGCGGGCCTCGGCGCCGCTTGGGCCGCCGAGAATCCCCTGCCGAAGGTCATCGAGAATAAAAGAGCCCCTACACGCTGGTCGTTGAAAGTAGGTATTTCTGGCTTCCCAGATCCCAATCTACTTCAAGCGCCTTCCTACTTCAAGAACCGATGCGTGTTTTTTTTTTATGTGGTTTGTTGTTCTCTGGGAGGTCCTACTTCATGTTTTTACCTACTTCTTCCGACCGTCGTGTGACCCTATCAACACAGTGAAGACGTGGCCTCATTGAGGTCCGCGCGTTGGCATGAGGGATAGTACATCTGCGCGGCGTGGTGCGATGCATCTGCAGAACCGGGCCCCTACCGTTAAAGGACATAACTTTGCATCAGGAGTTGGGGGACCACTTTGGATACGCCCCCTCGCACCCCCACGGCCTTACTGTTGAGCAGTTGGTCCCGGAGATGAGCAGCTAGAAAAAGTCTGAACTCAAGATCTCGATCGCAACGCCGCGTTCCAATATTAATGCCCGGGGGTGGAGGGGGGGGGGAATTCGGTTCTTTGTCGTCGGAGCGTTGTTGATGTAAGGTTGTTTCCTTCAACCGCACCCCAATGTTTCTCGCCCTCCTAATTTAGGTCCCCTCCCAAAGGGTTAGAGGTCCTTCTTCTTGGCTCATCCGAAGGAGTGCGGGGGCGGCGGCGGTGCGCCCCCTGCGGGCGGCGGCTTCGGGCTAGGTGGGGGCGAGCGGGCGGCTGCTGCGTGAGAGCTGCACGGCTGGCGCGCGCGTCCAAAGATGGACGCAAGTTTTGATGGTCAAATTTTCCGCCACCGCTATTATATGTTGGTCGGAGGAGAAGACAGGATGAGGAGGTCCTCCTCCTCCTCCTCTTCCTCCTCCTCTTCCTTCTCCTCCTCCTCCTCATCCTCATCCTCCTCCTCCCTCTCCTGCAAATGTTAGCGGTGGTGGCACATGGGCCCATCAAGCCTCGCAGGGGTGCCCTCGTGTTCTTCGCCTTTTGGGCTCTCCACTCCGGAGCGGCCCTCGTTCGGCGCAGCTCCGCGGGCCATCGGTCACTCGGCAAAGGGGCCCAACGCTCTTGATCCACACCGCTGTGGCCATGTTCCGGCTGCACTGCCGTGCGGCGCGGCGGGCGGAGCGCCACGTCGTTCATGGAGGACGCCCCGAAGTTCGCGGAGCGCGCGGCGCTGGCGCTGCCCGGCGCGGTGCGTCAGCTCAGCGCTTGCCCGCTGTGCGCGACGGGAGCAAGACGGCGCAGTGATTCTCGGCCTACCGGACGGGGCCAGAGCAGAGGGGGTCGGAAGATCGCGCCGCATCGCCGATGCGCCGGCGATGCGGTTCGATGTGGAGCTCGATTTTCTCCATGCCGGCGTCGCCGATGCGTCGCCAACGCCGCTGGTGCCTCGCCGATGTCTCGCCTGTATATTAGCGATGCGGAGCGAAGACCCCATCTGCTCGGCGACTCCATCGAGGAGGCCTCTAGCTGTGCGAGGCGGGGGCCAGAAGGTGGAGTGGCGGCGTAGAGGTGCCGGGAGGGCGGGAACACCACATTTCGCCGGGGATCATTTAACACAGACGTGCTCGCGTCGTGACAAAATGCAGGACGTCGGTTTTTGACCCGGCTTAGTGCGTCCTGGATTTCGGGCGGAGGGCAGCCGGGGGCAACAAGTGGCACGCGTGCCCTGGCTCTTGCACCAAAGAGCTGCGAGGGACAGGATGCTTTCGCCTCCTTCCTCCACGAGCTGGGGAGGGCCGCGTCCAAAGCATGGCCAGGACGGCCAGGGGGGAGGTCGAACGACGAACGAACGAACGACGACAACGAAAATAAAAAGATCCGAGCTCTAGAACACAGCTGTGCAAGAGAATAAACGTGGGGCGATCGAGGGTTGCAAGGTCGTGGCCCCACGATGGTCCCTAGCAACTGCCGCCGCAGGCCCACGAGGTGCACGAAGGGTACGCGGTCCCTGAGATCCGACGTGACGAACAAAGTGCAGCATCGCGACAGGGCACGGCCAGAGAGCCCTGTTTAGACTGAAGTCGGGTATGTCCGTCTACAGGAGGAATTTTCAAACATACGGCAAACATAGTATTGGGACGGCGTTATTATCAGTTTTATTCTTATTACTATTATCATTACTTTATTATTATTATTATTATCATTATTATTATTATAATTATGAGTATTATGATTATTATTATTATTATTTTATGTTTGACTGATGTTGCATATTTTCGACTATTTCGAATTTTCCTCCCAAGTCCGCCTGTAGGAGGACATGCCCGACCTGAGTTTAGACCCCATCTGTCTGCGCCCTCTGGCGAGCCTGCTCGATCTGTGATGGTCCTGGGGCCCGGAATCGGGCGAACCGCCCGACTCGAGCGTCCTCGCGTAGAAGGGGGCGGGGGGGGGGGGGCCGAACAACAGTGGCGTGGGACAGCGAGGGCTGCAGAAAAGGGGCCCTGAAGGCGCCCTGTGGGGCCCCAAAAGGAGCCCTCCTAGGGCCCGAGCAGTGCACCTTTCTCCCACCCCCTGTACGGTCAAACCGCATAGTAAGGATGGGCAACCTTCCCAAGGGTACCCTTGCATCCTTGCCCCTTCGGCCCACCCTGAGCGACTGTCGCTGGCCAGCCTCGTTCGAAAAACGTCAACAAGGGCCTTCAGAGCCCGACGCCAGGATCTCAGCGAGTTTCGGCGCCTCACGCGCCCGAGCCCCCCCCCGTGACACAGCGAGCACCCCGTCCTCCCCCCCGCCGCGACCGACCGCGGCGGCCGCGCGCCGCCTGGAGGCCCCCCCGCGCCGGGCGGGCCGCCGTGGCTCTCCCTGGGAGGCCCGGGCGCGGGCGGCGAGGCGCGCCCGCAGCCAGGGGGCTGTCTGCGGCGCACGCGCCTGGAAACTGAGCTGCGGACGGGGAGAAGGAGGAGGGGGAGGAGGAGGAGGAGGAGGAGGAGGAGGAGGAGGAGGAGGAGGAGGAGGAGGAGGAGGAGGCCCGGGCGCGGACGGCGAGGCACGCCCGCTGCGCGTCCGCCATAGGTGGGGGTGGTGGGGGGCAACAAGAAGTGCGCCCTCACCTCCGGGAGAGGAGCCACAGTCGACCCGCACTGAGGAGGAGCAGCTCTCCAATTGTACACCCCTGCATACGTTCCCTTCGGCCCAGCCTCGGCCGCTTTGGCTGGCCTCGCCCCGCTCGCAAGGTGTCGGCATGGCCTTCAGGGCCTTTGCATCCTCATCCATCGTGCGTCCTTATTACACGGGTTGACTGCACCTGCGGTGGGGGCGTCCGTTGAGGGCTGTGCCCAGGTGGCCGCAGACCCTGGAGGGTTGCTCTTCTAACGAGGGCGGCGGTGACGTCCGTGGCCAACCCACAAAGGGAGTTTCACTGGCTTCCAGACCCTGGATTCCTGATCCGCTGGCTCCTCGCCCAATGCCCTCACCACACCGTATCCTCACGAAGGCAGCCGACGTTGCGACGGGGCGCTCGATGGCGACCTGAGTGCGGCAGCCTGCCGCTCGCAACCGCGTTCGTTGTGCTCTGGGGTCCGCCTCGAGACGCGCCCGTGCTCCTGCCCGCCCGCCCGACTTCGCCACGCGGTGGCCGCCGCGCAGGCGCCGCCCGTCAGACGGTGCCCCCAGGCGCCGCCGCAGGAGGGGCTCCGCCAAGGACGGCGCGCGCCGCCACCGGGCCGTCCGCAGCAACAGGCGTGCCCCGCTCCTCGGCCTGTTTTGGGGGTCCGCGGGGGCCCTTCTCCTTCCCCGCGGGCGTCGAGTGGCCCTGCTGTGCCGTGTCAGAAGCGAGGAGGAGGCGGAGGAGGAGGAGAGGGAGCAGGAAGAGAGGGAGGAGGAGGAGGAGATGGAAGAGCAGGAGGAGGAGGAGACGCACATGCTGCCAGCCATCCTTCACGCTGTGCAGTCCGCCGGGACATCCCCCTGCCCGTCCCCTCCCTCTCTGGCCCTCCAGTCCTCCTAGGTGGGGTCCGAACAGAGTTGAGTCGGGCACGTCTCTCTGCAGGAGGAATATATCGGAAACTGGAACATATACATTACCAGTGGCGGGCTGTTTATCAATCCCAGGACTTTACGAGGGTCGGGGACGACGCTGGGCGGGTGTGGTGTATGCTTTTTTCCCCGATGTCCCAGGGAAACAACGAAACACGTATACACCAGGGTCCGGTATACACAAGGATCCGTTCCCCAGTGCAAATTTCAATGCAGGGCCAGAAAATGCGTCGGTGTATAGAGTTCGATTCTTTATCTGAATATCCAGAAAATAATCGAAATATATTCTGGGGACGATTCTTCTATCATGTTCCACTATTTCCCACAATCCGCCTGTAGGAGGATTTGCCCGACCTGAGAGTAGATGGGGTCGGTGGATTGGATCGCACTGCATCGCCGATGCGTCGGCGATGCGGCTCGATGTGGAGCCCGATAGTCTCAACGCCGACGTCGCCGATGCTTCGCCGACGTCGCTGGTACATCGCCGATGCATCGTCGATGCATCGGCGATGCGGCACGATCCTCCGACCCCACCTGCTCCGACAACCCCATCAGGGAGGCCTCTGCGCCCGTGTCCAGGATGTCCAGACGCAAGCAATTGCGAGGCGTGGGCCGTTGGGTTTCTGGACCCCCCCCCGAGATCCGCGAGGGTCTCAGTTTTTTTGTCTAACCTTGCGTTTTCGCACAGTTTCGGGCGCGGGACCTTCGCGGACCGATCGACCTCGAGAGATGGTCTAATGCCACGGCTTTGATCGTTCACCATGTTTTTTTTGTTCGCGGCCTCGGATCTCAGGGTCTCGACCTGCTTCATCTTGTCGGCCCTCGGTGTCTTCAACAGGCCCAAGGCTGCAGAAACAACCTGCCGGCTCGGTCACTGTTCAAGCCTCGCCCCACATCTCGTCCCTGCTCTGCCGCGGCTGCTCCCTTCTCCGATGCTGGGATGTACGCAGATCCGCCGCCTGGGAAGCCGATGTTTCTGGACCTCGGGGGGCGGTGGACATGGTCATGTTTAGACCTGCGTGGAGGCCGGAGACGTCCATGTGTTCGCCGCCCCCCGAGGTCCAGGAGCGGCGGTTCCCCAGCCGGCGGTCAGCATGGTCCAGTCTCTCCCCGCCATCATCACTCCCCATCAGCACTGGGCTCAGGGCGGACATGTCCTCCTACGGGCGGAGGTTGGAAGGAACATGAACATTGCCAACAATACATACAACAAGCATAGTCGAACATAGTGAAAACATCGTCCCCTGACTGTTTGTTGTCTATTTTTGAATATTCCTCCTGTAGAGGGACAGGCCCGACTTAACACTGGGCCGCGGCATCTCAACCAACGCCCCACCCTCCCCAGTGGCGACAGGCCCCGCGAGGCCAGAGGGAACAGGCCCTCATCCCCACCACTGTAGGCAAGCTGGCAAGTTGGGCCCAGGCCACGCCAGTGGGGATACGGTCAGGAGCGTTCGCTTCATGTGGCCCAGAACGCTTCGGCGTGGCACGCTAACCACGTCCTTGTCCCAGGCATCAGCGCCCCGAGCCTCTCCCAGCCACCAGGCCCTTTGGAGCCAGGGCCGCCGCCGCGAAGACTGCGAAACAACAGTCTCCCCGGCCGTACGCCCCGCGAAACTCAAAGCAATAGGACACGACAGTCTAGACCTCTTAGATCCGAGTAGACGGGGTCGGAGGATCGCGACACATCGCCGATGCATCGACAATGCGGCTCGATGTGCAACCCGTGTTTCCCCACGCCGATGTCGCCGATGCTTCGCCGACGTCGCCGATGCATCGCCGATGCAACGCCGATGGCGTCGGCGATGCAATGGCGATGCGGCGCGACTCTTCGACCCCATCTGCTCGGACCCCGTTTGGGATGCCTCTGGACAGTGGGGATCGGCATCGGCTGCACAATGCTCAGGTGGATCTGGTGGGGTCCCCGGAGGAGGAGGAGGAGGAGGAGGAGGAGGAGGAGGAGGAGGAGGAGGAGGAGGAGGAGGAGGGAGGAGAGGAGGAGGCGGAGGGGAGGAGGAGGAGGGGAGGGGGAGGGGGAGGAGGGGGGGAGGGGAAGAGGAGGAGGAGCAGGAGGAGGAGGTGGAGGAGGAGGAGGAGGGAGGAGGAGAGGGGAGGAGGAGGAGGAGGAGGAGGAGGCGGGAGAAGGGGGGGGGTGGCGAAGCGGAAGGCTCCCCTCAGCCGCGCGCAGGAGGGGGGGGGAGGGGGGGAAGGCCTGCCCAGGCCTGCCAGATGGGGTCCGAGTAAATGCGGTCGGAGGATCGCGCCACATGGCCGTTGCATCGGCGATGCGGCTCGATGCGGGGCCCGACTTTCTCCGTACCGGCGTTGGCGATGCACCGCCGACGTCGCCGAAGCACCGCCGACGTCGGCGATGCATCGCCGATGCATCGACGATGCATCGGCGATGCATCGGCGATGAAGCGCGGTCTTCAGGCTCCATTTTCTCAGACCCCATCTAAGAGGCGTCTAGCATGGGGTAGGGGAAGGGGGGACGGCTTTTTACAAGCACCCCTTCCTCTTCGAAGGCGCGGGCCTCGTCTGTAGATGCAGGGCCGGCGCCTCCTGAGAAGTAGCCTCCTTCCAAGAAGCCTGCCTACTTCCATCTGCGGGCCGCCAGATCCCCCGAGCGTGCGCTCATGCCCAAGAATCCTGGGAATCTTGGCCCCGCGTGAGGTCTGGCGCGCCATTAGAAGCACCGATGGCCCCGCCCCAGGTGCAGGATCGAGCAGTGGTGAAGCGTTCGAGCATTTCGTGGTAGGCCTATCGGATTGCCGGGACAGTCGGTCCCTGCTTAACAGTAAGACACGTTAAACGAGAAGTTGGCTTCTCAGCAGATGCCCCACGGAAGCTTTTTACCCATCCCGAGTGCCCCGGAGGCTCACAAAATCATGGGGCACGTCCGGGAGTTCGAAGCTCAAAGCTCGACGACCAGCGCGTTCTTAGACTTCGCAGCTAAATGCTCGCCAACGTTGACCGAAGACAGTGTCCTTAGCCATAACTGGTGTGCACTCTATGTGGTACAGGCTATGCTGTAAGAGGTACGTGGTGCAGTTAATGTGGTGCGCAATGTGCGCGGTGCAGCCTATGTTGTGCATTATGCGTGGTTGAATGTGGGTGGTCCAAAAGCTGTGGTAGAATCTACGTTGTGCAATCGATGAGGTGCGCATTTTTGTGCGGTGCAATCGACGTGGTGAAATCTAAGTGGTGCAATGTCAGTTGTGCTGTCTATGTGGTGAGATATAGGTGGTGTGATCTACGCGGCTCAGTCTATTGGTGCAACCTGTGTTGTGCTACCTACGTCGTGTAACATATGTGGTGCAATCTATGTTTTGCAATATATGTGGTGCAACCTATGCGGTGCAACTGGCTACCCTGCATCGCGCTTGACCACCTCCCATGCTTTTGCAAGCATTCCACCAACCCACCCGCAACTTGGTTTGCAAAACCACTGCGGCGGCGATTGCGATGAGTGCTTGGCATTGGCTGGTGCATCTTTGCGGCCGCCAACCCAAGCACGCACGCGCAGCGGCCAGCTAGTTTGGCGGGACCCACGCGGCCGCGGTGGCCAACCGCTGGGCGCATCCCAGCGGGCACTTCACTTGCAAGTCGGCGACTCGGGCGGGCGCGGTAGACACGATGATGATACTAGCGATGCTGGTGACGACGTTGACAACGACGACGGCGCGATCACTGCGTACGCAGATGCTGATCGCGCCGGCGACGATGACTGTGTCTTCGCGTCGGTGATGACGGTTCTGGAAGGAGTTCGACATGCGCGCGCGGGCCACGCGGGAGAGTGGCCCGCATGGTATTATTTGACACAGGTCGGTCGCGCCCCCCCCCCCCACCCCAGCACGCGCCCCAGGGCGTGCGAATGATTTCGGCATGCGGCGCCACAGGCCCGTTTGACAGAATTGCATGTCAATCTTGAAGAACTTGTGGTTTTCTAAAGAATTCACAAGAGCGCGAGCGCACGCTTCTTTGAAAATTGATGTTGTAAAACCAAGTGGTTTTATATGTTGCTTGGACACTCGGTTTTGAAACCGCTGCGAAACCGAAGGTTTTTTTGGACGGAGTTCGGCATGCGCGCGGGACGTGCACTTCGCGTCGCTGTTGGTAGTAGATTCTCGAGACGGCACGCGCGCAAGGGCGTTCGAATTATTTTTACATGCGCGCACGTGAAGCCCGTTAGGTATCAGTTTTTGGTAAAGGATGAAACAACCGATTGTTTTCTTAATCGTTCAAAAGAGCGCGCGCAATTTGTTGTTTTGGAAAAACCGTGTTGCGAAAACATGTGTTTCAATTGTTGAGATACTCGGTTTTGAAAGCCTTGCGAAACCGAGCGAAGGTTTTGGAAGAATTTGGGCATGCGTCCGCGACGACGCGCGCGAATGCACTTCGTGTTTTTGTTGGTTGGCAAGGGGTATGTTGCAAGCTGAGGATTTTGGGTAAAACGAGTGCGCGCGCAGTACATTTGTTGCAGAAGATGGCAGAGGGGGGGGGGGGCGGATACCGGCTACGCTGGAATGGTACGAATTCACATGTCTTGTGGACGATGGGGCGGAATCACATGTAATTTGCATATCCCCGGGGGGAACCGATAGGTCTGGCCTCGGGAGGGTGGTGGATTTGTTTATTTTTTTCTAGACAGGGGCATCTACGTTGCGCAATTTAGGCGGCGACGGGGCGGCGACGGCGACAAAATAGCCGCCATACCGACACCCAGGCCCAGACGACGGGCGGCGACGAGGCGGCGACGGCGAGTGCGGAGCCGCCAGACTGGCCCGCAGGCCCAAACGACGGGCGGCGACTAGGCGGCGATTGGGCGGCGACGGCGACCACGGAGTCGCCAGAGTGGCCCGCAGGCCCAGCTCCTTAGGAGAGAAGTAGGAAACTTGAGGTGCAAGCGCTGCTTGGGGACTTTGGTTTCGTATGTATTAGCTGTATTGCTCTGGACGTGGTCTGCACGCGGATGCCAATGGCACTGTGGCCGCCGCTCTTCTGCAGGACGCCGCCGGGGCGACGGTCATCGATTACGGTCGCGCGTGAGGGCGCCTCGGGCCTTCCAGGGATGGGTTTGGTTTGGTATTCGAACGAACAGCAATGTCTGGAGGGCTCGTTTCCTTTGATGTCGTTTCGCTAGAGGGCTAACTTTTTTCCGAAGGCCACTGCAGAGTCCTATGAGGGGGACGGGGAACCCTAGACTTGACCGCCCAGTCTGGCAACAAATCCGCCTGAGACGTCCTCTCAATGTATTCAGGAATCGTGCTCTCGCCTCAATGCCGGCATTTTTGGGGGACCCGACGGCCACGATCGATTATGGTGTGCACATGATGTTCGCGCGGTTCCTGGGAGTCCCTCGGCATATTTGGACATGCGCGTGTGCACCAGCCGACCTCCTACTCCGCGACCTGCCTCTTCTCATGCCGCCAACATCGCAGAGCGGATTTCGTTCGGAAAACAATAGGATGGGCCCAGATTGCCCTGGAGAACTTCGTTCCGGATTTCGAAGTGAATTTCGTGCGGATTGTTTCCGGCCAGGAATGAAGACTACAACAAATCTACGTGAACATATAATTCGTTTTGTTTTTGCTCGCCGGTTCGGGCTTCTGCACTGGCGGAAATCCATGCGGAAATCCGCTGCAGCACGTCTGCAAGGTCGGTGCAGTGACCGTTGCTGCCGTCAGGGTGCCCTGCAGGGGTAGCTTGTAGGAAAATCCTGGAGGCCTCGCGCGGTGCGTAATGGTTGTACCATCGAGCCCACACGTCCATGGGTCGCCGCTTGCGCGACGATGCTCCGGCGTCGGTCCGACGCAACTCCGACGTAAATCCGGCGCCATCCGGCGTGAACCCGACGTGAAGCCGACGTGGATCCGACGTCAGTCGGGGCCCAGGTGGCCGCGCGAGGCCTCCGGGATGTTTCTCTTGAGCCCGGCGTCTTCAGACCCTGGCCCAGGGGAGACAAATCACAAGTGGTGGAGAGACATGGAAAAGGATCTTTGCTGCTATCGGTCAGTTTGCTGCGAGCGCTCCAACTTCTGAGGGCTGCGGCCCGTTTCCGCCCATCCCCCGAGGGACGCGCTCCGGCGCGATGGTGGCGGTTCGTTCGTTCGTTGGCCCAGGGGACGGGGAGACTCTCCATGGGGGGGGATCCCATGGGGGGGCAGGAGGGGATCCCCCCCATGGGATCCCCTCCTGCCCCCCCCCATGGGATCCCCAGGGGATCCTTTGGGATCCCCCCCCCCTGGGATCCTATCCCCCCATGGGATCCCCCCCATGAAGAGTCTCCCGGCAGGGGACGGGGGGGCGGTGCCCGGGGCGGCGTGCCCTCGCCCGCGCTCTCGGTGCAGGTGCCGCACGCGGGGGGGGGGGCGCCCGCGAGCGCTGCCGCGCGCCTGGGTGCCGCCGCAGATTCGGAGCCGGACGCCCCTGGCGGGCCACGGCTGGCTCCTGCTCCACTCGAAGCAGAAGAAGAAAAAGAAGAAGGAGAAGGAGAAGAAGAAGAAGAATACGAATCATCATCATCAGAAGAAGAAGAAGAAGTATGATAGTTTTGATAATAGTACAAGAAGAAAAGAAAACATATAAGAAGAAGGATGACAGAAGAAACGGCTTGAACATAAACGTCTGGCGCTCTCCGCGCATCTCTTGGATCCGCGCTGGGTCCCCTTGGCGCCCCGGGCGCGCCCCCGCGCGCCAGGGAGGTGGGTCCGGCGCGAAGTCAAGACATCCGCGCGGATCGTCAGACGTTAATGCTTATGCCGCATTTGTTTTTCATCCCCTGTCCACAGCATGCGTCCTTCCTGCGACCCTCGATAGAGTTCCCCGAGGAAGGGGCTCGTACTTGTGCAGGCGAGACTACGGAGCGGACGAGGGGGGGGAAGACCGCCTGACGCGCGGGGGGAGCATGCGTCGTGGGGGCGCCTTTCGGCACCTCTATTCATCGAGGAGACCAGGGCCCCTAACCCGAATAACGTAGTGAAGCCATGGCCTCACTTAGGTCCCCGTCTTTGTATGAGGGATAATCCTGGGCGGTTTGGTTCGATATATATATATATATATATGACCGTTTACGCTTGTGTAAGGCAATACTGTTTGGGGGCATCGTTGAACGCCGTCTCCTTCCGTAGCCTCTTTCCAAGGCTTGCAGGGTTTGGGGGCCTCGGGCGAGCCGACACCTCAGTGCATTGGTGCTCGCCCGAGGTCCTCGTTTGCATATCTTCGGCTCCGACCTGGTCCGCCCCAGGTCGGGGGAGACTCCCAGGAGGGCGACGGCGCTGGGTGCGCAAGCGCCCTCTCATGGCCGGAGATCTGGACGAGGAGCTGGACGGGAGCGCGCAGCTGTACACCCCGTCGGGCGACGAACTGGACGGGGAGGGCGGTGGACAGCCTCCTGCCCCCGCCGAGGAGCTGCGGCTCGTCGAGGGCCAGGCGTATTCGTCGACGGGCTACAATGCCCAGGGCGACGTCCAGTGCCGCTTCACTTGGGTCGCCCTTCGCCTCTCGGTCGGAGTCGAGACGTACGCCAGGCCGAGGTTCCTCTTCTCAGACGACCCGTACTGGGACTGGTGGGCGTCGAACCCTGGCGAGCGCGGGGCCGTGACTGCGCGGCCCCTCATCCACGTGTGCCGGGCGCAGCCGTGCCAGGTCCAGCCGCCGCGGGGTTGCTCGGAGCTGGTGCACATCACGGACGCGACCGCCGTCTCGGCCGACGAGCTGCGGGAGATCTTCGCGGCGTTCCTCTCGGACAACCCCGACGCGGTCTGGCCCGCCGACCTCTTCGGGCCGCGGCTCACTGGAGGGGTGCCTGGGGAGGCGCCTGCCAGGAGGCCGGCTGCGTCGGAGCAGCCAGGACTGGACGAGCTCTGGGGCGGCGACGTGGTCGAAGCGGATGGGGGCGGCCGCCGTGCCAGCCTCCGCGGGAAGCTGGAGGCGGCGCAGGACCGCTTCGCTCGGCTTCAGCAGCAGCGGCGGGCCGCTGCGGGGGCTGCGGAGGCGGTCGCTGCCCTGGACGACGAGCCGCCGACGAAGATCCCACGGCAGGGCGGGCCGCCACCGCAGCGGTCGCTTGCCGAGGTCCTCGAGGACCGCGTGCGGAAGGCGGCGAAGGTCGGAGCAGCTGCATCGGCCGAGGACGCCAAGGGAGCAGAGGCGGCCGCCTCCGCCGCTGGTCAGGGCGGAGCTGGCGTGCAGGAGCTGCTGACGGCCCTCCTCAAGGCGCTGCAGAGCGCGTCCAGGTCGTCCGAGGACTCGTCCTTCGGCGGCGATGGTGGTGTCGCCACCGCCGAGGGCGACTTGCTGCCGAAGGGCCTTGCGTCTCGTCGGGCCCACTGCAGGAGGTTGGCCCTGGAGCACCCAGGGAGACTCGCGGAGCTGAGCCTGGCGCAGATGGCAGAGTTCCTGGGGTCGCAGGACGGCGGCGGGTCGGTCGATCCGCATGGCCCGATCGTCCTTCGATTCCTCCTGTCGGTCTACTTGCCGCAGCATCCGGTGAAGGAGATAGGGGGCGAGATCTACCGCGAGTTGCGGACGATCGCGGAGGCGCTGGACCTGTTGCTGCAGGGCCGCACGGCTGCGGTGGCCGACATCCTGGCCCAGCGCTTCAAGGCCATCCAGGTGGCGGTCGGGGACGGGAGCTGGTCGGCGGCGAAGTGGCTCGAGCTGATACCGCCGCGGGACCAGCCTCTCGCGCTACGCAACGAGGAGGAGGAGATGATCAGGAGCATCCAGCACGGGGAGCTCAAGCTGGAGGAGCTCGCCTCGCGGCTGCGGCAGAAGCCTCAGGGCTAGCAGGTCGGCCGGGGCGAGG
This sequence comes from Prorocentrum cordatum, assembly GCA_963575745.1. Classification (NCBI taxonomy): domain Eukaryota; class Dinophyceae; order Prorocentrales; family Prorocentraceae; genus Prorocentrum; species Prorocentrum cordatum. Next base: position 268,506 of record CAUYUJ010015376.1, on the reverse strand, counting down.
TGGGTTCGGCGTTGCCCACTCGCCCTGCAGGCCATGCAGGGGGGATACCCCCTGCCGCAGCGCAGGCCCCGGCGCAGAGGCAGCCAGCGGCCGCGGGCTCCGCGGAGGCCGACCGCATGCTGGCGGACAGGTCGGCAGCCCCAGCCCGTGCGGTCGTGTTGGCGCGGCCCTGGAAGGACGCCAAGGCGAAGTGCCCGAAGAAGGCTGGCGAGACGGTGAAGGCGTACGATGCCCGCCTGCGGAGCCTGGTGCCGACGCTGCGGTAGCGGTCGCCTCGCTGCCCGCAGCAGGCGCTCTTGGGGGGCGCCTGGCCTGCGCGGGCGCCTCTGGGGGCGGCGCAGCGGCCGATGGCCTAGTCGGCGCGGCCGAGGTCCCTCCAGGCCCCCCGAGCGCCAGCGAGTTGCTGCGCGCTGGGCCTGGGGGTGTTGCTGGGCGCTGGTCCTGCGGCGAGGCAGAGGCGGCAGGAGCCCTGGCGCGGGATGAGGCGACGCCGCGGGGGGGACAGTTCTCTGTTGCCGAGCTTTGGTCGGATTCCTCAGCGGGCGAGGACTCGTTCACCGCTTCGGACTTCCATGACTGGCTGCGCGTGGTCACGGTCGGCTTTGGGTCGAACCTCACTGCCGTGGACTTGTCGGTCACCCTGCTGGGCCTTACCATCACGGACCCTGGGGGTCTGGGCGCCTTCGCCAGGGAGTTCACGATGCGTACGTCCACAAGGCGGGGGAGCGGGGTGCGGGGACGTGACGTCCTCCCGCTGCCCCTGCCCTCTCTCTCCCTGGCGAGGCGATGGATTCGCAGCCGATGCGGCCCTCGCAGCAGCAGGTGCCGTCTCGCAGGAGTGGCCAGGTCCGTCATGATGGAGTGCTGGCTTTACATGGAGGTGCTTGGCCTGAACCGCATGTACTGCGGGCGGGCGACCGCCACCTGGCAGCACGAGGGGTCCCTCACGCTGGCGCAGCGGCAGGCCATGGCGCACCTCCTGTCGCGGGCTGAGGTCTTTGCGGAGGACCCCTTCGCGAGCGTGGAGGTGCCCGCGCTGTCGTCCGCCCTCCAGCACGCTGCCATCGACTACAGCGGGGAGCCCGCGGTCAAGGCACTCCCGTGCGTGCTCGCGGAGCTGAAGCCGGGCTTGCCGCAGCCCGAGCACGCAGGCGCCTTGGACGCGTGCGAGTTCGTGGATGCGGACATTGGCGCCTGGCTGAACGACCCCTCGGTGGCGCTGAAGCCGGAGGCCGAGTGGCCCAACCCGCTCCCGAGGGCGCGGGTCAACGTCACCTCTGACAGCGACTGGGAGGCCCTCGCGGTGCACTTGGTGAAGTTGGGCATCTTTACGGTGCTTGAGCCGCATGAGGTGTTTCAGGTGCGGGGCGCTCCGCTCCTCAACGGCCTCTTCGCAGTCGAGAAGAAGGGAGCGCCTGGGCCAGGGGCCGAGCGGGTCACCAGGCTCATCCTGAACATGGTCCCAGGCAACTCGCTCCTCAAGCCGTTCGTCGGTGAGGCGTCTACACTCGCGGCGTCGACGGGCTGGACGACCCTTCACCTGCCCGAGGGCTCCCTGCTGCTGTGGTCTGGCGATGACCAGAAGGGGGCCTTCTTTGTGTGGCGGATCCCGCGCTGCTGGCATGCTCACATGGCGGTGGGCAAGGCGCTGCGCGGCGACCTGTTTGGGCGCGCGGCGCCGCGGGTCTTCGTCGCCTCAGCGGTCATCTCGATGGGTTGGATGCTCGCCGTGCCGCTGTTCCAGCACATACATCGGCGATTGTGTCGGCTTCCTCCCCCGCTTGGAGCGGGCCTACCGCCAGAGGCAGAATGGCGGAAGGACACGGTGCGGCCGCTCGCTTTTGCTAAGCAGGGTCCCGTCCTTGCATCTTGGTGGCAGGTATACATCGACGACTTCGACGCCCCCGAGATCATCGAGGAGGCCGCGGCGCTAGAGCTTCTTGGTAGCCAAGCAGAGTTGCAGGCCGCGGCCCGTGCCAGCTACGAGCGTGCGCAGGTGGCGATCTCCTCCGACAAGGCGCACCTCCGCCAGCTTCGCGTTGAGAGGATGGGGGCTTCCGTTGACGGCGTCACGGGGCGGATCGGCGCCCCCCTCAGCAAGGCGTTGTCCGCCTGCGGTCTCGCCATCGCGACGCTCGGCCTGGACTTGGTCCCGTGGAGGCTGGCCATGACTGTGCTCGGCCGCATTGTCAGGGTCTTCGAGTTTCGGCGGCCCTTGCTCGGCATCTTGAATGCAGTGTGGAAGCTTTCGGAGCCGCGGGCGAAGGTCTACCTGACGCGGGAGATGAGGGAGGAGCTGATGACGGCGCTCCTCGTGGTCCCGCTCGCAGCTACTTCGTTGAGGAGCCGCCTCGAAGGGATGGCGTCGTGTTCAGACGCGTCCGAGTTCGGGGGGGGAGTCTGCGTGTCGACGGGCCTCCACGAGCAGGCGGAGGCGACTATCCTCGCCGCCGGCGAGCCTGGCGCTCAGCTGGGCGCTGGGGCGAGGGTCCTCGGCCTGCCAGTCGATCCGCGGGCGCCCTGGACTCGCAGCAACCCGCGGATCCCGCGGGCCATCGTCGCCCGAATCCTCAGAGTCCTCTGCGTCGGGCTGTTCGACGGCATCGGCGGGTTGGCGGTCGCGCTCTCGCGCCTGCCCGTGCGCATCGTCGGGTACGTGAGCGCCGAGACAGACGCCAAGGCCAGGAGGGTCGTACGGCTCAGGTGGCCAGGCGCCATCGACTGGGGCGACGTCAGGACCGTGACCGCCCAGACGGTGGAGGACTTGAGGATCGCCTACCAGTCCGAGATCGACCTTGTGGTCGCGGGCGCAGGCAGCCCGTGCCAGGGGCTCACGGGGCTAAACGCTGCTGGGCGAGGCCTGGCCGACCCGAAGTCTTCGGTCTTCTTCGAGGTGCCGCGCATCTTCGGGCTGCTGTCAGACGCTTTCGGGGCGAGTTTCAGGTGGTTCGTGGAGAACGTCGCGGGCATGACGTCCAGCAGCCTGCGTGGCATGAGCCAGGCGCTCGGCGTCAAGCCCGTGTTTCTGTTCACCTCGGCCCTGGTGCCCTGCAGGAGGCCGCGGCTGTATTGGTTGAGCTGGAGCGTCCACCCGACCCCGCCGCTGGTCCTCCAGGAGCGCGAGGATATGTTTGTGGTCAGCTGCAATGAGCCGCCCCTGTTGAATTTCGATTGGCGGGATCCTGGCGCGCGCTGGCTGGGCGAGCCTGGGCCTTACCCCACCCTCGTGTGCAGCAGGCCTCAGCGGGGCTACCCTTCAGCGCCGCGCGGGGTGAAGAGTGCTTCGCCCGAGGCGCTCGCTCGCTGGCAGTCGGATTCGTATCGCTACCATGTTGCGCTCTACGAAGAGAAAAACCTCTTGCAGGACAGCGACGGATCCTTGCGAGTCCCTTCGAGCTCCGAGCGGGAGAGGATGATGGGATTCGACGTGCGTTACACGGCTGTAGCCACGAAGGGCTCGAACCAGCAGGATAGCGACGACGCCAGGTCCTTCCTACTGGGCAACAGCTTCAATGTGTTCTCGGTCGCTTGGCTGCTGCAGTGGCTCTTGCTGAACCTGGGGGCTGTGACGCGCCCACTGTCCATGCAGGAGCTTGGGCACGTCGGCGAATGCACGCCGTCGTGGGACGAAGCGGGCCGCTTCGAGAGCGACGCGGGGGAGCCAGAGACCGAAGCCAGCCGTCTCTTGCTCCTCAGCTACCTGGCCAGGTCCGAGAAGGGCGGGAGCGATGTGCGTCTCGACGTGAACCTGCCGTACCGACCGAAGGGGTGGCCCAGATCGTCGCTGGACCCGTTCGTGTGGAAGTGGCGAGTCGTGCTGAGTATAGCTTGGCCCAAGCGGCAGCAGGCGCACATCAACGTCAGGGAGCTGCAGGCCGCGCTCGCGGCGCTTCGGTGGCGGGCTCGTGCCGCTCGCCGCCACTGCAGCCGCTGGCTCCACCTCGTGGACAGCCAGGTCGTCGCGGCCATCATCACGAAGGGCCGGAGCAGCAGCGCTCGCTTGCAGCCGATGCTCCGGCGCTGGGCAGCGGTCGCGGTCGCGGCCGACATGTACCCGCTGATCGGGTACATCGTGTCAGAGAACAATCCGGCCGACGAGCCATCGAGAAAGCTGTGGCGTGGCTCGCGGCTCAGGGGGCGCGGCAGTCGCGCGCCCTTGGTGCGCAAGGCCGCCCGTGCAGGCCGCCTGTGAGGCGGCGTGACCCGCGCGCCCACGCCCTCTCGTCGCTCCGCGTCGGGGTGGCGACCCGCAGGCGGTACGCCGTTGCGGTCCGCAGGCTCTTGCACTACTACGGCGCTGAGGAGAGTGGCGCGCCCGCGCTCGCACTGGCCATGGACGATGCAGACGGCTTGGTCGCTGGCTTCCTCGAGAAGCTCTGGGCCGAGGGCGCTGGCATTGCGGCTGCGAGCAACGCCATCGCGGGTGTGGCCTTCTTCTGCCCGTCTTTGCGCAGGAAGCTCGACTTGTCCTGGTCACTGCTGCGGACGTGGCGCCGCCAAGAGCCAGCGGCGCGCGTGCTCCCGCTGACCGCGGAGCTGGCCGGCGGCATGGCGGGCTACGCCATCGCAGCAGGCGCCTTCGACTTCGCCTGCCTTCTTCTCGTCAGCTTTGAAGCGATGCTGCGAGGAGGGGAAGCTTTCAGCCTCACTGCAGGCGACGTTCATGATCGTGGATCGTGTATGGTCATCCGCATTGGCAGCAGTAAGACCACGGCGGGCAAGGATGCAGCTGAGGCCGTGGTGGTGCGATCTAAGGCCTGCGTGCGGCTGCTGCGGCTGGTCGTGGCCAATCTCGCGCCTGCAGACAGGCTTTCGCCCAGGTCGCCGAACCAGCTGAGGGCAGGATTGCAGCGCTTGGCCGAAGCGCTCGGCTTTCGAGGCCTTTTCAGCTGGCACAGTTGCCGACGAGGCGGAGCAAGTGATTTTTTCTGCCGCTCCAGCTCGATGGAGCAGACACTCGTCAAAGGCCGCTGGGCCAGCACTTTGACTGCGAGAATTTATATTGAAGATGCAGTTGCTGACCTAGTGAAGGTCAGGCCGCAAGATGAACAGTGTTCAAATGTTCAATGCGGGCTCGAGATTCTCCGTGAATTTGTCAGTTTGTGAGCGTTGAATGTGCATCTTCTATTCCCTATCCAGCCGTCCCTCTTTGTGCCCATTGCATGGTTGTGTGTACATATATCTCAGCTTCGCTGACTTTCCATGCCTAAGTCTAGGCGGTGACTGGAAGTTAGCCTCACGATTGTAGAGTTTTTAGAATAGTTTCTCTTAGACGGCGTGGGCGCCAAGGTTGGAGATGTGGGGAGTTAGCTGGTGACCTTCAGGGTGTGCCTTTCTGGTGCCGCACGTTCCAGCGCGTGGCCGAGGGTGTCTGTGTGGGACCTGTGGTCGGCCTCCCACGGGATGGGTGCCTCGGGACCTCGGGAGGTCCCTTGGCTGCCCGTCCTGTTCGGAGGTGCACCGTGTCTCGGTGCTGGCCTGTCCCTCCGTGATTCGGGCCCGCGTTTGTGGGTCCCGAGCGGCCCCGCGGGCTGTGGGCGCAGTGGAACCTTCGGCCAGTGTGCTGGGGGGCGGTGTGCAAGGTCCTGAAAGTAAAGGTCACGTGTCGGGCTAACTTGACCACTGGCGTGGACGTACGCCTCCGTAAAACAGTATGACCGTTTACGCTTGTGTAAGGCAATACTGTTTGGGGGCATCGTTGAACGCCGTCTCCTTCCGTAGCCTCTTTCCAAGGCTCCCACCCGCTACCTCCCTGTAGTCCAGGGCCGCGTCGCGGCCCCTGAACGAGGAGACAGTTCTGTATAGATGCCCCCAGCTACTCCAGATTGGTGCCCTAGCCCAAGGGAGTTAGCTGGTGACCTTCAGGGTGTGCCTTTCTGGTGCCGCACGTTCCAGCGCGTGGCCGAGGGTGTCTGTGTGGGACCTGTGGTCGGCCTCCCACGGGATGGGTGCCTCGGGACCTCGGGAGGTCCCTTGGCTGCCCGTCCTGTTCGGAGGTGCACCGTGTCTCGGTGCTGGCCTGTCCCTCCGTGATTCGGGCCCGCGTTTGTGGGTCCCGAGCGGCCCCGCGGGCTGTGGGCGCAGTGGAACCTTCGGCCAGTGTGCTGGGGGGCGGTGTGCAAGGTCCTGAAAGTAAAGGTCACGTGTCGGGCTAACTTGACCACTGGCGTGGACGTACGCCTCCGTAAAACAGTATATATATATATATGTATATGCAGCACAGCTCCCTATCCCTAATGTTGTTGGCCCCGTTAACTTAGGTCCCCTACCACAGGATCAGGGGTCCTTTTTTTGTTCATCATTTATGCCGCCGTGTGGTAAGGTCACATCGGAAAGTAGATGCCGCCGTTGCTTTCCTGGTTGTGCGAGCATTCGCGGAACCCTACCTCGTACCCCGAAGGAGCAAAACGACATAAGCATAAATTCTTTGCGTTCCGCGAGGGTTTCTGGACCCGCGCTGGGCCCCCCTGGCGGCGCCTCTGACGCCGCCCATGGCGCGCTCCGCGCGATAGGGGAAGGGGGCATCCCTGCTTCTGTGAAGGCGTGGGCCTGGTCTGTAGCCGTAGGGCCCCTGGCTTCTAAGAAACAGCCTCCTTCTAACTCAGATGCCGTCCCCCCTCCCCCTACCCCCCTCTGCGCGCCGCAAACCTCCACTCCCCTCCCCCCTCCCAGGCATCCTCCCCCATCCCAGACATCCCCTTCACTCGGAGGGAGGAGGACTTGCTGTGGGTATGGGTGCGGGTTGTCGGACCCTAGGGGGAGGCTCCCTTTCGATCAGGGACACCCATCCGACGACATGCACCCAGGGCCCCCTCTGTCCTCCGTAGGGGTATGGGTGCGGTGATCGGCGCGGAAAGGGCACCGCCAGAGCAGGGTGACCTTGTGGTGCGTTGCGTGGCAGCTCGCCCAGCACGCCCAGCTGCAGCCGCGTGGCCTGGCACAGACGTGCCCTGCCCAGTGCCCCGGGCTTTGCCTCGGCGAGATGGGCAAGGAGCGGCGGAGGCGCTTCGAGCGTGGCGTCCCTCCCCGCACTGGGAGGGCTGCCCAGTGCACCTCTGCAGCTGGCTTGTTCGGCGTCCACATGCTGGGCACAACGCAGACGTCCTCCGATGCGACGGCTTCAATGCGCGACCCAAGGAGGCCCCGACGCCTTCCCCGACATAGTTTCTCGTTCCGGAGATTCGCTTTTGATGGCCCCTTGGGCGTCGCGTAATGGGTGGGCGCGACAGCGGTGGTGCTGCGAGGGCTGCAGAATCGGGCCCCCCTCGAGGGGCCCCCCTTGAGGGCCCTTGAAGGGGCCCTTTCGGTCCCCGGAGCGAGGGAGTCGTTAGGGGCCGAGAAGTGCATCTTCTGAGACGCACAGGGACATACTAGTACTATTTGTAAGTCGGGCGTGTCCCCCTACAGGGGGAATGTTCAAAAGTAGTAGAAAAATAGTCCGGGTACTATTTTTGGATTATTTTTTGACCACTTTGGAGTGTGTTTTGCATCTGGTTTTTTGTTCGTCGAACATGCCACTGTAGGGGGATAGGCCCGACTCCGTACTATGTATTTGTCCTCCTGGGTGGCGCACGCCCGACCCGAACGTCTAGTAGACCCATCTTGTGCCATGGCGTTTCCCGAGCGGTGTGGCCAGAGAGCGCCCGCCCCGACGCATACACGCTGTCAGACTTCTCGGTGCGTGCGTCGCTCGTTGGGGGGCAGCGCGCACCTTTTTCCGAGTAGTAGTAGACCCATCTTGTGCCATGTCGTTTCCCGAGCGGTGTGGCCAGAGAGCGCCCGCCCCGACGCGTACGCACTACAAGACGTCTCGGCGCGTGCGTCGCTCGTTGGGGGGGGGGCAGCGCGCACCTTTTTCTCCGTCCGCGGCGAGGCGGCGGCAGCCGCTCCAGCGAGAAGCTAGATAGGGGCACGAGCCAGCGAACTGGCCGGCGAGCAAAGATGGGAAAGTCACCACCCACCAAACCACCCCAACCCAACCCGAAGGCTCAGATTTACCCTCGATTTCTAGTGGGGGGGGGGGGTCCGGGAACATCGAAAAAACACATATGGAGCCCATACCCCCCCCAACCCGAAATTCGGGTCTTCGGGTTGGGTTGGAGTGGTCTGGTAGGTAGTCAGAAAGGGGGGACGGCCGAGAGGCAGGAGGGACGCTCGGACGCCGAAGAGTTCGGCGACGAGCCGCCGAGGGGGCAGCGGCAGCCCGGCGCGCAGGGCCACAGCGCGGCGAGCGCGGCGAGCGGCCGTGGGGGGGCAACGCACACATGGTATGAGTACGTCCATCTGTGCATACTCCTCCTCCTCCTCCTCCTCCTCCTCCTCCTCCTCCTCCTCCTCCTCCTCCTCCTCGTCCTCCTCGTCCTCCTCCTCCTCCTCCTCCTCGCCTCCTCTCCTCCTTGCCATGTGGCAACCCACCGCCCCGTGGGGTGGCGCCGATCTTCGTTCCACCCCATGTGTCGCCCCCCTGCACGCGACGCCCACGGCCCCAGGCCCGCAGACGGCCTCGGAGACCCAAGTCTGGGCAAGACGTCCAGGAGGTGGGGCAAGAGAGTTTATCGTCGTAGAGCTGGGCCCGCGGCCCCATCGCGTTCCGCGGTGCACGCGCGCAGTATAGGGCCAGCGGAGGTCGTCAGGAGGAAATCTGGGAACGAAGAATGACACAAACATATCAACTCGGAGGTCTC